>CAXAJV010000855.1:91200-255200 GCA_963969225.1 Xylocopa violacea | reverse complement strand
ACATAATGTTCCCACCGAGCAGTATGCGTCGACAAGCAAGGAATGTTGGAAAATATTACATCCGAGATGTTAGGTTGCCTTACGTTAGGATATATAACGTTATAGACGTACATAATGTTCCCACCGAGAAGTAGAGGCCTACACGCCACGAATGTTGTAAAATATTACATACGAGTTGTTAGTTTGCCCTAGGTTAGGGCACATAACGTTATAGACGTGCATAATGTTCCCACCGAGAAGTAGAGGCCTACACGCCACGAATGTTGTAAAATATTACATACGAGGTGTTAGGTTGCCTTAGGTTAGGACACATAACATTATAGACGTACATAATGTTCCCACCGAGAAGTAGGGGCCGACACGCAAGGAATGTTGTAAAATATTACATCCGAGATGTTAGGTTGCCTTAGGTTAGGATATATAACATTATAGACGTACATAATGTTCCCACCGAGCAGTATGCGCCGACAAGCAAGGAATGTTGGAAAATATTACATCCGAGATGTTAGGTTGCCTTACGTTAGGATATATAACGTTATAGACGTACATAATGTTCCCACCGAGAAGTAGAGGCCTACACGCCACGAATGTTGTAAAATATTACATACGAGGTGTTAGGTTGCCTTAGGTTAGGGCACATAACGTTATAGACGTGCATAATGTTCCCACCGAGAAGTAGAGGCCTACACGCCACGAACGTTGTAAAATATTACATCCGAGATGTTAGGTTGCCTTAGGTTAGGATATATCACGTTATAGCTGCACATAATGTTCCCACCGAGAAGTAGAGGCCGACACGCCACGAATTTTGTAAAATATCACGTCCGAGATGTTATGTTGCCTTCGGTTAGAATATATAACGTTATAGAAGTGTATAATGTACCCACCGATAAGTAGGAGCCGACACGCAAGGAATGTTGTAAAATATTACATCCGAGATGTTAGGCTGCCTTAGGTTAGGACATATTACGTTGCAGCTGCACATAATGTTCCCACCGAGATGTAGTGGCCGACACGCCACGAATGTTGTTAAATATTACATCCGAGGTGTTAGGTTGCCTTAGGTTAGGACATATAACGTTATGAGCCGTATATAATGTTCCCACCGAGAAGTAGGGGCCGACACGAAAGGAATGTTGTAAAATATTACATCCGAGATGTTAGCTTGCCCTAGGATAGGACATATAACGTTATAGACGTATATAATGTTACCACCGAAAAGTAGGTGCCGACACGCCACGAATGTTGTAAAATATTACATACGAGGTGTTAGGTTGCCTTAGGCTAGGACATATAACGTTATAGACGTGCATAATGTTCCCACCGAGAAGTAGAGGCCTACACGCCACGAATGTTGTAAAATATTACATACGAGGTGTTAGGTTGCCTTAGGTTAGGGCACATATCGTTATAGACGTACATAATGTTCCCACCGAGAAGTAGAGGCCGACACGCCACGAATGTTGTGAAATATTACATCCGAGATGTTAGGTTTGCTTAGGTTAGGACATATAACGTTACATACGTACATAACGTTCCCACAAAGAAGGAGGGGCCAACACGCAAGTAATGTTGTAAAATATTACATCCGAGATGTTAGGTTGCCTTAGGTTAGGACATATAACGTTATAGACGTATATAATGTCACCACCGAAAAGTAGGTGCCGACGCGCAAGGAATGCTGTAAAATATTACATCCGAGATGTTAGGTTCCCTTAGGATAGGACATATAACGTTATATACGTACATAATGTTCCCACCAAGAAGTAGGGGCCGACACGCCACGAATGTTGTAGAATATAACGTCCGAGATGTTATGTTGCCTTCGGTTAGGATATATAACGTTATAGAAGTGTATAGTGTTCCCACGGATAAGTAGGAGCCGACACGCAAGTAATGTTGTAAAATATTACATCCGAGATGTTAGGTTGCCTTAGGTTAGTATATATAAGGTTATAGACGTATATAATATTCCCACGGAGCAGTATGCGCCGACACGCAAGGAATGTTGTAAAATATTACATCCGAGATGTTAGGCTGCCTTAGGTTAGGACATATTACGTTGTAGCTGCACATAATGTTCCCACCGAGATGTAGTGGCCGACACGCCACGAATGTTGTTAAATATTACATCCGAGGTGTTAGGTTGCCTTAGGTTAGGACATATAACGTTATGAGCCGTATATAATGTTCCCACCGAGAAGTAGGGGCCGACACGAAAGGAATGTTGTAAAATATTACATCCGAGATGTTAGGTTGCCCTAGGATAGAACATATAACGTTATAGCCGTATATAATGTTACCACCGAAAAGTAGGTGCCGACACGCGACGAATATTGTAAAATATTACATACGAGGTGTTAGGTTGCCTTAGGATAGGACATATAACGTTATAGCCGTATATAATGTTACCACCAAGAAGTAGGGGCCGACACGCAAGGAATGTTGTAAAATATTACATCCGAGATGTTAGGTTGCCCTAGGAGAGAACATATAACGTTATAGACGTATATAATGTTACCACCGAAAAGTAGGTGCCGACACGCCACGAATGTTGTAAAATATTACATACGAGGTGTTAGGTTGCCTTAGGTTAGGACATATAACGTTATAGACGTGCATAATGTTCCACCGAGAAGTAGAGGCCTACACGCCACGAATGTTGTAAAATATGACAAACGAGGTGTTAGGTTGCCTTAGGTTAGGGCACATATCGTTATAGACGTACATAATGTTCCCACCGAGAAGTAGAGGCCGACACGCCACGAATGTTGTGAAATATAACATCCGAGATGTTAGGTTTGCTTAGGTTAGGTCATATAACGTTATATACGTACATAATGTTGCCACCGAGAAGTAGAGGCCGACACGCCACGAATGTTGTGAAATATTACATCCGAGATGTTAGGTTTGCTTAGGTTAGGACATATAACGTTACATACGTACATAACGTTCCCACAAAGAAGGAGGGGCCAACACGCAAGTAATGTTGTAAAATATTACATCCGAGATGTTAGGTTGCCTTAGGTTAGGACATATAACGTTATAGACGTATATAATGTCACCACCGAAAAGTAGGTGCCGACGCGCAAGGAATGCTGTAAAATATTACATCCGAGATGTTAGGTTCCCTTAGGATAGGACATATAACGTTATATACGTACATAATGTTCCCACCAAGAAGTAGGGGCCGACACGCCACGAATGTTGTAGAATATAACGTCCGAGATGTTATGTTGCCTTCGGTTAGGATATATAACGTTATAGAAGTGTATAGTGTTCCCACGGATAAGTAGGAGCCGACACGCAAGTAATGTTGTAAAATATTACATCCGAGATGTTAGGTTGCCTTAGGTTAGTATATATAAGGTTATAGACGTATATAATATTCCCACGGAGCAGTATGCGCCGACACGCAAGGAATGTTGTAAAATATTACATCCGAGATGTTAGGCTGCCTCAGGTTAGGACATATTACGTTGTAGCTGCACATAATGTTCCCACCGAGATGTAGTCGCCGACACGCCACGAATGTTGTTAAATATTACATCCGAGGTGTTAGGTTGCCTTAGGTTAGGACATATAACGTTATGAGCCGTATATAATGTTCCCACCGAGAAGTAGGGGCCGACACGAAAGGAATGTTGTAAAATATTACATCCGAGATGTTAGGTTGCCCTAGGATAGAACATATAACGTTATAGCCGTATATAATGTTACCACCGAAAAGTAGGTGCCGACACGCCACGAATATTGTAAAATATTACATACGAGGTGTTAGGTTGCCTTAGGATAGGACATATAACGTTATAGACGTGCATAATGTTCCCACCGAGAAGTAGGGGCCGACACGCAAAGAATGTTGTAAAATATTACATCCGAGATGTTAGGTTGCCCTAGGATAGGACATATAACGTTATAGACGTATATAATGTTACCACCGAAAAGTAGGTGCCGACACGCCACGAATGTTGTAAAATATTACATACGAGGTGTTAGGTTGCCTTAGGTTAGGACATACAACGTTATAGACGTGCATAATGTTCCCACCGAGAAGTAGAGGCCTACACGCCACGAATGTTGTAAAATATTACATACGAGGTGTTAGGTTGCCTTACGTTAGGGCACATATCGTTATAGACGTACATAATGTTCCCACCAAGAAGTAGGGGCCGACACGCCACGAATGTTGTAGCATATAACGTCCGAGATGTTAGGTTGCTCTAGGATAGGATATATAACGTTATAGACGTCTGTAATGTTCCCACCGAGAAGTAGGTGCCGACACGCAAGGAATGTTGGAAAATATTACATCCGAGATGTTAGGTTGCCTTAGGTTAGGATATATAACGTTATAGCTGCACATAATGTTCTCACCGAGAAGTAGAGGCCGACACGCAAGGAATGTTGTAAAATACTACATCCGAGATGTTAGGTTGCCTTAGGTTAGGATATATAACGTTATAGCTGCACATAATGTTCCCACCGAGAAGTAGAGGCCGACACGCCACGAATGTTGTAAAATATCACGTCCGAGATGTTATGTTGCCTTCGGTTAGGATATATAACGTTATAGAAGTATATAATGTTCCCACGGATAAGTAGGCGCCGACACGCAAGGAATGTTGTAAAATATTACATCCGAGATGTTAGGTTGCCTTAGGTTAGGACATATAACGTTATAGCCGTACATAATGTTCCCACCGAGAAGTAGGGGCCGACACGCAAGGAATGTTGTAAAATATTACATCCGAGATGTTAGGTTGCCCTTGGATAGGACATATAACGTTATAGACGTATATAATGTTACCACAGAAAAGTAGGTGCCGACACGCCACGAATGTTGTAAAATATTACATACGAGGTGTTAGGTTGCCTTAGGTTAGGACATATAACGTTATAGACGTGCATAATGTTCCCACCGAGAAGTAGAGGCCTACACGGCACGAACGTTGTGAAATATTACATCCGAGATGATAGGTTTGCTTAGGTTAGGACATATAACGTTATATACGTACATAATTTTCCCACCAAGAAGAACTGGCCGACACGCAAGGAATGTTGTAAAATATTACATCCGAGATGTTAGCTTGCCTTAGGTTAGGACATATAACGTTATAGCCGTACATAATGTTCCCACCGAGAAGTAGGGGCCGCCACGCAAGGAATGTTGTAAAATATTACATCCGAGATGTTAGGTTGCCCTTGGATAGGACATATAACGTTATAGACGTATCTAATGTTACCACAGAAAAGTAGGTGCCGACACGCCACGAATGTTGTAAAATATTACATACGAGGTGTTAGGTTGCCTTAGGTTAGGATATATAACATTATAGACGTACATAATGTTCCCACCGAGCAGTATGCGTCGACAAGCAAGGAATGTTGGAAAATATTACATCCGAGATGTTAGGTTGCCTTACGTTAGGATATATAACGTTATAGACGTACATAATGTTCCCACCGAGAAGTAGAGGCCTACACGCCACGAATATTGTAAAATATTACATACGAGTTGTTAGTTTGCCCTAGGTTAGGGCACATAACGTTATAGACGTGCATAATGTTCCCACCGAGAAGTAGAGGCCTACACGCCACGAATGTTGTAAAATATTACATACGATGTGTTAGGTTGCCTTAGGTTAGGGCACATAACATTATAGACGTACATAATGTTCCCACCGAGAAGTAGGGGCCGACACGCAAGGAATGTTGTAAAATATTACATCCGAGATGTTAGGTTGCCTTAGGTTAGGATATATAACATTATAGACGTACATAATGTTCCCACCGAGCAGTATGCGCCGACAAGCAAGGAATGTTGGAAAATATTACATCCGAGATGTTAGGTTGCCTTACGTTAGGATATATAACGTTATAGACGTACATAATGTTCCCACCGAGAAGTAGAGGCCTACACGCCACGAATGTTGTAAAATATTACATACGAGGTGTTAGGTTGCCTTAGGTTAGGGCACATAACGTTATAGACGTGCATAATGTTCCCACCGAGAAGTAGAGGCCTACACGCCACGAATGTTGTAAAATATTACATCCGAGGTGTTAGGTTGCCTTAGGTTAGGATATATAACGTTATAGCTGCACATAATGTTCCCACCGAGAAGTAGAGGCCGACACGCCACGAATGTTGTGAAATATTACATCCGAGATGTTAGGTTTGCTTAGGTTAGGACATATAACGTTACATACGTACATAACGTTCCCACAAAGAAGGAGGGGCCAACACGCAAGTAATGTTGTAAAATATTACATCCGAGATGTTAGGTTGCCTTAGGTTAGGACATATAACGTTATAGACGTATATAATGTCACCACCGAAAAGTAGGTGCCGACGCGCAAGGAATGCTGTAAAATATTACATCCGAGATGTTAGGTTCCCTTAGGATAGGACATATAACGTTATATACGTACATAATGTTCCCACCAAGAAGTAGGGGCCGACACGCCACGAATGTTGTAGAATATAACGTCCGAGATGTTATGTTGCCTTCGGTTAGGATATATAACGTTATAGAAGTGTATAGTGTTCCCACGGATAAGTAGGAGCCGACACGCAAGTAATGTTGTAAAATATTACATCCGAGATGTTAGGTTGCCTTAGGTTAGTATATATAAGGTTATAGACGTATATAATATTCCCACGGAGCAGTATGCGCCGACACGCAAGGAATGTTGTAAAATATTACATCCGAGATGTTAGGCTGCCTTAGGTTAGGACATATTACGTTGTAGCTGCACATAATGTTCCCACCGAGATGTAGTGGCCGACACGCCACGAATGTTGTTAAATATTACATCCGAGGTGTTAGGTTGCCTTAGGTTAGGACATATAACGTTATGAGCCGTATATAATGTTCCCACCGAGAAGTAGGGGCCGACACGAAAGGAATGTTGTAAAATATTACATCCGAGATGTTAGGTTGCCCTAGGATAGAACATATAACGTTATAGCCGTATATAATGTTACCACCGAAAAGTAGGTGCCGACACGCCAGGAATATTGTAAAATATTACATACGAGGTGTTAGGTTGCCTTAGGATAGGACATATAACGTTATAGACGTGCATAATGTTCCCACCGAGAAGTAGGGGCCGACACGCAAAGAATGTTGTAAAATATTACATCCGAGATGTTAGGTTGCCCTAGGATAGGACATATAACGTTATAGACGTATATAATGTTACCACCGAAAAGTAGGTGCCGACACGCCACGAATGTTGTAAAATATTACATACGAGGTGTTAGGTTGCCTTAGGTTAGGACATACAACGTTATAGACGTGCATAATGTTCCCACCGAGAAGTAGAGGCCTACACGCCACGAATGTTGTAAAATATTACATACGAGGTGTTAGGTTGCCTTACGTTAGGGCACATATCGTTATAGACGTACATAATGTTCCCACCAAGAAGTAGGGGCCGACACGCCACGAATGTTGTAGCATATAACGTCCGAGATGTTAGGTTGCTCTAGGATAGGATATATAACGTTATAGACGTATGTAATGTTCCCACCGAGAAGTAGGTGCCGACACGCAAGGAATGTTGGAAAATATTACATCCGAGATGTTAGGTTGCCTTAGGTTAGGATATATAACGTTATAGCTGCACATAATGTTCTCACCGAGAAGTAGAGGCCGACACGCAAGGAATGTTGTAAAATACTACATCCGAGATGTTAGGTTGCCTTAGGTTAGGATATATAACGTTATAGCTGCACATAATGTTCCCACCGAGAAGTAGAGGCCGACACGCCACGAATGTTGTAAAATATCACGTCCGAGATGTTATGTTGCCTTCGGTTAGGATATATAACGTTATAGAAGTATATAATGTTCCCACGGATAAGTAGGCGCCGACACGCAAGGAATGTTGTAAAATATTACATCCGAGATGTTAGGTTGCCTTAGGTTAGGACATATAACGTTATAGCCGTACATAATGTTCCCACCGAGAAGTAGAGGCCTACACGCCACGAATGTTGTAAAATATTACATACGAGGTGTTAGGTTGCCCTAGGTTAGGGCACATAACCTTATAGACGTACATAATGTTCCCACCGTGAAGTAGATGCCGACACGCCACGAACGTTGTGAAATATTACATCCGAGATGATAGGTTTGCTTAGGTTAGGACATATAACGTTATATACGTACATAATTTTCCCACCAAGAAGAAGGGGCCGACACGCAAGGAATGTTGTAAAATATTACATCCGAGATGTTAGGTTGCCTTAGGTTAGGACATGTAACGTTATAGCCGTACATAATGTTCCCACCGAGAAGTAGGGGCCGACACGCAAGGAATGTTGTAAAATATTACATCCGAGATGTTAGGTTGCCCTTGGATAGGACATATAACGTTATAGACGTATATAATGTTACCACAGAAAAGTAGGTGCCGACACGCCACGAATGTTGTAAAATATTACATACGAGGTGTTAGGTTGCCTTAGGTTAGGACATATAACGTTATAGACGTGCATAATGTTCCCACCGAGAAGTAGAGGCCTACACGGCACGAACGTTGTGAAATATTACATCCGAGATGATAGGTTTGCTTAGGTTAGGACATATAACGTTATATACGTACATAATTTTCCCACCAAGAAGAAGGGGCCGACACGCAGGGAATGTTGTAAAATATTACATCCGAGATGTTAGGTTGCCTTAGGTTAGGACATATAACGTTATAGCCGTACATAATGTTCCCACCGAGAAGTAGGGGCCGACACGCAAGGAATGTTGTAAAATATTACATCCGAGATGTTAGGTTGCCCTTGGATAGGACATATAACGTTATAGACGTATCTAATGTTACCACAGAAAAATATGGTGCCGACACGCCACGAATGTTGTAAAATATTACATACGAGGTGTTAGGTTGCCTTAGGTTAGGACATATAACGTTATAGACGTGCATAATGTTCCCACCGAGAAGTAGAGGCCTACACGCCACGAATGTTGTAAAATATTACATACGGGGTGTTAGGTTTGCTTAGGTTAGGACATATAACGTTATATACGTACATAATGTTCCCACCGAGAAGTAGAGGCCGACACGCCACGTATGTTGTGAAATAATACATCCGAGATGTTAGGTTTGCTTAGGTTAGGACATATAACGTTACATACGTACATAATGTTCCCACAAAGAAGTAGGGGCCGACACGCAAGGAATGTTGTAAAATATTACATCCGAGATGTTAGGTTGCCTTAGGTTAGGATATATAACGTTATAGCTGCAAATAATGTTCCCACCGAGAAGTAGAGGCCGATACGCAAGGAATGTTGTAAAATATTACATCCGAGATGTTAGGTTGCCTTAGGTTAGGATATATAACGTTATAGCTGCACATAACGTTCCCACCGAGAAGTAGAGGCCGACACGCAAGGAATGTTGTAAAATACCACATCCGAGATGTTAGGTTGCCTTAGGTTAGGGCACATA
The DNA here is from genome assembly GCA_963969225.1 of Xylocopa violacea. NCBI lineage: Eukaryota > Metazoa > Arthropoda > Insecta > Hymenoptera > Apidae > Xylocopa > Xylocopa violacea. The sequence continues at coordinate 245,726 of CAXAJV010000855.1, read as the reverse complement.
ACATTATAGACGTACATAATGTTCCCACCGAGAAGTAGGGGCCGACACGCAAGGAATGTTGTAAAATATTACATCCGAGATGTTAGGTTGCCTTAGGTTAGGATATATAACATTATAGACGTACATAATGTTCCCACCGAGCAGTATGCGTCGACAAGCAAGGAATGTTGGAAAATATTACATCCGAGATGTTAGGTTGCCTTACGTTAGGATATATAACGTTATAGACGTACATAATGTTCCCACCGAGAAGTAGAGGCCTACACGCCACGAATGTTGTAAAATATTACATACGAGTTGTTAGTTTGCCCTAGGTTAGGGCACATAACGTTATAGACGTGCATAATGTTCCCACCGAGAAGTAGAGGCCTACACGCCACGAATGTTGTAAAATATTACATACGAGGTGTTAGGTTGCCTTAGGTTAGGGCACATAACATTATAGACGTACATAATGTTCCCACCGAGAAGTAGGGGCCGACACGCAAGGAATGTTGTAAAATATTACATCCGAGATGTTAGGTTGCCTTAGGTTAGGATATATAACATTATAGACGTACATAATGTTCCCACCGAGCAGTATGCGCCGACAAGCAAGGAATGTTGGAAAATATTACATCCGAGATGTTAGGTTGCCTTACGTTAGGATATATAACGTTATAGACGTACATAATGTTCCCACCGAGAAGTAGAGGCCTACACGCCACGAATGTTGTAAAATATTACATACGAGGTGTTAGGTTGCCTTAGGTTAGGGCACATAACGTTATAGACGTGCATAATGTTCCCACCGAGAAGTAGAGGCCTACACGCCACGAATGTTGTAAAATATTACATCCGAGATGTTAGGTTGCCTTAGGTTAGGATATATAACGTAATAGCTGCACATAATGTTCCCACCGAGAAGTAGAGGCCGACACGCCACGAATGTTGTAAAATATCACGTCCGAGATGTTATGTTGCCTTCGGTTAGAATATATAACGTTATAGAAGTGTATAATGTACCCACGGATAAGTAGGAGCCGACACGCAAGGAATGTTGTAAAATATTACATCCGAGATGTTAGGCTGCCTTAGGTTAGGACATATTACGTTGCAGCTGCACATAATGTTCCCACCGAGATGTAGTGGCCGACACGCCACGAATGTTGTTAAATATTACATCCGAGGTGTTAGGTTGCCTTAGGTTAGGACATATAACGTTATGAGCCGTATATAATGTTCCCACCGAGAAGTAGGGGCCGACACGAAAGGAATGTTGTAAAATATTACATCCGAGATGTTAGCTTGCTCTAGGATAGGACATATAACGTTATAGACGTATATAATGTTACCACCGAAAAGTAGGTGCCGACACGCCACGAATGTTGTAAAATATTACATACGAGGTGTTAGGTTGCCTTAGGCTAGGACATATAACGTTATAGACGTGCATAATGTTCCCACCGAGAAGTAGAGGCCTACACGCCACGAATGTTGTAAAATATTACATACGAGGTGTTAGGTTGCCTTAGGTTAGGGCACATATCGTTATAGACGTACATAATGTTCCCACCGAGAAGTAGAGGCCGACACGCCACGAATGTTGTGAAATATTACATCCGAGATGATAGGTTTGCTTAGGTTAGGACATATAACGTTATAGACGTATATAATGTTACCACCGAAAAGTAGGTGCCGACGCGCAAGGAATGCTGTAAAATATTACATCCGTGATGTTAGGTTCCCTTAGGATAGGACATATAACGTTATATACGTACATAATGTTCCCACCAAGAAGTAGGGGCCGACTAGCCACGAATGTTGTAGAATATAACGTCCGCGATGTTATGTCGCCTTCGGTTAGGATATATAACGTTATAGAAGTGTATAATGTTCCCACGGATAAGTAGGAGCCGACACGCAAGTAATGTTGTAAAATATTACATCCGAGATGTTAGGTTGCCTTAGGTTAGTATATATAAGGTTATAGACGTATATAATATTCCCACGGAGCAGTATGCGCCGACACGCAAGGAATGTTGTAAAATATTACATCCGATATGTTAGGCTGCCTTAGGTTAGGACATATTACGTTGTAGCTGCACATAATGTTCCCACCGAGATGTAGTGGCCGACACGCCACGAATGTTGTTAAATATTACATCCGAGGTGTTAGGTTGCCTTAGGTTAGGACATATAACGTTATGAGCCGTATATAATGTTCCCACCGAGAAGTAGGGGCCGACACGAAAGGAATGTAGTAAAATATTACATCCGAGATGTTAGGTTGCCCTAGGATAGAACATATAACGTTATAGACGCACATAATGTTCCCACCGAGAAGTAGGTGCCGACACGCAAGGAATGTTGGAAAATATTACATCCGAGATGTTAGGTTGCCCTAGGATAGGACATATAACGTTATAGACGTATATAATGTTACCACAAAGAAGTAGGGGCCGACACGCAAGGAATGTTGTGAAATATTACATCCGAGATGTTAGGTTGCCTTAGGTTAGGATATATAACGATATAGCTGCACATAATGTTCCCACCGAGAAGTAGGGGCCGACACGCAAGGAATGTTGTAAAATATTACATCCGAGACGTTAGGTTGCCCTAGGATAGGACATATAACGTTATAGCCGTACATAATGTTCCCACCGAGAAGTAGGGGCCGACACGCAAGGAATGTTGTAAAATATTACATCCGAGATGTTAGGTGGCCCTAGGATAGGATATATAACGTTATAGACATATATAATGTTACCACCGAAAAGTAGGTGCCGACGCGCAAGGAATGCTGTAAAATATTACATCCGAGATGTTATGTTCCCTTAGGATAGGACATATAACGTTATATACGTACATAATGTTCCCACCAAGAAGTAGGGGCCGACACGCCACGAATGTTGTAGAATATAACGTCCGAGATGTTAGGTTGCCTTACGTTAGGATATATAACGTTATAGACGTACATAATGTTCCCACCGAGAAGTAGAGGCCTACACGCCACGAATGTTGTAAAATATTACATACGAGGTGTTAGGTTGCCTTAGGTTAGGGCACATAACGTTATAGACGTACATAACGTTCCCACAAAGAAGGAGGGGCCAACACGCAAGTAATGTTGTAAAATATTACATCCGAGATGTTAGGTTGCCTTAGGTTAGGACATATAACGTTATAGACGTATATAATGTCACCACCGAAAAGTAGGTGCCGACGCGCAAGGAATGCTGTAAAATATTACATCCGAGATGTTAGGTTCCCTTAGGATAGGACATATAACGTTATATACGTACATAATGTTCCCACCAAGAAGTAGGGGCCGACACGCCACGAATGTTGTAGAATATAACGTCCGAGATGTTATGTTGCCTTCGGTTAGGATATATAACGTTATAGAAGTGTATAGTGTTCCCACGGATAAGTAGGAGCCGACACGCAAGTAATGTTGTAAAATATTACATCCGAGATGTTAGGTTGCCTTAGGTTAGTATATATAAGGTTATAGACGTATATAATATTCCCACGGAGCAGTATGCGCCGACACGCAAGGAATGTTGTAAAATATTACATCCGAGATGTTAGGCTGCCTTAGGTTAGGACATATTACGTTGTAGCTGCACATAATGTTCCCACCGAGATGTAGTGGCCGACACGCCACGAATGTTGTTAAATATTACATCCGAGGTGTTAGGTTGCCTTAGGTTAGGACATATAACGTTATGAGCCGTATATAATGTTCCCACCGAGAAGTAGGGGCCGACACGAAAGGAATGTTGTAAAATATTACATCCGAGATGTTAGGTTGCCCTAGGATAGAACATATAACGTTATAGCCGTATATAATGTTACCACCGAAAAGTAGGTGCCGACACGCGACGAATATTGTAAAATATTACATACGAGGTGTTAGGTTGCCTTAGGATAGGACATATAACGTTATAGACGTGCATAATGTTCCCACCGAGAAGTAGGGGCCGACACGCAAAGAATGTTGTAAAATATTACATCCGAGATGTTAGGTTGCCCTAGGTTAGGACATATAACGTTATAGACGTATATAATGTTACCACCGAAAAGTAGGTGCCGACACGCCACGAATGTTGTAAAATATTACATACGAGGTGTTAGGTTGCCTTAGGTTAGGACATACAACGTTATAGACGTGCATAATGTTCCCACCGAGAAGTAGAGGCCTACACGCCACGAATGTTGTAAAATATTACATACGAGGTGTTAGGTTGCCTTACGTTAGGGCACATATCGTTATAGACGTACATAATGTTCCCACCAAGAAGTAGGGGCCGACACGCCACGAATGTTGTAGCATATAACGTCCGAGATGTTAGGTTGCTCTAGGATAGGATATATAACGTTATAGACGTATGTAATGTTCCCACCGAGAAGTAGGTGCCGACACGCAAGGAATGTTGGAAAATATTACATCCGAGATGTTAGGTTGCCTTAGGTTAGGATATATAACGTTATAGCTGCACATAATGTTCTCACCGAGAAGTAGAGGCCGACACGCAAGGAATGTTGTAAAATACCACATCCGAGATGTTAGGTTGCCTTAGGTTAGGATATATAACGTTATAGCCGTACATAATGTTCCCACCGAGAAGTAGAGGCCTACACGCCACGAATGTTGTAAAATATTACATACGAGGTGTTATGTTGCCCTAGGTTAGGGCACATAACCTTATAGACGTACATAATGTTCCCACCGTGAAGTAGATGCCGACACGCCACGAACGTTGTGAAATATTACATCCGAGATGATAGGTTTGCTTAGGTTAGGACATATAACGTTATATACGTACATAATTTTCCCACCAAGAAGAAGGGGCCGACACGCAAGGAATGTTGTAAAATATTACATCCGAGATGTTAGGTTGCCTTAGGTTAGGATATATAACGTTATAGACGTACATAATGTTCCTACCCAGGAGTAAGGGTCGACACGTAACGAATGTTGTTAAATATTGTGTCCGAGATGTTAGGTTGCCTTAGGTTAGGACATATAACGTTACAGCCGTACATAATGTTCCCACCGAGAAGTAGGTGCCGACACGCAAGGAATGTTGGAAAATATTACATCCGAGATGTTAGGTTGCCTTACGTTAGGATATATAACGTTATAGACGTACATAATGTTCCCACCGAGAAGTAAAGGCCTACACGCCACGAATGTTGTAAAATATTACATACGAGGTGTTAGGTGCCTTAGGTTAGGGCACATAACCTTCTAGACGTACATAATGTTCCCACCGTGAAGTAGATGCCGGCACGCCACGAACGTTGTGAAATATTACATCCGAGATGTTAGGTTTGCTTAGGTTAGGACATATAACGTTATATACGTACATAATGTTCCCACCGAGAAGTAGAGGCCGACACGCCACGAATGTTGAGAAATATGACATCCGAGATGTTAGGTTTGCTTAGGTTAGGACATATAACGTTACATACGTACATAATGTACCCACAAAGAAGTAGGGGCCGACACGCAAGGAATGTTGTAAACTATTACATCCGAGATGTTAGGCTGCCTTAGGTTAGGACATATTACGTTATAGCTGCACATAATGTTCCCACCGAGAAGTAGGGGCCGACACGCAAGGAATGTTGTAAAATATTACATCCGAGATGTTAGGTTGCCCTAGGATAGGACATATAACGATATAGACGTATATAATGTTACCACCGAAAAGTAGGTGCCGACACGCCACGAATGTTGTAAAATATTACATACGAGGTGTTAGGTTGCCTTAGGTTAGGACATATAACGTTATAGACGTGCATAATGTTCCCACCGAGAAGTAGAGGCCTACACGTCACGAATGTTGTAAAATATTACATACGAGGTGTTAGGTTGCCTTAGGTTAGGGCACATAACGTTATAGACGTACATAATGTTCACATCGAGAAGTAGAGGCCGACACGCCACAAATGTTGTGAAATATTACATCCGAGATGATAGGTTTGCTTAGGTTAGGACATATAACGTTATATACGTACATAATTTTCCCACCAAGAAGAAGGGGCCGACACGCAAGGAATGTTGTAAAATATTATATCCGAGATGTTAGGTTGCCTTAGGTTAGGATATATAACGTTATAGACGTACATAATGTTCCTACCCAGGAGTAAGGGTCGACACGTAACGAATGTTGTTAAATATTGTGTCCGAGATGTTAGGTTGCCTTAGGTTAGGACATATAACGTTACAGCCGTACATAATGTTCCCACCGAGAAGTAGGTGCCGATACGCAAGGAATGTTGGAAAATATTACATCCGAGATGTTAGGTTGCCTTACGTTAGGATATATAACGTTATAGACGTACATAACGTTCCCACCGAGAAGTAGAGGCCTACACGCCATGAATGTTGTAAAATATTACATACGAGGTGTTAGGTGCCTTAGGTTAGGGCACATAACCTTATAGACGTACATAATGTTCCCACCGTGAAGTAGAGGCCGGCACGCCACGAACGTTGTGAAATATTACATCCGAGATGTTAGGTTTGCTTAGGTTAGGACATATAACGTTATATAAGTACATAATGTTCCCACCGAGAAGTAGAGGCCGACACGCCACGAATGTTGAGAAATATTACATCCGAGATGATAGGTTTGCTTAGGTTAGGACATATAACGTTACATACGTACATAATGTTCCCACAAAGAAGTAGGGGCCGACACGCAAGGAATGTTGGAAAATATTACATCCGAGATGTTAGGTTGCCTTAGGTTAGGATATATAACGTTATAGCTGCACATAATGTTCCCACCGAGAAGTAGGGGCCGACACGCAAGGAATGTTGTAAAATATTACATCCGAGATGTTAGGTTGCCTTAGGTTAGGATATATAACGTTATAGCTGCACATAATGTTCCCACCGAGAAGTAGAGGCCGACACGCCACGAATGTTGTAAAATATCACGTCCGAGATGTTATGTTGCCTTCGGTTAGGATATATAACGTTATAGAAGTATATAATGTTCCCACGGATAAGTAGGCGCCGACACGCAAGGAATGTTGTAAAATATTACATTCGAGATGTTAGGTTGCCTTAGGTTAGGATATATAAGGTTATAGACGTATATAATATTCCCACGGAGCAGTATGCGCCGACACGCAAGGAATGTTGTAAAATATTACATCCGAGATGTTAAGCTGTCTTAGGTTAGGACATATTACGTTATAGCTGCACATAATGTTCCCACCGAGAAGTAGTGGCCGACACGCCACGAATGTTGTAAAATATTACATCCGAGATGTTAGGTTGCCCTAGGATAGGACATATAACGTTATAGACGTATATAATGTTACCACAAAGAAGTAGGGGCCGACACGCAAGGAATGTTGTGAAATATTACATCCGAGATGTTAGGTTGCCTTAGGTTAGGATATATAACGATATAGCTGCACATAATGTTCCCACCGAGAAGTAGGGGCCGACACGCAAGGAATGTTGTAAAATATTACATCCGAGATGTTAGGTGGCCCTAGGATAGGATATATAACGTTATAGACATATATAATGTTACCACCGAAAAGTAGGTGCCGACGCGCAAGGAATGCTGTAAAATATTACATCCGAGATGTTATGTTCCCTTAGGATAGGACATATAACGTTATATACGTACATAATGTTCCCACCAAGAAGTAGGGGCCGACACGCCACGAATGTTGTAGAATATAACGTCCGAGATGTTAGGTTGCCTTACGTTAGGATATATAACGTTATAGACGTACATAATGTTCCCACCGAGAAGTAGAGGCCTACACGCCACGAATGTTGTAAAATATTACATACGAGGTGTTAGGTTGCCTTAGGTTAGGGCACATAACGTTATAGACGTACATAATGTTCCCACCGAGAAGTAGAGGCCGACACGCCACGAATGTTGTGAAATATTACGTCCGAGATGTTAGGTTTGCTTAGGTTAGGACATATAACGTTATATACGTACATAATGTTCCCACCAAGAAGTAGGGCCGGACACGCAAGGAATGTTGTAAAATATTACATCCGAGATGTTAGGTTGCCCTAGGATAGAACATATAACGTTATAGACGTATATAATGTTACCACCGAAAAGTAGGTGCCGACACGCCACGAATGTTGTAAAATATTACATACGAGGTGTTAGGTTGTCTTAGGTTAGGACATATATCGTTATAGACGTGCATAATGTTCCACCGAGAAGTAGAGGTCTACACGCCACGAATGTTGTAAAATATGACAAACGAGGAGTTAGGTTGCCTTAGGTTAGGGCACCTATCGTTATAGACGTACATAATGTTCCCACCGAGAAGTAGAGGCCGACACGCCACGAATGTTGTGAAATATAACATCCGAGATGTTAGGTTTGCTTAGGTTAGGACATATAACGTTATATACGTACATAATGTTGCCACCGAGAAGTAGAGGCCGACACGCCACGAATGTTGTGAAATATTACATCCGAGATGTTAGGTTTGCTTAGGTTAGGACATATAACGTTACATACGTACATAACGTTCCCACAAAGAAGGAGGGGCCAACACGCAAGTAATGTTGTAAAATATTACATCCGAGATGTTAGGTTGCCTTAGGTTAGGACATATAACGTTATAGACGTATATAATGTCACCACCGAAAAGTAGGTGCCGACGCGCAAGGAATGCTGTAAAATATTACATCGGAGATGTTAGGTTCCCTTAGGATAGGACATATAACGTTATATACGTACATAATGTTCCCACCAAGAAGTAGGGGCCGACACGCCACGAATGTTGTAGAATATAACGTCCGAGATGTTATGTTGCCTTCGGTTAGGATATATAACGTTATAGAAGTGTATAGTGTTCCCACGGATAAGTAGGAGCCGACACGCAAGTAATGTTGTAAAATATTACATCCGAGATGTTAGGTTGCCTTAGGTTAGTATATATAAGGTTATAGACGTATATAATATTCCCACGGAGCAGTATGCGCCGACACGCAAGGAATGTTGTAAAATATTACATCCGAGATGTTAGGCTGCCTTAGGTTAGGACATATTACGTTGTAGCTGCACATAATGTTCCCACCGAGATGTAGTGGCCGACACGCCACGAATGTTGTTAAATATTACATCCGAGGTGTTAGGTTGCCTTAGGTTAGGACATATAACGTTATGAGCCGTATATAATGTTCCCACCGAGAAGTAGGGGCCGACACGAAAGGAATGTTGTAAAATATTACATCCGAGATGTTAGGTTGCCCTAGGATAGAACATATAACGTTATAGCCGTATATAATGTTACCACCGAAAAGTAGGTGCCGACACGCGACGAATATTGTAAAATATTACATACGAGGTGTTAGGTTGCCTTAGGATAGGACATATAACGTTATAGACGTGCATAATGTTCCCACCGAGAAGTAGGGGCCGACACGCAAAGAATGTTGTAAAATATTACATCCGAGATGTTAGGTTGCCCTAGGATAGGACATATAACGTTATAGACGTATATAATGTTACCACCGAAAAGTAGGTGCCGACACGCCACGAATGTTGTAAAATATTACATACGAGGTGTTAGGTTGCCTTAGGTTAGGACATACAACGTTATAGACGTGCATAATGTTCCCACCGAGAAGTAGAGGCCTACACGCCACGAATGTTGTAAAATATTACATACGAGGTGTTAGGTTGCCTTACGTTAGGGCACATATCGTTATAGACGTACATAATGTTCCCACCAAGAAGTAGGGGCCGACACGCCACGAATGTTGTAGCATATAACGTCCGAGATGTTAGGTTGCTCTAGGATAGGATATATAACGTTATAGACGTATGTAATGTTCCCACCAAGAAGTAGGTGCCGACACGCAAGGAATGTTGGAAAATATTACATCCGAGATGTTAGGTTGCCTTAGGTTAGGATATATAACGTTATAGCTGCACATAATGTTCTCACCGAGAAGTAGAGGCCGACACGCAAGGAATGTTGTAAAATACCACATCCGAGATGTTAGGTTGCCTTAGGTTAGGATATATAACGTTATAGCCGTACATAATGTTCCCACCGAGAAGTAGAGGCCTACACGCCACGAATGTTGTAAAATATTACATACGAGGTGTTAGGTTGCCCTAGGTTAGGGCACATAACCTTATAGACGTACATAATGTTCCCACCGTGAAGTAGATGCCGACACGCCACGAACGTTGTGAAATATTACATCCGAGATGATAGGTTTGCTTAGGTTAGGACATATAACGTTATATACGTACATAATTTTCCCACCAAGAAGAAGGGGCCGACACGCAAGGAATGTTGTAAAATATTACATCCGAGATGTTAGGTTGCCTTAGGTTAGGATATATAACGTTATAGACGTACATAATGTTCCTACCCAGGAGTAAGGGTCGACACGTAACGAATGTTGTTAAATATTGTGTCCGAGATGTTAGGTTGCCTTAGGTTAGGACATATAACGTTACAGCCGTACATAATGTTCCCACCGAGAAGTAGGTGCCGACACGCAAGGAATGTTGGAAAATATTACATCCGAGATGTTAGGTTGCCTTACGTTAGGATATATAACGTTATAGACGTACATAATGTTCCCACCGAGAAGTAAAGGCCTACACGCCACGAATGTTGTAAAATATTACATACGAGGTGTTAGGTGCCTTAGGTTAGGGCACATAACCTTATAGACGTACATAATGTTCCCACCGTGAAGTAGATGCCGGCACGCCACGAACGTTGTGAAATATTACATCCGAGATGTTAGGTTTGCTTAGGTTAGGACATATAACGTTATATACGTACATAATGTTCCCACCGAGAAGTAGAGGCCGACACGCCACGAATGTTGAGAAATATGACATCCGAGATGTTAGGTTTGCTTAGGTTAGGACATATAACGTTACATACGTACATAATGTTCCCACAAAGAAGTAGGGGCCGACACGCAAGGAATGTTGTAAAATATTACATCCGAGATGTTAGGCTGCCTTAGGTTAGGACATATTACGTTATAGCTGCACATAATGTTCCCACCGAGAAGTAGGGGCCGACACGCAAGGAATGTTGTAAAATATTACATCCGAGATGTTAGGTTGCCCTAGGATAGGACATATAACGTTATAGACGTATATAATGTTACCACCGAAAAGTAGGTGCCGACACGCCACGAATGTTGTAAAATATTACATACGAGGTGTTAGGTTGCCTTAGGTTAGGACATATAACGTTATAGACGTGCATAATGTTCCCACCGAGAAGTAGAGGCCTACACGTCACGAATGTTGTAAAATATTACATACGAGGTGTTAGGTTGCCTTAGGTTAGGGCACATAACGTTATAGACGTACATAATGTTCACACCGAGAAGTAGAGGCCGACACGCCACAAATGTTGTGAAATATTACATCCGAGATGATAGGTTTGCTTAGGTTAGGACATATAACGTTATATACGTACATAATTTTCCCACCAAGAAGAAGGGGCCGACACGCAAGGAATGTTGTAAAATATTATATCCGAGATGTTAGGTTGCCTTAGGTTAGGATATATAACGTTATAGACGTACATAATGTTCCTACCCAGGAGTAAGGGTTGACACGTAACGAATGTTGTTAAATATTGTGTCCGAGATGTTAGGTTGCCTTAGGTTAGGACATATAACGTTACAGCCGTACATAATGTTCCCACCGAGAAGTAGGTGCCGATACGCAAGGAATGTTGGAAAATATTACATCCGAGATGTTAGGTTGCCTTAGGTTAGGATATATAACGTTATAGCTGCACATAATGTTCCCACCGAGAAGTAGGGGCCGACACGCAAGGAATGTTGTAAAATATTACATCCGAGATGTTAGGTTGCCTTAGGTTAGGATATATAACGTTATAGCTGCAGATAATGTTCCCACCGAGAAGTAGAGGCCGACACGCAAGGAATGTTGTAAAATATTACATCCGAGATGTTAGGTTGCCTTAGGTTAGGATATATAACGTTATAGCTGCACATAATGTTCCCACCGAGAAGTAGAGCCCGACACGCTACGAATGTTGTAAAATATCACGTCCGAGATGTTATGTTGCCTTCGGTTAGGATATATAACGTTATAGAAGTATATAATGTTCCCACGGATAAGTAGGCACCGACACGCAAGGAATGTTGTAAAATATTACATTCGAGATGTTAGGTTGCCTTAGGTTAGGATATATAAGGTTATAGACGTATATAATATTCCCACGGAGCAGTATGCGCCGACACGCAAGGAATGTTGTAAAATATTACATCCGAGATGTTAGGCTGTCTTAGGTTAGGACATATTACGTTATAGCTGCACATAATGTTCCCACCGAGAAGTAGTGGCCGACACGCCACGAATGTGGTTAAATATTACATCCGAGGTGTTAGGTTGCCTTAGGTTAGGACATATAACATTATAGCCGTACATAATGTTCCCACCGAGAAGTAGGGGCCGACACGCAAGGAATGTTGTAAAATATTACATCCGAGATGTTAGGTTGCCCTAGGATAGGACATATAACGTTATAGACGTATATAATGTTACCACCGAAAAGTAGGTGCCGACACGCCACGAATGTTGTAAAATATTACATACGAGGTGTTAGGTTGCCTTAGGTTAGGACATATAACGTTATAGACGTGCATAATGTTCCCACCGAGAAGTAGAGGCCTACACGTCACGAATGTTGTAAAATATTACATACGAGGTGTTAGGTTGCCTTAGGTTAGGGCACATAACGTTATAGACGTACATAATGTTCACACCGAGAAGTAGAGGCCGACACGCCACAAATGTTGTGAAATATTACATCCGAGATGATAGGTTTGCTTAGGTTAGGACATATAACGTTATATACGTACATAATTTTCCCACCAAGAAGAAGGGGCCGACACGCAAGGAATGTTGTAAAATATTATATCCGAGATGTTAGGTTGCCTTAGGTTAGGATATATAACGTTATAGACGTACATAATGTTCCTACCCAGGAGTAAGGGTCGACACGTAACGAATGTTGTTAAATATTGTGTCCGAGATGTTAGGTTGCCTTAGGTTAGGACATATAACGTTACAGCCGTACATAATGTTCCCACCGAGAAGTAGGTGCCGATACGCAAGGAATGTTGGAAAATATTACATCCGAGATGTTAGGTTGCCCTAGGATAGGACATATAACGTTATAGACGTATATAATGTTACCACCGAAAAGTAGGTGCCGACACGCCACGAATGTTGTAAAATATTACATACGAGGTGTTAGGTTGCCTTAGGTTAGGACATATAACGTTATAGACGTGCATAATGTTCCCACCGAGAAGTAGAGGCCTACACGTCACGAATGTTGTAAAATATTACATACGAGGTGTTAGGTTGCCTTAGGTTAGGGCACATAACGTTATAGACGTACATAATGTTCACACCGAGAAGTAGAGGCCGACACGCCACAAATGTTGTGAAATATTACATCCGAGATGATAGGTTTGCTTAGGTTAGGACATATAACGTTATATACGTACATAATTTTCCCACCAAGAAGAAGGGGCCGACACGCAAGGAATGTTGTAAAATATTACATCCGAGATGTTAGGTTGCCCTAGGATAGGACATATAACGTTATAGACGTATATAATGTTACCACCGAAAAGTAGGTGCCGACACGCCACGAATGTTGTAAAATATTACATACGAGGTGTTAGGTTGCCTTAGGTTAGGACATATAACGTTATAGACGTGCATAATGTTCCCACCGAGTAGTAGAGGCCTACACGCCACGAATGTTGTAAAATATCACGTCCGAGATGTTATGTTGCCTTCGGTTAGGATATATAACGTTATAGAAGTATATAATGTTCCCACGGATAAGTAGGCGCCGACACGCAAGGAATGTTGTAAAATATTACATTCGAGATGTTAGGTTGCCTTAGGTTAGGATATATATGGTTATAGACGTATATAATATTCCCACGGAGCAGTATGCGCCGACACGCAAGGAATGTTGTAAAATATTACATCCGAGATGTTAGGTTGCCTTAGGTTAGGATATATAACGTTATAGACGTACATAATGTTCCTACCGAGGAGTAAGGGTCGACACGTAACGAATGTTGTTAAATATTGTGTCCGAGATGTTAGGTTGCCTTAGGTTAGGACATATAACGTTATAGCTGCACATAATGTTACCACAGAAAAGTAGGTGCCGACACGCCACGAATGTTGTAAAATATTACATACGAGGTGTTAGGTTGCCTTAGGTTAGGACATATAACGTTATAGACGTGCATAATGTTCCCACCGAGAAGTAGAGGCCTACACGACACGAATGTTGTAAAATATTACATACGAGGTGTTAGGTTGCCTTAGGTTAGGGCACATAACGTTATAGACGTACATAATGTTCACACCGAGAAGTAGAGGCCGACACGCCACGAATGTTGTGAAATATTACATCCGAGATGATAGGTTTGCTTAGGTTAGGACATATAACGTTATATACGTACATAATTTTCCCACCAAGAAGAAGGGGCCGACACGCAAGGAATGTTGTAAAATATTACATCCGAGATGTTAGGTTGCCTTAGGTTAGGATATATAACGTTATAGAAGTGTATAATGTTCCCACGGATAAATAGGAGCCGACACGCAAGTAATGTTGTAAAATATTACATCCGAGATGTTAGGTTGCCTTAGGTTAGTATATATAAGGTTATAGACGTATATAATATTCCCACGGAGCAGTATGCGCCGACACGCAAGGAATGTTGTAAAATATTACATCCGAGATGTTAGGCTGCCTTAGGTTAGGACATATAACGTTATAGCCGTACATAATGTTCCCACAAAGAAGTAGGGGCCGACACGCAAGGAATGTTGTAAAATATTACATCCGAGATGTTAGGTTGCCTTAGGTTAGGATATATAACGTTATAGCTGCACATAATGTTACCACAGAAAAGTAGGTGCCGACACGCCACGAATGTTGTAAAATATTACATCCGAGATGTTAGGTTGCCTTACGTTAGGATATATAACGTTATAGACGTACATAATGTTCCCACCGAGAAGTAGAGGCCGACACGCAAGGAATGTTGTAAAATATTACATCCGAGATGTTAGGTTGCCTTAGGTTAGGATATATAACGTTATAGCTGCACATAATGTTCCCACCGAGAAGTAGAGGCCGACACGCCACGAATGTTGTAAAATATCACGTCCGAGATGTTATGTTGCCTTAGGTTAGGGCACATAACATTATAGACGTATATAATATTCCCACGGAGCAGTATGCGCCGACACGCAAGGAATGTTGTAAAATATTACATCCGAGATGTTAGGCTGCCTTAGGTTAGGACATATAACGTTATAGCCGTACATAATGTTCCCACAAAGAAGTAGGGGCCGACAAGCAAGGAATGTTGGAAAATATTACATCCGAGATGTTAGGTTGCCTTAGGTTAGGATATATAACGTTATAGCTGCACATAATATTACCACAGAAAAGTAGGTGCCGACACGCCACGAATGTTGTAAAATATTACATACGAGGTGTTAGGTTGCCTTAGGTTAGGACATATAACGTTATAGACGTGCATAATGTTCCCACCGAGAAGTAGAGGCCTACACGCCACGAATGTTGTAAAATATTACATACGAGGTGTTAGGTTGCCTTAGGTTAGGACAGATAACGTTATAGACGTGCATAATGTTCCCACCGAGAAGTAGAGGCCGACACGCAAGGAATGTTGTAAAATATTACATCCGAGATGTTAGGTTGCCTTAGGCTAGGATATATAACGTTATAGCTGCACATAATGTTCCCACCGAGAAGTAGAGGCCGACACGCCACGAATGTTGTAAAATATCACGTCCGAGATGTTATGTTGCCTTCGGTTAGGATATATAACGTTATAGAAGTATATAATGTTCCCACGGATAAGTAGGCGCCGACACGCAAGGAATGTTGTAAAATATTACATTCGAGATGTTAGGTTGCCTTAGGTTAGGATATATAAGGTTATAGAAGTATATAATGTTCCCACGGATAAGTAGGCGCCGACACGCAAGGAATGTTGTAAAATATTACATTCGAGATGTTAGGTTGCCTTAGGTTAGGATATATAAGGTTATAGACGTATATAATATTCCCACGGAGCAGTATGCGCCGACAAGCAAGGAATGTTGTGAAATATTACATCCGAGATGATAGGTTTGCTTAGGTTAGGACATATAACGTTATATACGTACATAATGTTCCCACCGAGAAGTAGAGGCCGACACGCCACTAATGTTGTGAAATATTACATCCGAGATGTTAGGTTTGCTTAGGTTAGGACATATAACGTTACATACGTACATAATGTTCCCACAAAGAAGTAGGGGCCGACACGCAAGGAATGTTGTAAAATATTACATCCGAGATGTTAGGTTGCCTTAGGTTAGGATATATAACATTATAGACGTACATAATGTTCCCACCGAGCAGTATGCGCCGACAAGCAAGGAATGTTGGAAAATATTACATCCGAGATGTTAGGTTGCCTTACGTTAGGATATATAACGTTATAGACGTACATAATGCTCCCACCGAGAAGTAGGGGCCGACACGCAAGGAATGTTGTAAAATATTACATCCGAGATGTTAGGTTGCCTTAGGTTAGGATATATAACATTATAGACGTACATAATGTTCCCACCGAGCAGTATGCGCCGACAAGCAAGGAATGTTGGAAAATATTACATCCGAGATGTTAGGTTGCCTTAAGTTAGGATATATAACGTTATAGACGTACATAATGTTCCCACCGAGAAGTAGAGGCCTACACGCCACGAATGTTGTAAAATATTACATACGAGATGTTAGGTTGCCTTAGGTTAGGATATATAACGTTATAGATGCACATAATGTTCCCACCGAGAAGTAGAGGCCGACACGCCACGAATGTTGTAAAATATCACGTCCGAGATGTTATGTTGCCTTCGGTTAGGATATATAACGTTATAGCTGCACATAATGTTACCACAGAAAAGTAGGTGCCGACACGCCACGAATGTTGTAAAATATTACATACGAGGTGTTAGGTTGCCTTAGGTTAGGACATATAACGTTATAGACGTGCATAATGTTCCCACCGAGAAGTAGAGGCCTACACGCCACGAATGTTGTAAAATATTACATACGAGGTGTTAGGTGCCTTAGGTTAGGGCACATAACCTTATAGACGTACATAATGTTCCCACCGTGAAGTAGATGCCGGCACGCCACGAACGTTGTGAAATATTACATCCGAGATGTTAGGTTTGCTTAGGTTAGGACATATAACGTTATATACGTACATAATGTTCCCACCGAGAAGTAGAGGCCGACACGCCACGAATGTTGAGAAATATGACATCCGAGATGTTAGGTTTGCTTAGGTTAGGACATATAACGTTACATACGTACATAATGTACCCACAAAGAAGTAGGGGCCGACACGCAAGGAATGTTGTAAACTATTACATCCGAGATGTTAGGCTGCCTTAGGTTAGGACATATTACGTTATAGCTGCACATAATGTTCCCACCGAGAAGTAGGGGCCGACACGCAAGGAATGTTGTAAAATATTACATCCGAGATGTTAGGTTGCCCTAGGATAGGACATATAACGTTATAGACGTATATAATGTTACCACCGAAAAGTAGGTGCCGACACGCCACGAATGTTGTAAAATATTACATACGAGGTGTTAGGTTGCCTTAGGTTAGGACATATAACGTTATAGACGTGCATAATGTTCCCACCGAGAAATAGAGGCCTACACGTCACGAATGTTGTAAAATATTACATACGAGGTGTTAGGTTGCCTTAGGTTAGGGCACATAACGTTATAGACGTACATAATGTTCACATCGAGAAGTAGAGGCCGACACGCCACAAATGTTGTGAAATATTACATCCGAGATGATAGGTTTGCTTAGGTTAGGACATATAACGTTATATACGTACATAATTTTCCCACCAAGAAGAAGGGGCCGACACGCAAGGAATGTTGTAAAATATTATATCCGAGATGTTAGGTTGCCTTAGGTTAGGATATATAACGTTATAGACGTACATAATGTTCCTACCCAGGAGTAAGGGTCGACACGTAACGAATGTTGTTAAATATTGTGTCCGAGATGTTAGGTTGCCTTAGGTTAGGACATATAACGTTACAGCCGTACATAATGTTCCCACCGAGAAGTAGGTGCCGATACGCAAGGAATGTTGGAAAATATTACATCCGAGATGTTAGGTTGCCTTACGTTAGGATATATAACGTTATAGACGTACATAACGTTCCCACCGAGAAGTAGAGGCCTACACGCCATGAATGTTGTAAAATATTACATACGAGGTGTTAGGTGCCTTAGGTTAGGGCTCATAACCTTATAGACGTACATAATGTTCCCACCGTGAAGTAGAGGCCGGCACGCCACGAACGTTGTGAAATATTACATCCGAGATGTTAGGTTTGCTTAGGTTAGGACATATAACGTTATATAAGTACATAATGTTCCCACCGAGAAGTAGAGGCCGACACGCCACGAATGTTGAGAAATATTACATCCGAGATGATAGGTTTGCTTAGGTTAGGACATATAACGTTACATACGTACATAATGTTCCCACAAAGAAGTAGGGGCCGACACGCAAGGAATGTTGGAAAATATTACATCCGAGATGTTAGGTTGCCTTAGGTTAGGATATATAACGTTATAGCTGCACATAATGTTCCCACCGAGAAGTAGGGGCCGACACGCAAGGAATGTTGTAAAATATTACATCCGAGATGTTAGGTTGCCTTAGGTTAGGATATATAACGTTATAGCTGCACATAATGTTCCCACCGAGAAGTAGAGGCCGACACGCAAGGAATGTTGTAAAATATTACTTCCGAGATGTTAGGTTGCCTTAGGTTAGGATATATAACGTTATAGCTGCACATAATGTTCCCACCGAGAAGTAGAGGCCGACACGCCACGAATGTTGTAAAATATCACGTCCGAGATGTTATGTTGCCTTCGGTTAGGATATATAACGTTATAGCTGCACATAATGTTACCACAGAAAAGTAGGTGCCGACACGCCACGAATGTTGTAAAATATTACATACGAGGTGTTAGGTTGCCTTAGGTTAGGACATATAACGTTATAGACGTGCATAATGTTCCCACCGAGAAGTAGAGGCCTACACGCCACGAATGTTGTAAAATATTACATACGAGGTGTTAGGTGCCTTAGGTTAGGGCACATAACCTTATAGACGTACATAATGTTCCCACCGTGAAGTAGATGCCGGCACGCCACGAACGTTGTGAAATATTACATCCGAGATGTTAGGTTTGCTTAGGTTAGGACATATAACGTTATATACGTACATAATGTTCCCACCGAGAAGTAGAGGCCGACACGCCACGAATGTTGAGAAATATGACATCCGAGATGTTAGGTTTGCTTAGGTTAGGACATATAACGTTACATACGTACATAATGTACCCACAAAGAAGTAGGGGCCGACACGCAAGGAATGTTGTAAACTATTACATCCGAGATGTTAGGCTGCCTTAGGTTAGGACATATTACGTTATAGCTGCACATAATGTTCCCACCGAGAAGTAGGGGCCGACACGCAAGGAATGTTGTAAAATATTACATCCGAGATGTTAGGTTGCCCTAGGATAGGACATATAACGTTATAGACGTATATAATGTTACCACCGAAAAGTAGGTGCCGACACGCCACGAATGTTGTAAAATATTACATACGAGGTGTTAGGTTGCCTTAGGTTAGGACATATAACGTTATAGACGTGCATAATGTTCCCACCGAGAAGTAGAGGCCTACACGTCACGAATGTTGTAAAATATTACATACGAGGTGTTAGGTTGCCTTAGGTTAGGGCACATAACGTTATAGACGTACATAATGTTCACATCGAGAAGTAGAGGCCGACACGCCACAAATGTTGTGAAATATTACATCCGAGATGATAGGTTTGCTTAGGTTAGGACATATAACGTTATATACGTACATAATTTTCCCACCAAGAAGAAGGGGCCGACACGCAAGGAATGTTGTAAAATATTATATCCGAGATGTTAGGTTGCCTTAGGTTAGGATATATAACGTTATAGACGTACATAATGTTCCTACCCAGGAGTAAGGGTCGACACGTAACGAATGTTGTTAAATATTGTGTCCGAGATGTTAGGTTGCCTTAGGTTAGGACATATAACGTTACAGCCGTACATAATGTTCCCACCGAGAAGTAGGTGCCGATACGCAAGGAATGTTGGAAAATATTACATCCGAGATGTTAGGTTGCCTTACGTTAGGATATATAACGTTATAGACGTACATAACGTTCCCACCGAGAAGTAGAGGCCTACACGCCATGAATGTTGTAAAATATTACATACGAGGTGTTAGGTGCCTTAGGTTAGGGCTCATAACCTTATAGACGTACATAATGTTCCCACCGTGAAGTAGAGGCCGGCACGCCACGAACGTTGTGAAATATTACATCCGAGATGTTAGGTTTGCTTAGGTTAGGACATATAACGTTATATAAGTACATAATGTTCCCACCGAGAAGTAGAGGCCGACACGCCACGAATGTTGAGAAATATTACATCCGAGATGATAGGTTTGCTTAGGTTAGGACATATAACGTTACATACGTACATAATGTTCCCACAAAGAAGTAGGGGCCGACACGCAAGGAATGTTGGAAAATATTACATCCGAGATGTTAGGTTGCCTTAGGTTAGGATATATAACGTTATAGCTGCACATAATGTTCCCACCGAGAAGTAGGGGCCGACACGCAAGGAATGTTGTAAAATATTACATCCGAGATGTTAGGTTGCCTTAGGTTAGGATATATAACGTTATAGCTGCACATAATGTTCCCACCGAGAAGTAGAGGCCGACACGCAAGGAATGTTGTAAAATATTACATCCGAGATGTTAGGTTGCCTTAGGTTAGGATATATAACGTTATAGCTGCACATAATGTTCCCACCGAGAAGTAGAGGCCGACACGCCACGAATGTTGTAAAATATCACGTCCGAGATGTTAGGTTGCCCTAGGATAGGACATATAACGTTATAGCCGTACATAATGTTCCCACCGAGAAGTAGGGGCCGACACGCAAGGAATGTTGTAAAATATTACATCCGAGATGTTAGGTGGCCCTAGGATAGGATATATAACGTTATAGACATATATAATGTTACCACCGAAAAGTAGGTGCCGACGCGCAAGGAATGCTGTAAAATATTACGTCCGAGATGTTAGGTTTGCTTAGGTTAGGACATATAACGTTATATACGTACATAATGTTCCCACCAAGAAGTAGGGCCGGACACGCAAGGAATGTTGTAAAATATTACATCCGAGATGTTAGGTTGCCCTAGGATAGAACATATAACGTTATAGACGTATATAATGTTACCACCGAAAAGTAGGTGCCGACACGCCACGAATGTTGTAAAATATTACATACGAGGTGTTAGGTTGCCTTAGGTTAGGACATATAACGTTATAGACGTGCATAATGTTCCACCGAGAAGTAGAGGCCTACACGCCACGAATGTTGTAAAATATGACAAACGAGGTGTTAGGTTGCCTTAGGTTAGGGCACCTATCGTTATAGACGTACATAATGTTCCCACCGAGAAGTAGAGGCCGACACGCCACGAATGTTGTGAAATATAACATCCGAGATGTTAGGTTTGCTTAGGTTAGGACATATAACGTTATATACGTACATAATGTTGCCACCGAGAAGTAGAGGCCGACACGCCACGAATGTTGTGAAATATTACATCCGAGATGTTAGGTTTGCTTAGGTTAGGACATATAACGTTACATACGTACATAACGTTCCCACAAAGAAGGAGGGGCCAACACGCAAGTAATGTTGTAAAATATTACATCCGAGATGTTAGGTTGCCTTAGGTTAGGACATATAACGTTATAGACGTATATAATGTCACCACCGAAAAGTAGGTGCCGACGCGCAAGGAATGCTGTAAAATATTACATCCGAGATGTTAGGTTCCCTTAGGATAGGACATATAACGTTATATACGTACATAATGTTCCCACCAAGAAGTAGGGGCCGACACGCCACGAATGTTGTAGAATATAACGTCCGAGATGTTATGTTGCCTTCGGTTAGGATATATAACGTTATAGAAGTGTATAGTGTTCCCACGGATAAGTAGGAGCCGACACGCAAGTAATGTTGTAAAATATTACATCCGAGATGTTAGGTTGCCTTAGGTTAGTATATATAAGGTTATAGACGTATATAATATTCCCACGGAGCAGTATGCGCCGACACGCAAGGAATGTTGTAAAATATTACATCCGAGATGTTAGGCTGCCTTAGGTTAGGACATATTACGTTGTAGCTGCACATAATGTTCCCACCGAGATGTAGTGGCCGACACGCCACGAATGTTGTTAAATATTACATCCGAGGTGTTAGGTTGCCTTAGGTTAGGACATATAACGTTATGAGCCGTATATAATGTTCCCACCGAGAAGTAGGGGCCGACACGAAAGGAATGTTGTAAAATATTACATCCGAGATGTTAGGTTGCCCTAGGATAGAACATATAACGTTATAGCCGTATATAATGTTACCACCGAAAAGTAGGTGCCGACACGCGACGAATATTGTAAAATATTACATACGAGGTGTTAGGTTGCCTTAGGATAGGACATATAACGTTATAGACGTGCATAATGTTCCCACCGAGAAGTAGGGGCCGACACGCAAAGAATGTTGTAAAATATTACATCCGAGATGTTAGGTTGCCCTAGGATAGGACATATAACGTTATAGACGTATATAATGTTACCACCGAAAAGTAGGTGCCGACACGCCACGAATGTTGTAAAATATTACATACGAGGTGTTATGTTGCCTTAGGTTAGGACATACAACGTTATAGACGTGCATAATGTTCCCACCGAGAAGTAGAGGCCTACACGCCACGAATGTTGTAAAATATTACATACGAGGTGTTAGGTTGCCTTACGTTAGGGCACATATCGTTATAGACGTACATAATGTTCCCACCAAGAAGTAGGGGCCGACACGCCACGAATGTTGTAGCATATAACGTCCGAGATGTTAGGTTGCTCTAGGATAGGATATATAACGTTATAGACGTATGTAATGTTCCCACCGAGAAGTAGGTGCCGACACGCAAGGAATGTTGGAAAATATTACATCCGAGATGTTAGGTTGCCTTAGGTTAGGATATATAACGTTATAGCTGCACATAATGTTCTCACCGAGAAGTAGAGGCCGACACGCAAGGAATGTTGTAAAATACCACATCCGAGATGTTAGGTTGCCTTAGGTTAGGATATATAACGTTATAGCCGTACATAATGTTCCCACCGAGAAGTAGAGGCCTACACGCCACGAATGATGTAAAATATTACATACGAGGTGTTAGGTTGCCCTAGGTTAGGGCACATAACCTTATAGACGTACATAATGTTCCCACCGTGAAGTAGATGCCGACACGCCACGAACGTTGTGAAATATTACATCCGAGATGATAGGTTTGCTTAGGTTAGGACATATAACGTTATATACGTACATAATTTTCCCACCAAGAAGAAGGGGCCGACACGCAAGGAATGTTGTAAAATATTACATCCGAGATGTTAGGTTGCCTTAGGTTAGGATATATAACGTTATAGACGTACATAATGTTCCTACCCAGGAGTAAGGGTCGACACGTAACGAATGTTGTTAAATATTGTGTCCGAGATGTTAGGTTGCCTTAGGTTAGGACATATAACGTTACAGCCGTACATAATGTTCCCACCGAGAAGTAGGTGCCGACACGCAAGGAATGTTGGAAAATATTACATCCGAGATGTTAGGTTGCCTTACGTTAGGATATATAACGTTATAGACGTACATAATGTTCCCACCGAGAAGTAAAGGCCTACACGCCACGAATGTTGTAAAATATTACATACGAGGTGTTAGGTGCCTTAGGTTAGGGCACATAACCTTATAGACGTACATAATGTTCCCACCGTGAAGTAGATGCCGGCACGCCACGAACGTTGTGAAATATTACATCCGAGATGTTAGGTTTGCTTAGGTTAGGACATATAACGTTATATACGTACATAATGTTCCCACCGAGAAGTAGAGGCCGACAGGCCACGAATGTTGAGAAATATGACATCCGAGATGTTAGGTTTGCTTAGGTTAGGACATATAACGTTACATACGTACATAATGTTCCCACAAAGAAGTAGGGGCCGACACGCAAGGAATGTTGTAAAATATTACATCCGAGATGTTAGGCTGCCTTAGGTTAGGACATATTACGTTATAGCTGCACATAATGTTCCCACCGAGAAGTAGGGGCCGACACGCAAGGAATGTTGTAAAATATTACATCCGAGATGTTAGGTTGCCTTAGGTTAGGACATATAACGTTACAGCCGTACATAATGTTCCCACCGAGAAGTAGGTGCCGATACGCAAGGAATGTTGGAAAATATTACATCCGAGATGTTAGGTTGCCTTAGGTTAGGATATATAACGTTATAGCTGCACATAATGTTCCCACCGAGAAGTAGAGGCCGACACGCAAGGAATGTTGTAAAATATTACATCCGAGATGTTAGGTTGCCTTAGGTTAGGATATATAACGTTATAGCTGCACATAATGTTCCCACCGAGAAGTAGAGGCCGACACGCCACGAATGTTGTAAAATATCACGTCCGAGATGTTATGTTGCCTTCGGTTAGGATATATAACGTTATAGAAGTATATAATGTTCCCACGGATAAGTAGGCACCGACACGCAAGGAATGTTGTAAAATATTACATTCGAGATGTTAGGTTGCCTTAGGTTAGGATATATAAGGTTATAGACGTATATAATATTCCCACGGAGCAGTATGCGCCGACACGCAAGGAATGTTGTAAAATATTACATCCGAGATGTTAGGCTGTCTTAGGTTAGGACATATTACGTTATAGCTGCACATAATGTTCCCACCGAGAAGTAGTGGCCGACACGCCACGAATGTGGTTAAATATTACATCCGAGGTGTTAGGTTGCCTTAGGTTAGGACATATAACATTATAGCCGTACATAATGTTCCCACCGAGAAGTAGGGGCCGACACGCAAGGAATGTTGTAAAATATTACATCCGAGATGTTAGGTTGCCCTAGGATAGGACATATAACGTTATAGACGTATATAATGTTACCACCGAAAAGTAGGTGCCGACACGCCACGAATGTTGTAAAATATTACATACGAGGTGTTAGGTTGCCTTAGGTTAGGACATATAACGTTATAGACGTGCATAATGTTCCCACCGAGAAGTAGAGGCCTACACGTCACGAATGTTGTAAAATATTACATACGAGGTGTTAGGTTGCCTTAGGTTAGGGCACATAACGTTATAGACGTACATAATGTTCACACCGAGAAGTAGAGGCCGACACGCCACAAATGTTGTGAAATATTACATCCGAGATGATAGGTTTGCTTAGGTTAGGACATATAACGTTATATACGTACATAATTTTCCCACCAAGAAGAAGGGGCCGACACGCAAGGAATGTTGTAAAATATTATATCCGAGATGTTAGGTTGCCTTAGGTTAGGATATATAACGTTATAGACGTACATAATGTTCCTACCCAGGAGTAAGGGTCGACACGTAACGAATGTTGTTAAATATTGTGTCCGAGATGTTAGGTTGCCTTAGGTTAGGACATATAACGTTACAGCCGTACATAATGTTCCCACCGAGAAGTAGGTGCCGATACGCAAGGAATGTTGGAAAATATTACATCCGAGATGTTAGGTTGCCCTAGGATAGGACATATAACGTTATAGACGTATATAATGTTACCACCGAAAAGTAGGTGCCGACACGCAACGAATGTTGTAAAATATTACATACGAGGTGTTAGGTTGCCTTAGGTTAGGACATATAACGTTATAGACGTGCATAATGTTCCCACCGAGAAGTAGAGGCCTACACGTCACGAATGTTGTAAAATATTACATACGAGGTGTTAGGTTGCCTTAGGTTAGGGCACATAACGTTATAGACGTACATAATGTTCACACCGAGAAGTAGAGGCCGACACGCCACAAATGTTGTGAAATATTACATCCGAGATGATAGGTTTGCTTAGGTTAGGACATATAACGTTATATACGCACATAATTTTCCCACCAAGAAGAAGGGGCCGACACGCAAGGAATGTTGTAAAATATTACATCCGAGATGTTAGGTTGCCCTAGGATAGGACATATAACGTTATAGACGTATATAATGTTACCACCGAAAAGTAGGTGCCGACACGCCACGAATGTTGTAAAATATTACATACGAGGTGTTAGGTTGCCTTAGGTTAGGACATATAACGTTATAGACGTGCATAATGTTCCCACCGAGTAGTAGAGGCCTACACGCCACGAATGTTGTAAAATATCACGTCCGAGATGTTATGTTGCCTTCGGTTAGGATATATAACGTTATAGAAGTATATAATGTTCCCACGGATAAGTAGGCGCCGACACGCAAGGAATGTTGTAAAATATTACATTCGAGATGTTAGGTTGCCTTAGGTTAGGATATATAAGGTTATAGACGTATATAATATTCCCACGGAGCAGTATGCGCCGACACGCAAGGAATGTTGTAAAATATTACATCCGAGATGTTAGGTTGCCTTAGGTTAGGATATATAACGTTATAGACGTACATAATGTTCCTACCGAGGAGTAAGGGTCGACACGTAACGAATGTTGTTAAATATTGTGTCCGAGATGTTAGGTTGCCTTAGGTTAGGACATATAACGTTACAGCCGTACATAATGTTCCCACCGAGAAGTAGATGCCGACACGCAAGGAATGTTGGAAAATATTACATCCAAGATGTTAGGTTGCCTTACGTTAGGATATATAACGTTATAGACGTACATAATGTTCCCACCGAGAAGTAGAGGCCTACACGCCACGAATGTTGTAAAATATTACATACGAGGTGTTAGGTGCCTTAGGTTAGGGCACATAACCTTATAGACGTACATAATGTTCCCACCGTGAAGTAGAGGCCGGCACGCCACGAACGTTGTGAAATATTACATCCGAAATGTTAGGTTTGCTTAGGTTAGGACATATAACGTTATATACGTACATAATGTTCTCACCGAGAAGTAGAGGCCGGCACGCCACGAATGTTGAGAAATATTACATCCGAGATGTTAGGTTTGCTTAGGTTAGGACATATAACGTTACATACGTACATAATGTTCCCACAAAGAAGTAGGGGCCGACACGCAAGGAATGTTGTAAAATATTACATCCGAGATGTTAAGTTGCCTTAGGTTAGGATATATAACGTTATAGCTGCACATAATGTTCCCACCGAGAAGTAGAGGCCGACACGCAAGGAATGTTGTAAAATATTACATCCGAGATGTTAGGTTGCCTTAGGTTAGGATATATAACGTTATAGCTGCACATAATGTTCCCACCGAGAAGTAGAGGCCGACACGCCACGAATGTTGTAAAATATCACGTCCGAGATGTTATGTTGCCTTAGGTTAGGGCACATAACATTATAGACGTACATAATGTTCCCACCGAGAAGTAGGGGCCGACACGCAAGGAATGTTGTAAAATATTACATCCGAGATGTTAGGTTGCCTTAGGTTAGGATATATAACATTATAGACGTACATAATGTTCCCACCGAGCAGTATGCGCCGACAAGCAAGGAATGTTGGAAAATATTACATCCGAGATGTTAGGTTGCCTTAGGTTAGGATATATAACGTTATAGCTGCACATAATGTTACCACAGAAAAGTAGGTGCCGACACGCCACGAATGTTGTAAAATATTACATACGAGGTGTTAGGTTGCCTTAGGTTAGGACATATAACGTTATAGACGTGCATAATGTTCCCACCGAGAAGTAGAGGCCTACACGCCACGAATGTTGTAAAATATTACATCCGAGATGATAGGTTTGCTTAGGTTAGGACATATAACGTTATATACGTACATAATTTTCCCACCAAGAAGAAGGGGCCGACACGCAAGGAATGTTGTAAAATATTACATCCGAGATGTTAGGTTGCCTTAGGTTAGGATATATAACGTTATAGAAGTGTATAATGTTCCCACGGATAAATAGGAGCCGACACGCAAGTAATGTTGTAAAATATTACATCCGAGATGTTAGGTTGCCTTAGGTTAGTATATATAAGGTTATAGACGTATATAATATTCCCACGGAGCAGTATGCGCCGACACGCAAGGAATGTTGTAAAATATTACATCCGAGATGTTAGGCTGCCTTAGGTTAGGACATATAACGTTATAGCCGTACATAATGTTCCCACAAAGAAGTAGGGGCCGACACGCAAGGAATGTTGTAAAATATTACATCCGAGATGTTAGGTTGCCTTAGGTTAGGATATATAACGTTATAGCTGCACATAATGTTACCACAGAAAAGTAGGTGCCGACACGCCACGAATGTTGTAAAATATTACATCCGAGATGTTAGGTTGCCTTACGTTAGGATATATAACGTTATAGACGTACATAATGTTCCCACCGAGAAGTAGAGGCCGACACGCAAGGAATGTTGTAAAATATTACATCCGAGATGTTAGGTTGCCTTAGGTTAGGATATATAACGTTATAGCTGCACATAATGTTCCCACCGAGAAGTAGAGGCCGACACGCCACGAATGTTGTAAAATATCACGTCCGAGATGTTATGTTGCCTTAGGTTAGGGCACATAACATTATAGACGTATATAATATTCCCACGGAGCAGTATGCGCCGACACGCAAGGAATGTTGTAAAATATTACATCCGAGATGTTAGGCTGCCTTAGGTTAGGACATATAACGTTATAGCCGTACATAATGTTCCCACAAAGAAGTAGGGGCCGACAAGCAAGGAATGTTGGAAAATATTACATCCGAGATGTTAGGTTGCCTTAGGTTAGGATATATAACGTTATAGCTGCACATAATGTTACCACAGAAAAGTAGGTGCCGACACGCCACGAATGTTGTAAAATATTACATACGAGGTGTTAGGTTGCCTTAGGTTAGGACATATAACGTTATAGACGTGCATAATGTTCCCACCGAGAAGTAGAGGCCTACACGCCACGAATGTTGTAAAATATTACATACTAGGTGTTAGGTTGCCTTAGGATAGGACATATAACGTTATAGACGTGCATAATGTTCCCACCGAGAAGTAGGGGCCGACACGCAAAGAATGTTGTAAAATATTACATCCGAGATGTTAGGTTGCCCTAGGATAGGACATATAACGTTATAGACGTATATAATGTTACCACCGAAAAGTAGGTGCCGACACGCCACGAATGTTGTAAAATATTACATACGAGGTGTTATGTTGCCTTAGGTTAGGACATACAACGTTATAGACGTGCATAATGTTCCCACCGAGAAGTAGAGGCCTACACGCCACGAATGTTGTAAAATATTACATACGAGGTGTTAGGTTGCCTTACGTTAGGGCACATATCGTTATAGACGTACATAATGTTCCCACCAAGAAGTAGGGGCCGACACGCCACGAATGTTGTAGCATATAACGTCCGAGATGTTAGGTTGCTCTAGGATAGGATATATAACGTTATAGACGTATGTAATGTTCCCACCGAGAAGTAGGTGCCGACACGCAAGGAATGTTGGAAAATATTACATCCGAGATGTTAGGTTGCCTTAGGTTAGGATATATAACGTTATAGCTGCACATAATGTTCTCACCGAGAAGTAGAGGCCGACACGCAAGGAATGTTGTAAAATACCACATCCGAGATGTTAGGTTGCCTTAGGTTAGGATATATAACGTTATAGCCGTACATAATGTTCCCACCGAGAAGTAGAGGCCTACACGCCACGAATGTTGTAAAATATTACATACGAGGTGTTAGGTTGCCCTAGGTTAGGGCACATAACCTTATAGACGTACATAATGTTCCCACCGTGAAGTAGATGCCGACACGCCACGAACGTTGTGAAATATTACATCCGAGATGATAGGTTTGCTTAGGTTAGGACATATAACGTTATATACGTACATAATTTTCCCACCAAGAAGAAGGGGCCGACACGCAAGGAATGTTGTAAAATATTACATCCGAGATGTTAGGTTGCCTTAGGTTAGGATATATAACGTTATAGACGTACATAATGTTCCTACCCAGGAGTAAGGGTCGACACGTAACGAATGTTGTTAAATATTGTGTCCGAGATGTTAGGTTGCCTTAGGTTAGGACATATAACGTTACAGCCGTACATAATGTTCCCACCGAGAAGTAGGTGCCGACACGCAAGGAATGTTGGAAAATATTACATCCGAGATGTTAGGTTGCCTTACGTTAGGATATATAACGTTATAGACGTACATAATGTTCCCACCGAGAAGTAAAGGCCTACACGCCACGAATGTTGTAAAATATTACATACGAGGTGTTAGGTGCCTTAGGTTAGGGCACATAACCTTATAGACGTACATAATGTTCCCACCGTGAAGTAGATGCCGGCACGCCACGAACGTTGTGAAATATTACATCCGAGATGTTAGGTTTGCTTAGGTTAGGACATATAACGTTATATACGTACATAATGTTCCCACCGAGAAGTAGAGGCCGACAGGCCACGAATGTTGAGAAATATGACATCCGAGATGTTAGGTTTGCTTAGGTTAGGACATATAACGTTACATACGTACATAATGTTCCCACAAAGAAGTAGGGGCCGACACGCAAGGAATGTTGTAAAATATTACATCCGAGATGTTAGGCTGCCTTAGGTTAGGACATATTACGTTATAGCTGCACATAATGTTCCCACCGAGAAGTAGGGGCCGACACGCAAGGAATGTTGTAAAATATTACATCCGAGATGTTAGGTTGCCTTAGGTTAGGACATATAACGTTACAGCCGTACATAATGTTCCCACCGAGAAGTAGGTGCCGATACGCAAGGAATGTTGGAAAATATTACATCCGAGATGTTAGGTTGCCTTAGGTTAGGATATATAACGTTATAGCTGCACATAATGTTCCCACCGAGAAGTAGAGGCCGACACGCAAGGAATGTTGTAAAATATTACATCCGAGATGTTAGGTTGCCTTAGGTTAGGATATATAACGTTATAGCTGCACATAATGTTCCCACCGAGAAGTAGAGGCCGACACGCCACGAATGTTGTAAAATATCACGTCCGAGATGTTATGTTGCCTTCGGTTAGGATATATAACGTTATAGAAGTATATAATGTTCCCACGGATAAGTAGGCACCGACACGCAAGGAATGTTGTAAAATATTACATTCGAGATGTTAGGTTGCCTTAGGTTAGGATATATAAGGTTATAGACGTATATAATATTCCCACGGAGCAGTATGCGCCGACACGCAAGGAATGTTGTAAAATATTACATCCGAGATGTTAGGCTGTCTTAGGTTAGGACATATTACGTTATAGCTGCACATAATGTTCCCACCGAGAAGTAGTGGCCGACACGCCACGAATGTGGTTAAATATTACATCCGAGGTGTTAGGTTGCCTTAGGTTAGGACATATAACATTATAGCCGTACATAATGTTCCCACCGAGAAGTAGGGGCCGACACGCAAGGAATGTTGTAAAATATTACATCCGAGATGTTAGGTTGCCCTAGGATAGGACATATAACGTTATAGACGTATATAATGTTACCACCGAAAAGTAGGTGCCGACACGCCACGAATGTTGTAAAATATTACATACGAGGTGTTAGGTTGCCTTAGGTTAGGACATATAACGTTATAGACGTGCATAATGTTCCCACCGAGAAGTAGAGGCCTACACGTCACGAATGTTGTAAAATATTACATACGAGGTGTTAGGTTGCCTTAGGTTAGGGCACATAACGTTATAGACGTACATAATGTTCACACCGAGAAGTAGAGGCCGACACGCCACAAATGTTGTGAAATATTACATCCGAGATGATAGGTTTGCTTAGGTTAGGACATATAACGTTATATACGTACATAATTTTCCCACCAAGAAGAAGGGGCCGACACGCAAGGAATGTTGTAAAATATTATATCCGAGATGTTAGGTTGCCTTAGGTTAGGATATATAACGTTATAGACGTACATAATGTTCCTACCCAGGAGTAAGGGTCGACACGTAACGAATGTTGTTAAATATTGTGTCCGAGATGTTAGGTTGCCTTAGGTTAGGACATATAACGTTACAGCCGTACATAATGTTCCCACCGAGAAGTAGGTGCCGATACGCAAGGAATGTTGGAAAATATTACATCCGAGATGTTAGGTTGCCCTAGGATAGGACATATAACGTTATAGACGTATATAATGTTACCACCGAAAAGTAGGTGCCGACACGCAACGAATGTTGTAAAATATTACATACGAGGTGTTAGGTTGCCTTAGGTTAGGACATATAACGTTATAGACGTGCATAATGTTCCCACCGAGAAGTAGAGGCCTACACGTCACGAATGTTGTAAAATATTACATACGAGGTGTTAGGTTGCCTTAGGTTAGGGCACATAACGTTATAGACGTACATAATGTTCACACCGAGAAGTAGAGGCCGACACGCCACAAATGTTGTGAAATATTACATCCGAGATGATAGGTTTGCTTAGGTTAGGACATATAACGTTATATACGCACATAATTTTCCCACCAAGAAGAAGGGGCCGACACGCAAGGAATGTTGTAAAATATTACATCCGAGATGTTAGGTTGCCCTAGGATAGGACATATAACGTTATAGACGTATATAATGTTACCACCGAAAAGTAGGTGCCGACACGCCACGAATGTTGTAAAATATTACATACGAGGTGTTAGGTTGCCTTAGGTTAGGACATATAACGTTATAGACGTGCATAATGTTCCCACCGAGTAGTAGAGGCCTACACGCCACGAATGTTGTAAAATATCACGTCCGAGATGTTATGTTGCCTTCGGTTAGGATATATAACGTTATAGAAGTATATAATGTTCCCACGGATAAGTAGGCGCCGACACGCAAGGAATGTTGTAAAATATTACATTCGAGATGTTAGGTTGCCTTAGGTTAGGATATATAAGGTTATAGACGTATATAATATTCCCACGGAGCAGTATGCGCCGACACGCAAGGAATGTTGTAAAATATTACATCCGAGATGTTAGGTTGCCTTAGGTTAGGATATATAACGTTATAGACGTACATAATGTTCCTACCGAGGAGTAAGGGTCGACACGTAACGAATGTTGTTAAATATTGTGTCCGAGATGTTAGGTTGCCTTAGGTTAGGACATATAACGTTACAGCCGTACATAATGTTCCCACCGAGAAGTAGATGCCGACACGCAAGGAATGTTGGAAAATATTACATCCAAGATGTTAGGTTGCCTTACGTTAGGATATATAACGTTATAGACGTACATAATGTTCCCACCGAGAAGTAGAGGCCTACACGCCACGAATGTTGTAAAATATTACATACGAGGTGTTAGGTGCCTTAGGTTAGGGCACATAACCTTATAGACGTACATAATGTTCCCACCGTGAAGTAGAGGCCGGCACGCCACGAACGTTGTGAAATATTACATCCGAAATGTTAGGTTTGCTTAGGTTAGGACATATAACGTTATATACGTACATAATGTTCTCACCGAGAAGTAGAGGCCGGCACGCCACGAATGTTGAGAAATATTACATCCGAGATGTTAGGTTTGCTTAGGTTAGGACATATAACGTTACATACGTACATAATGTTCCCACAAAGAAGTAGGGGCCGACACGCAAGGAATGTTGTAAAATATTACATCCGAGATGTTAAGTTGCCTTAGGTTAGGATATATAACGTTATAGCTGCACATAATGTTCCCACCGAGAAGTAGAGGCCGACACGCAAGGAATGTTGTAAAATATTACATCCGAGATGTTAGGTTGCCTTAGGTTAGGATATATAACGTTATAGCTGCACATAATGTTCCCACCGAGAAGTAGAGGCCGACACGCCACGAATGTTGTAAAATATCACGTCCGAGATGTTATGTTGCCTTAGGTTAGGGCACATAACATTATAGACGTACATAATGTTCCCACCGAGAAGTAGGGGCCGACACGCAAGGAATGTTGTAAAATATTACATCCGAGATGTTAGGTTGCCTTAGGTTAGGATATATAACATTATAGACGTACATAATGTTCCCACCGAGCAGTATGCGCCGACAAGCAAGGAATGTTGGAAAATATTACATCCGAGATGTTAGGTTGCCTTAGGTTAGGATATATAACGTTATAGCTGCACATAATGTTACCACAGAAAAGTAGGTGCCGACACGCCACGAATGTTGTAAAATATTACATACGAGGTGTTAGGTTGCCTTAGGTTAGGACATATAACGTTATAGACGTGCATAATGTTCCCACCGAGAAGTAGAGGCCTACACGCCACGAATGTTGTAAAATATTACATCCGAGATGATAGGTTTGCTTAGGTTAGGACATATAACGTTATATACGTACATAATTTTCCCACCAAGAAGAAGGGGCCGACACGCAAGGAATGTTGTAAAATATTACATCCGAGATGTTAGGTTGCCTTAGGTTAGGATATATAACGTTATAGAAGTGTATAATGTTCCCACGGATAAATAGGAGCCGACACGCAAGTAATGTTGTAAAATATTACATCCGAGATGTTAGGTTGCCTTAGGTTAGTATATATAAGGTTATAGACGTATATAATATTCCCACGGAGCAGTATGCGCCGACACGCAAGGAATGTTGTAAAATATTACATCCGAGATGTTAGGCTGCCTTAGGTTAGGACATATAACGTTATAGCCGTACATAATGTTCCCACAAAGAAGTAGGGGCCGACACGCAAGGAATGTTGTAAAATATTACATCCGAGATGTTAGGTTGCCTTAGGTTAGGATATATAACGTTATAGCTGCACATAATGTTACCACAGAAAAGTAGGTGCCGACACGCCACGAATGTTGTAAAATATTACATCCGAGATGTTAGGTTGCCTTACGTTAGGATATATAACGTTATAGACGTACATAATGTTCCCACCGAGAAGTAGAGGCCGACACGCAAGGAATGTTGTAAAATATTACATCCGAGATGTTAGGTTGCCTTAGGTTAGGATATATAACGTTATAGCTGCACATAATGTTCCCACCGAGAAGTAGAGGCCGACACGCCACGAATGTTGTAAAATATCACGTCCGAGATGTTATGTTGCCTTAGGTTAGGGCACATAACATTATAGACGTATATAATATTCCCACGGAGCAGTATGCGCCGACACGCAAGGAATGTTGTAAAATATTACATCCGAGATGTTAGGCTGCCTTAGGTTAGGACATATAACGTTATAGCCGTACATAATGTTCCCACAAAGAAGTAGGGGCCGACAAGCAAGGAATGTTGGAAAATATTACATCCGAGATGTTAGGTTGCCTTAGGTTAGGATATATAACGTTATAGCTGCACATAATGTTACCACAGAAAAGTAGGTGCCGACACGCCACGAATGTTGTAAAATATTACATACGAGGTGTTAGGTTGCCTTAGGTTAGGACATATAACGTTATAGACGTGCATAATGTTCCCACCGAGAAGTAGAGGCCTACACGCCACGAATGTTGTAAAATATTACATACGAGGTGTTAGGTTGCCTTAGGTTAGGACAGATAACTTTATAGACGTGCATAATGTTCCCACCGAGAAGTAGAGGCCGACACGCAAGGAATGTTGTAAAATATTACATCCGAGATGTTAGGTTGCCTTAGGCTAGGATATATAACGTTATAGCTGCACATAATGTTCCCACCGAGAAGTAGAGGCCGACACGCCACGAATGTTGTAAAATATCACGTCCGAGATGTTATGTTGCCTTCGGTTAGGATATATAACGTTATAGAAGTATATAATGTTCCCACGGATAAGTAGGCGCCGACACGCAAGGAATGTTGTAAAATATTACATTCGAGATGTTAGGTTGCCTTAGGTTAGGATATATAAGGTTATAGAAGTATATAATGTTCCCACGGATAAGTAGGCGCCGACACGCAAGGAATGTTGTAAAATATTACATTCGAGATGTTAGGTTGCCTTAGGTTAGGATATATAAGGTTATAGACGTATATAATATTCCCACGGAGCAGTATGCGCCGACACGCAAGGAATGTTGTGAAATATTACATCCGAGATGATAGGTTTGCTTAGGTTAGGACATATAACGTTATATACGTACATAATGTTCCCACCGAGAAGTAGAGGCCGACACGCCACTAATGTTGTGAAATATTACATCCGAGATGTTAGGTTTGCTTAGGTTAGGACATATAACGTTACATACGTACATAATGTTCCCACAAAGAAGTAGGGGCCGACACGCAAGGAATGTTGTAAAATATTACATCCGAGATGTTAGGTTGCCTTAGGTTAGGATATATAACATTATAGACGTACATAATGTTCCCACCGAGCAGTATGCGCCGACAAGCAAGGAATGTTGGAAAATATTACATCCGAGATGTTAGGTTGCCTTACGTTAGGATATATAACGTTATAGACGTACATAATGCTCCCACCGAGAAGTAGGGGCCGACACGCAAGGAATGTTGTAAAATATTACATCCGAGATGTTAGGTTGCCTTAGGTTAGGATATATAACATTATAGACGTACATAATGTTCCCACCGAGCAGTATGCGCCGACAAGCAAGGAATGTTGGAAAATATTACATCCGAGATGTTAGGTTGCCTTAAGTTAGGATATATAACGTTATAGACGTACATAATGTTCCCACCGAGAAGTAGAGGCCTACACGCCACGAATGTTGTAAAATATTACATACGAGATGTTAGGTTGCCTTAGGTTAGGATATATAACGTTATAGATGCACATAATGTTCCCACCGAGAAGTAGAGGCCGACACGCCACGAATGTTGTAAAATATCACGTCCGAGATGTTATGTTGCCTTCGGTTAGGATATATAACGTTATAGCTGCACATAATGTTACCACAGAAAAGTAGGTGCCGACACGCCACGAATGTTGTAAAATATTACATACGAGGTGTTAGGTTGCCTTAGGTTAGGACATATAACGTTATAGACGTGCATAATGTTCCCACCGAGAAGTAGAGGCCTACACGCCACGAATGTTGTAAAATATTACATACGAGGTGTTAGGTTGCCTTAGGTTAGGGCACATAACGTTATAGACGTACATAATGTTCACACCGAGAAGTAGAGGCCGACACGCCACGAATGTTGTGAAATATTACATCCGAGATGATAGGTTTGCTTAGGTTAGGACATATAACGTTATATACGTACATAATTTTCACACCAAGAAGAAGGGGCCGACACGCAAGGAATGTTGTAAAATATTACATCCGAGATGTTAGGTTGCCTTAGGTTAGGATATATAACGTTATAGACGTACATAATGTTCCTACCGAGGAGTAAGGGTCGACACGTAACGAATGTTGTTAAATATTGTGTCCGAGATGTTAGGTTGCCTTAGGTTAGGACATATAACGTTACAGCCGTACATAATGTTCCCACCGAGAAGTAGGTGCCGACACGCAAGGAATGTTGGAAAATATTACATCCGAGATGTTAGGTTGCCTTACGTTAGGATATATAACGTTATAGACGTACATAATGTTCCCACCGAGACGTAGAGGCCTACACGCGACGAATGTTGTAAAATATTACATACGAAGTGTTAGGTGCCTTAGGTTAGGGCACATAACCTTATAGACGTACATAATGTTCCCACCGTGAAGTAGAGGCCGGCACGCCACGAACGTTGTGAAATATTACATCCGAGATGTTAGGTTTGTTTAGGTTAGGACATATAACGTTATATACGTACATAATGTTCTCACCGAGAAGTAGAGGCCGGCACGCCACGAATGTTGAGAAATATTACATCCGAGATGTTAGGTTTGCTTAGGTTAGGACATATAACGTTACATACGTACATAATGTTCCCACAAAGAAGTAGGGGCCGACACGCAAGGAATGTTGTAAAATATTACATCCGAGATGTTAGGTTGCCTTAGGTTAGGACGTATTACGTTATAGCTGCACATAATGTTCCCACCGAGAAGAAGTGGCCGACACGCCACGAATGTTGTTAAATATTACATACGAGGTGTTAGGTTGCCTTAGGTTAGGACATATAACGTTATAGACGTACATAATGTTCCCACCGAGAAGTAGAAGCCTACACACCACGAATGTTGCAAAATATTACATACGAGGTGTTAGGTTGCCTTAGGTTAGGACACATAACGTTATAGACGTACATAATGTTCCCACCGAGAAGTAGAGGCCGACACGCCAAGAATGTTGTGAAATATTACATTCCAGATGATAGGTTTGCTTAGGTTAGGACATATAACGTTACATACGTACATAATGTTCGCACCAAGAAGTAGGGACCGACACGCAAGGAATGTTGTAAAATATTACATCCGGGATGTTAGGTTGCCTTAGGTTAGGATATATAACGTTATAGACGTACATAATGTTCCCACCGGGAAGTAGGGGCCGACACGCCATGAATGTTTTAAAATATTACATACGAGGTGTTAGGTTGCCTTAGGTTAGGATATATAATGTTACAGACGTATATAATGTTCCCACGGAGAAGTAGGCGCCGACACGCAAGGAATGTTGTAAAATATTATGTCCGATAAGTAAGTTTGCTTTAGGTTAGGACATATAACGTCATAATTATTATGTATTACATCCGAGTTATTTGGTTGCCTTAGGTTAGGGCATATAACGTTATAGACGTACATAATGTTCCCACCGAGAAGTAGTTGCCGACACGCCACGAATGTTGTAAAATATTGCTTCCGAGATGTTAGGTTGCCTTAGGTTAGGACATATTACGTTATAGCTGCACATAATGTTCCCACCGAGAAGTAGAGGCCGACACGCCACGAACGTTGTAAAACATCACGTCCGAGATGTTATGTTGCCTTCGGTTAGGACATATAACGTTATAGAAGTATATAATGTTCCCACCGAGAAGTAGGCGCCGACACGCCACGAGTGTTGTAAAATATTACATCCGAGATGTTAGGTTGCCCTAGGGTAGGACATATAACGTTATAGAAGTACATAATGTTCCCACCGAGAAGTAGGGGCCGATACGCCACGAATGTTGTAAAATATTACATACGAGTTGTTAGGTTGCCTTAGGTTAGGACACATAACGTTATAGACGTACATAATGTTCCCACCGAGAAGTAGAGGCCGACACGCCACGAATGTTGTTAAATATTGCGTCCGAGATGTTAGGTGGCCTTAGGTTAGAACATATAATGTTATAGCCGTACATAATGTTCCCACCGAGAAGTAGGCGCCGACACGCAAGGAATGTTGTAGAATATTACATCCGAGATGTTAGGTTGCCTTATGGTAGGATATATAAAGTTCTAGACGTATATAATATACTCACGGAGGAGTTTGCGCCGGCACGCAAGGAATGTTGTAAAATATTACATCCGAGATGTTAGGTTGCCTTAAGTTAGGACATATTACGTTATAGCTGCACATAATGCTCCCACCGAGAAGAAGTGGCCGACACGGGACGAATGTTGTTAAATATTACATCCGAGGTGTTAGGTTGCCTTAGGTTAGGACATATAACCTTATAACCGTACATAATGTTCCCACCGAGAAGTAGGGGCCGACACGCAAGGAATGTTGTAAAATATCACGTCCGAGATGTTATGTTGCCTCCGGTTAGGACATATAACGTTATAGACGTATATAATGTTACCACCGAAAAGTAGGTGCCGACACGCAATGAATGCTGTAAAATATTACATCCGAGATGTTAGGTCGCCTTAGGATAGGATATATAACGTTATAGAAGTACATAATGTTGCCACCGAGAAGTAGAGGCCTACACGCCACGAATGTTGTAAAATATCACGTCCGAGATGTTATGTTGCCTTCGGTTAGGACATATAACGTTATAGAAGTGTATAATGTTCCCACGGATAAGTAGGCGACGACACGCAAGTAATGTTGTAAAATATTACATCCGAGATGTTAGGTTGCCTTAGGTTAGTATATATAAGGTTATAGACGTATATAATATTCCCACGGAGCAGTATGCGTCGACACGCAAGGAATTTTGTAAAATATTAGATCCGAGACGTTAGGTTGCCTTAGGTTAGGACATATTACGTTATAGCTGCACATAATGTTCCCACCGAGAAGTAGTTGCCGACACGCCACGAATGTTGTTAAATATTACATCCGAGGTGTTAGGTTGCCTTAGGTTAGGACATATAACGGTATAGTCGTACATAATGTTCCCACCGAGAAGTAGGGGCCGACACGCAATGAATGTTGTAAAATATTACATACGAGATGTTAGGTTGCCCTAGGATGGGACATATAACGTTATAGACGTATATAATGTTACCACCGAAAAGTAGGTGCCGACACGCAATGAATGCTGTAAAATATTACATCCGAGATGTTAGGTTGCCTTAGGATAGGATATATAACGTTATAGAAGTACATACTGTTCCCACCGAGCAGTATGCGCCGACACGCAAGGAATGTTGTAAAATATTACATCCGAGATGTTAGGTTGCCTTAGGTTAGGACGTATTACGTTATAGCTGCACATAATGTTCCCACCGAGAAGAAGTGGCCGACACGCCACGAATGTTGTTAAATATTACATCCGAGATGTTAGGTTGCCTTAGGTTAGGATATATAAAGTTATAGACGTATATAATATTCCCACGGAGCAGTATGCGTCGACACGCAAGGAATTTTGTAAAATATTAGATCCGAGACGTTAGGTTGCCTTAGGTTAGGACATATTACGTTATAGCTGCACATAATGTTCCCACCGAGAAGTAGTTGCCGACACGCCACGAATGTTGTTAAATATTACAACCGAGGTGTTAGGTTGCCTTAGGTTAGGACATATAACGTTATAGCCGTACATAATGTTCCCACCAAGAAGTAGGGGCCGACACGCCACGAATGTTGTAAAATATTACATACGAGATGTTAGGTTGCCCTAGGATAGGACATATAACGTTATAGACGTATATAATTTTACCACCGAAAAGTAGGTGCCGACACGCAAGGAATGCTGTAAAATATTACATCCGAGATGTTAGGTTGCCTTAGGATAGGACATATCACGTTATAGAAGTATATAAGGTTACCACCGAGAAGTAGAGGCCGACACGCCACGAATGTTGTGAAATATTACATTCGAGATGTTAGGTTGCCTTAGGTTAGGACATATAACGTTATAACCGTACATAATGTTCCCACCAAGAAGTAGGGGCCGACACGCCACGAATGTTGTAAAATATTACATACGAGATGTTAGGTTGCCCTAGGATAGGACATATAACGTTATAGACGTATATAATTTTACCACCGAAAAGTAGGTGCCGACACGCAAGGAATGCTGTAAAATATTACATCCGAGATGTTAGGTTGCCTTAGGATAGGATATATAACGTTATAGAAGTACATAATGTTCCCACCGAGAAGTAGGGGCCGACACGCCACGAATGCTGTAAAGTATTACATACGAGGAGTTAGGTTGCCTTAGGTTAGGACACATAACGTTATAGACGTACATAATGTTCCCACCGAGAAGTAGAGGCCGACACGCCACGAATGTTGTGAAATATTACATTCGAGATGTTAGGTTGCCTTAGGATAGGATGTATAACGCTATAGTCGTACATAATGTTCCCACCAAGAAGTAGGGGCCGACACGCCACGAATGCTGTAAAATATTACATACGAGGAGTTAGGTTGCCTTAGGTTAGGACATATTACGTTATAGGTGCACATAATGTTCCCACCGAGGAGTAGGGGTCGACACGTAACGAATGTCATTAAATATTGTGTCCGAGATATCAGGTTGCATTAGGTTAGGACATATAACGTTATATACGTACATAATGTTCCCACCGAGAAGTAGGTGCCGACACGCAAGGAATGCTGTAAAATGTTACATCCGAGGTGTTAGGTTGTCTTCGGTTAGGACATAGAACGTTATATCCGTACATAATGTTCCCACCGAGAGGTAGGGGCCGACACGCCACAAATGTTGTAAAATATTCCATCCGAGATGTTAGGTTGCCTTAGGTTAGGACACATAACGTTATAGACGTACATAATGTTCCCACCGAAAAGTAGGTGCCGACACGCCACGAATGTTGTAAAATATTACATACGAGGTGTTAGGTTGCCTTAGGTTAGGACATATAACGTTATAGACGTGCATAATGTTCCCACCGAGAAGTAGAGGCCTACACGCCACGAATGTTGTAAAATATCACGTCCGAGATGTTATGTTGCCTTCGGTTAGGACATATAACGTTATAGAAGTGTATAATGTTCCCACGGATAAGTAGGCGACGACACGCAAGTAATGTTGTAAAATATTACATCCGAGATGTTAGGTTGCCTTAGGTTAGTATATATAAGGTTATAGACGTATATAATATTCCCACGGAGCAGTATGCGCCGACACGCAAGGAATGTTGTGAAATATTGCATCCGAGATATTAGGTTTGCTTAGGTTAGGACATATAACGTTATATACGTACATAATGTTCCCACCAGAAAGTAGGGGCCGACACGCAAGGAATGTTGTAAAATATTACATCCGAGATGTTAGGTTGCCTTAGGTTAGGACGTATAACGTTATATACGTACATAATGTTCCCACCGAAAAGTTGTTGCCGACACGCAAGGAATGCTGTAAAATATTACAT
Organism: Xylocopa violacea; assembly: GCA_963969225.1. Taxonomy (NCBI): domain Eukaryota; kingdom Metazoa; phylum Arthropoda; class Insecta; order Hymenoptera; family Apidae; genus Xylocopa; species Xylocopa violacea. The sequence goes on along the minus strand of CAXAJV010000855.1, from coordinate 202,764 downwards.
CCGAGATGTTCGGTTGTCTTCGGTTAGGACATATTACGTTATAGCTGCACATAATGTTCCCACCGAGAAGAAGTGGCCGACACGGGACGAATGTTGTTAAATATTACATCCGAGGTGTTAGGTTGCCTTAGGTTAGGACATATAACCTTATAACCGTACATAATGTTCCCACCGAGAAGTAGGGGCCGACACGCAAGGAATGTTGTAAAATATTACATCCGAGATGTTAGGTTGCCTTATGGTAGGATATATAAAGTTCTAGACGTATATAATATACTCACGGAGGAGTTTGCGCCGGCACGCAAGGAATATTGTAAAATATTACATCCGAGATGTTAGGTTGCCTTAGGTTAGGACATATTACGTTATAGCTGCACATAATGTTCCCACCGAGAAGAAGTGGCCGACACGGGACGAATGTTGTTAAATATTACATCCGAGGTGTTAGGTTGCCTTAGGTTAGGACATATAACCTTATAACCGTACATAATGTTCCCACCGAGAAGTAGGGGCCGACACGCAAGGAATGTTGTAAAATATCACGTCCGAGATGTTATGTTGCCTCCGGTTAGGACATATAACGTTATAGACGTATATAATGTTACCACCGAAAAGTAGGTGCCGACACGCAATGAATGCTGTAAAATATTACATCCGAGATGTTAGGTCGCCTTAGGATAGGATATATAACGTTATAGAAGTACATAATGTTCCCACCGAGAAGTACGGGCCGACACGCCACGAATGTTGTACAATATTACATACGAGGTGTTAGGTTGCCTTAGGTTAGGACATATTACGTTATAGCTGCACATAATGTTCCCACCGAGAAGTAGAGGCCGACACGCAAGGAATGTTGTAAAATATTACATCCGAGATGTTATGTTGCCTTCGGTTAGGACATATAACGTTATAGAAGTATATAATGTTCCCACCGAGAAGTAGGCGCCGACACGCCACGAGTGTTGTAAAATATTACATCCGAGATGTTAGGTTGCCCTAGGGTAGGACATATAACGTTATAGAAGTACATAATGTTCCCACCGAGAAGTAGGGGCCGATACGCCACGAATGTTGTAAAATATTACATACGAGATGTTAGGTTGCCTTAGGTTAGGACATATTACGTTATAGCTGCACATAATGTTCCCACCGAGAAGAAGTGGCCGACACGGGACGAATGTTGTTAAATATTACATCCGAGGTGTTAGGTTGCCTTAGGTTAGGACATATAACCTTATAACCGTACATAATGTTCCCACCGAGAAGTAGGGGCCGACACGCAAGGAATGTTGTAAAATATCACGTCCGAGATGTTATGTTGCCTCCGGTTAGGACATATAACGTTATAGACGTATATAATGTTACCACCGAAAAGTAGGTGCCGACACGCAATGAATGCTGTAAAATATTACATCCGAGATGTTAGGTCGCCTTAGGATAGGATATATAACGTTATAGAAGTACATAATGTTCCCACCGAGAAGTACGGGCCGACACGCCACGAATGTTGTACAATATTACATACGAGGTGTTAGGTTGCCTTAGGTTAGGACATATTACGTTATAGCTGCACATAATGTTCCCACCGAGAAGTAGAGGCCGACACGCAAGGAATGTTGTAAAATATTACATCCGAGATGTTAGGTTGCCTTAGGTTAGGATATATAAAGTTATAGACGTATATAATATTCCCACGGAGCAGTATGCGTCGACACGCAAGGAATTTTGTAAAATATTAGATCCGAGACGTTAGGTTGCCTTAGGTTAGGACATATTACGTTATAGCTGCACATAATGTTCCCACCGAGAAGTAGTTGCCGACACGCCACGAATGTTGTTAAATATTACAACCGAGGTGTTAGGTTGCCTTAGGTTAGGACATATAACGGTATAGTCGTACATAATGTTCCCACCGAGAAGTAGGGGCCGACACGCAATGAATGTTGTAAAATATTACATACGAGATGTTAGGTTGCCCTAGGATGGGACATATAACGTTATAGACGTATATAATGTTACCACCGAAAAGTAGGTGCCGACACGCAATGAATGCTGTAAAATATTACATCCGAGATGTTAGGTCGCCTTAGGATAGGATATATAACGTTATAGAAGTACATACTGTTCCCACCGCGCAGTATGCGCCGACACGCAAGGAATGTTGTAAAATATTACATCCGAGATGTTAGGTTGCCTTAGGTTAGGACGTATTACGTTATAGCTGCACATAATGTTCCCACCGAGAAGAAGTGGCCGACACGCCACGAATGTTGTTAAATATTACATACGAGGTGTTAGGTTGCCTTAGGTTAGGACATATAACGTTATAGACGTACATAATGTTCCCACCGAGAAGTAGAAGCCTACACACCACGAATGTTGCAAAATATTACATACGAGGTGTTAGGTTGCCTTAGGTTAGGACACATAACGTTATAGACGTACATAATGTTCCCACCGAGAAGTAGAGGCCGACACGCCAAGAATGTTGTGAAATATTACATTCCAGATGATAGGTTTGCTTAGGTTAGGACATATAACGTTACATACGTACATAATGTTCGCACCAAGAAGTAGGGACCGACACGCAAGGAATGTTGTAAAATATTACATCCGGGATGTTAGGTTGCCTTAGGTTAGGATATATAACGTTATAGACGTACATAATGTTCCCACCGGGAAGTAGGGGCCGACACGCCACGAATGTTTTAAAATATTACATACGAGGTGTTAGGTTGCCTTAGGTTAGGATATATAATGTTACAGACGTATATAATGTTCCCACGGAGAAGTAGGCGCCGACACGCAAGGAATGTTGTAAAATATTATGTCCGATAAGTAAGTTTGCTTTAGGTTAGGACATATAACGTCATAATTATTATGTATTACATCCGAGTTATTTGGTTGCCTTAGGTTAGGGCATATAACGTTATAGACGTACATAATGTTCCCACCGAGAAGTAGTTGCCGACACGCCACGAATGTTGTAAAATATTGCTTCCGAGATGTTAGGTTGCCTTAGGTTAGGACATATTACGTTATAGCTGCACATAATGTTCCCACCGAGAAGTAGAGGCCGACACGCCACGAACGTTGTAAAACATCACGTCCGAGATGTTATGTTGCCTTCGGTTAGGACATATAACGTTATAGAAGTATATAATGTTCCCACCGAGAAGTAGGCGCCGACACGCCACGAGTGTTGTAAAATATTACATCCGAGATGTTAGGTTGCCCTAGGGTAGGACATATAACGTTATAGAAGTACATAATGTTCCCACCGAGAAGTAGGGGCCGATACGCCACGAATGTTGTAAAATATTACATACGAGTTGTTAGGTTGCCTTAGGTTAGGACACATAACGTTATAGACGTACATAATGTTCCCACCGAGAAGTAGAGGCCGACACGCCACGAATGTTGTTAAATATTGCGTCCGAGATGTTAGGTGGCCTTAGGTTAGAACATATAATGTTATAGCCGTACATAATGTTCCCACCGAGAAGTAGGGGCCGACACGCAAGGAATGTTGTAAAATATCACGTCCGAGATGTTATGTTGCCTCCGGTTAGGACATATAACGTTATAGACGTATATAATGTTACCACCGAAAAGTAGGTGCCGACACGCAATGAATGCTGTAAAATATTACATCCGAGATGTTAGGTCGCCTTAGGATAGGATATATAACGTTATAGAAGTACATAATGTTGCCACCGAGAAGTACGGGCCGACACGCCACGAATGTTGTACAATATTACATACGTGGTGTTAGGTTGCCTTAGGTTAGGACATATTACGTTATAGCTGCACATAATGTTCCCACCGAGAAGTAGAGGCCGACACGCAAGGAATGTTGTAAAATATTACATCCGAGATGTTAGGTTGCCTTAGGTTAGGATATATAAAGTTATAGACGTATATAATATTCCCACGGAGCAGTATGCGTCGACACGCAAGGAATTTTGTAAAATATTAGATCCGAGACGTTAGGTTGCCTTAGGTTAGGACATATTACGTTATAGCTGCACATAATGTTCCCACCGAGAAGTAGTTGCCGACACGCCACGAATGTTGTTAAATATTACATCCGAGGTGTTAGGTTGCCTTAGGTTAGGACATATAACGGTATAGTCGTACATAATGTTCCCACCGAGAAGTAGGGGCCGACACGCAATGAATGTTGTAAAATATTACATACGAGATGTTAGGTTGCCCTAGGATGGGACATATAACGTTATAGACGTATATAATGTTACCACCGAAAAGTAGGTGCCGACACGCAATGAATGCTGTAAAATATTACATCCGAGATGTTAGGTTGCCTTAGGATAGGATATATAACGTTATAGAAGTACATACTGTTCCCACCGAGCAGTATGCGCCGACACGCAAGGAATGTTGTAAAATATTACATCCGAGATGTTAGGTTGCCTTAGGTTAGGACGTATTACGTTATAGCTGCACATAATGTTCCCACCGAGAAGAAGTGGCCGACACGCCACGAATGTTGTTAAATATTACATACGAGATGTTAGGTTGCCCTAGGATAGGACATATAACGTTATAGACGTATATAATTTTACCACCGAAAAGTAGGTGCCGACACGCAAGGAATGCTGTAAAATATTACATCCGAGATGTTAGGTTGCCTTAGGATAGGACATATCACGTTATAGAAGTATATAAGGTTACCACCGAGAAGTAGAGGCCGACACGCCACGAATGTTGTGAAATATTACATTCGAGATGTTAGGTTGCCTTAGGTTAGGACATATAACGTTATAGCCGTACATAATGTTCCCACCAAGAAGTAGGGGCCGACACGCCACGAATGTTGTAAAATATTACATACGAGATGTTAGGTTGCCCTAGGATAGGACATATAACGTTATAGACGTATATAATTTTACCACCGAAAAGTAGGTGCCGACACGCAAGGAATGCTGTAAAATATTACATCCGAGATGTTAGGTTGCCTTAGGATAGGATATATAACGTTATAGAAGTACATAATGTTCCCACCGAGAAGTAGGGGCCGACACGCCACGAATGCTGTAAAGTATTACATACGAGGAGTTAGGTTGCCTTAGGTTAGGACACATAACGTTATAGACGTACATAATGTTCCCACCGAGAAGTAGAGGCCGACACGCCACGAATGTTGTGAAATATTACATTCGAGATGTTAGGTTGCCTTAGGATAGGATGTATAACGCTATAGTCGTACATAATGTTCCCACCAAGAAGTAGGGGCCGACACGCCACGAATGCTGTAAAATATTACATACGAGGAGTTAGGTTGCCTTAGGTTAGGACATATTACGTTATAGGTGCACATAATGTTCCCACCGAGGAGTAGGGGTCGACACGTAACGAATGTCATTAAATATTGTGTCCGAGATATCAGGTTGCATTAGGTTAGGACATATAACGTTATATACGTACATAATGTTCCCACCGAGAAGTAGGTGCCGACACGCAAGGAATGCTGTAAAATGTTACATCCGAGGTGTTAGGTTGTCTTCGGTTAGGACATAGAACGTTATATCCGTACATAATGTTCCCACCGAGAGGTAGGGGCCGACACGCCACAAATGTTGTAAAATATTCCATCCGAGATGTTAGGTTGCCTTAGGTTAGGACACATAACGTTATAGACGTACATAATGTTCCCACCGAAAAGTAGGTGCCGACACGCCACGAATGTTGTAAAATATTACATACGAGGTGTTAGGTTGCCTTAGGTTAGGACATATAACGTTATAGACGTGCATAATGTTCCCACCGAGAAGTAGAGGCCTACACGCCACGAATGTTGTAAAATATCACGTCCGAGATGTTATGTTGCCTTCGGTTAGGACATATAACGTTATAGAAGTGTATAATGTTCCCACGGATAAGTAGGCGACGACACGCAAGTAATGTTGTAAAATATTACATCCGAGATGTTAGGTTGCCTTAGGTTAGTATATATAAGGTTATAGACGTATATAATATTCCCACGGAGCAGTATGCGCCGACACGCAAGGAATGTTGTGAAATATTGCATCCGAGATATTAGGTTTGCTTAGGTTAGGACATATAACGTTATATACGTACATAATGTTCCCACCAGAAAGTAGGGGCCGACACGCAAGGAATGTTGTAAAATATTACATCCGAGATGTTAGGTTGCCTTAGGTTAGGACGTATAACGTTATAGAAGTACATAATGTTCCCACCGAGAAGTAGGGGCCGACACGCCACGAATGTTGTAAAATATTACATACGAGGAGTTAGGTTGCCTTAGGTTAGGACACATAACGTTATAGACGTACATAATGTTCCCACCGAGAAGTAGAGGCCGACACGCCACGAATGTTGTGAAATACTACACTGGAGTTGTTAGGTTGCCTTAGGTTAGGATGTATAACGGTATAGTCGTACATAATGTTCCCACCAAGAAGTAGGGGCCGACACGCAAGGAATGTTGTAAAATATTACATCCGAGATGTTAGATTGCCTTAGGTTAGGACATATAACTTTATAGACGTACATAATGTTCCCACCGAGGAGTAGGGGTCGACACGTAACGAATGTTGTTAAATATTGTGTCCGAGATATCAGGTTGCATTAGGTTAGGACATGTAACGTTGTATACGTACATAATGTTCCCACCGAGAAGTAGGGGCGGACACGAATGGAATGTTGTTAAATATGACATCCGAGGTGTTAGGTTGCCTTAGATTAGGACATATAACGTTATAGCCGTACATAATGTTCCCACCGAGAAGTTGGGGCCGACACGGAAGGAATGTTGTAAAATATTACATCCGAGATGTTAGGTTGCCCTAGGATAGGACATATATTGTTATAGACGTATATAATGTTCCCACCGGGAAGTAGGCGCCGACACGCCACGAATGTTGTAAAATATTACATCCGAGATGTTATGTTGCCCTAGGATAGGACATATAACGTTATAGGAGTACATAATGTTCCCACCGAGAAGTAGGGGCCGACACGCCACGAATGTTGTAAAATATTACATACGAGTTGTTAGGTTGCCTTAGGTTAGGACACATAACGTTATAGACGTACATAATGTTCCCACCGAGAAGTAGAGGCCGACACGCCACGAATGTTGTTAAATATTGCGTCCGAGATGTTAGGTGGCCTTAGGTTAGAACATATAATGTTATAGCCGTACATAATGTTCCCACCGAGAAGTAGGGTCCGACACGCAAGGAATGTTGTAAAATATTACATCCGGGATGTTAGGTTGCCTTAGGTTAGGATATAGAACGTTACAGACGTACATAATGTTCCCACCGAGAAGTAGGGGCCGGCACGCAAGGAATGTTGTAAAATATTACATCCGAAATGTTAGGTTGCCCTAGGATAGGACATATAACGTTATAGACGTATATAATGTTACCACCGAAAAGTTGTTGCCGACACGCAAGGAATGCTGTAAAATATTACATCCGAGATGTTCGGTTGTCTTCGGTTAGGACATATTACGTTATAGCTGCACATAATGTTCCCACCGAGAAGAAGTGGCCGACACGGGACGAATGTTGTTAAATATTACATCCGAGGTGTTAGGTTGCCTTAGGTTAGGACATATAACCTTATAACCGTACATAATGTTCCCACCGAGAAGTAGGGGCCGACACGCAAGGAATGTTGTAAAATATTACATCCGAGATGTTAGTTTGCCTTAGGTTAGGACATATAACGTTATAGCCGTACATAATGTTCCCACCAAGAAGTAGGGGCCGACACGCCACGAATGTTGTAAAATATTACATACGAGATGTTAGGTTGCCCTAGGATAGGACATATAACGTTATAGACGTATATAATTTTACCACCGAAAAGTAGGTGCCGACACGCAAGGAATGCTGTAAAATATTACATCCGAGATGTTAGGTTGCCTTAGGATAGGATATATAACGTTATAGAAGTACATAATGTTCCCACCGAGAAGTAGGGGCCGACACGACACGAATGCTGTAAAGTATTACATACGAGGAGTTAGGTTGCCTTAGGTTAGGACACATAACGTTATAGACGTACATAATGTTCCCACCGAGAAGTAGAGGCCGACACGCCACGAATGTTGTGAAATATTACATTCGAGATGTTAGGTTGCCTTAGGATAGGATGTATAACGCTATAGTCGTACATAATGTTCCCACCAAGAAGTAGGGGCCGACACGCCACGAATGCTGTAAAATATTACATACGAGGAGTTAGGTTGCCTTAGGTTAGGACATATTACGTTATAGGTGCACATAATGTTCCCACCGAGGAGTAGGGGTCGACACGTAACGAATGTCATTAAATATTGTGTCCGAGATATCAGGTTGCATTAGGTTAGGACATATAACGTTATATACGTACATAATGTTCCCACCGAGAAGTAGGTGCCGACACGCAAGGAATGCTGTAAAATGTTACATCCGAGGTGTTAGGTTGTCTTCGGTTAGGACATAGAACGTTATATCCGTACATAATGTTCCCACCGAGAGGTAGGGGCCGACACGCCACAAATGTTGTAAAATATTCCATCCGAGATGTTAGGTTGCCTTAGGTTAGGACACATAACGTTATAGACGTATATAATGTTCCCACCGGGAAGTAGGCGCCGACACGCCACGAATGTTGTAAAATATTACATCCGAGATGTTATGTTGCCCTAGGATAGGACATATAACGTTATAGGAGTACATAATGTTCCCACCGAGAAGTAGGGGCCGACACGCCACGAATGTTGTAAAATATTACATACGAGTTGTTAGGTTGCCTTAGGTTAGGACACATAACGTTATAGACGTACATAATGTTCCCACCGAGAAGTAGAGGCCGACACGCCACGAATGTTGTTAAATATTGCGTCCGAGATGTTAGGTGGCCTTAGGTTAGAACATATAATGTTATAGCCGTACATAATGTTCCCACCGAGAAGTAGGGTCCGACACGCAAGGAATGTTGTAAAATATTACATCCGGGATGTTAGGTTGCCTTAGGTTAGGATATAGAACGTTACAGACGTACATAATGTTCCCACCGAGAAGTAGGGGCCGGCACGCAAGGAATGTTGTAAAATATTACATCCGAAATGTTAGGTTGCCCTAGGATAGGACATATAACGTTATAGACGTATATAATGTTACCACCGAAAAGTTGTTGCCGACACGCAAGGAATGCTGTAAAATATTACATCCGAGATGTTCGGTTGTCTTCGGTTAGGACATATTACGTTATAGCTGCACATAATGTTCCCACCGAGAAGAAGTGGCCGACACGGGACGAATGTTGTTAAATATTACATCCGAGGTGTTAGGTTGCCTTAGGTTAGGACATATAACCTTATAACCGTACATAATGTTCCCACCGAGAAGTAGGGGCCGACACGCAAGGAATGTTGTAAAATATCACGTCCGAGATGTTATGTTGCCTCCGGTTAGGACATATAACGTTATAGACGTATATAATGTTACCACCGAAAAGTAGGTGCCGACACGCAATGAATGCTGTAAAATATTACATCCGAGATGTTAGGTCGCCTTAGGATAGGATATATAACGTTATAGAAGTACATAATGTTCCCACCGAGAAGTACGGGCCGACACGCCACGAATGTTGTACAATATTACATACGAGGTGTTAGGTTGCCTTAGGTTAGGACATATTACGTTATAGCTGCACATAATGTTCCCACCGAGAAGTAGAGGCCGACACGCAAGGAATGTTGTAAAATATTACATCCGAGATGTTAGGTTGCCTTAGGTTAGGATATATAAAGTTATAGACGTATATAATATTCCCACGGAGCAGTATGCGTCGACACGCAAGGAATTTTGTAAAATATTAGATCCGAGACGTTAGGTTGCCTTAGGTTAGGACATATTACGTTATAGCTGCACATAATGTTCCCACCGAGAAGTAGTTGCCGACACGCCACGAATGTTGTTAAATATTACAACCGAGGTGTTAGGTTGCCTTAGGTTAGGACATATAACGGTATAGTCGTACATAATGTTCCCACCGAGAAGTAGGGGCCGACACGCAATGAATGTTGTAAAATATTACATACGAGATGTTAGGTTGCCCTAGGATGGGACATATAACGTTATAGACGTATATAATGTTACCACCGAAAAGTAGGTGCCGACACGCAATGAATGCTGTAAAATATTACATCCGAGATGTTAGGTCGCCTTAGGATAGGATATATAACGTTATAGAAGTACATACTGTTCCCACCGCGCAGTATGCGCCGACACGCAAGGAATGTTGTAAAATATTACATCCGAGATGTTAGGTTGCCTTAGGTTAGGACGTATTACGTTATAGCTGCACATAATGTTCCCACCGAGAAGAAGTGGCCGACACGCCACGAATGTTGTTAAATATTACATACGAGGTGTTAGGTTGCCTTAGGTTAGGACATATAACGTTATAGACGTACATAATGTTCCCACCGAGAAGTAGAAGCCTACACACCACGAATGTTGCAAAATATTACATACGAGGTGTTAGGTTGCCTTAGGTTAGGACACATAACGTTATAGACGTACATAATGTTCCCACCGAGAAGTAGAGGCCGACACGCCAAGAATGTTGTGAAATATTACATTCCAGATGATAGGTTTGCTTAGGTTAGGACATATAACGTTACATACGTACATAATGTTCGCACCAAGAAGTAGGGACCGACACGCAAGGAATGTTGTAAAATATTACATCCGGGATGTTAGGTTGCCTTAGGTTAGGATATATAACGTTATAGACGTACATAATGTTCCCACCGGGAAGTAGGGGCCGACACGCCACGAATGTTTTAAAATATTACATACGAGGTGTTAGGTTGCCTTAGGTTAGGATATATAATGTTACAGACGTATATAATGTTCCCACGGAGAAGTAGGCGCCGACACGCAAGGAATGTTGTAAAATATTATGTCCGATAAGTAAGTTTGCTTTAGGTTAGGACATATAACGTCATAATTATTATGTATTACATCCGAGTTATTTGGTTGCCTTAGGTTAGGGCATATAACGTTATAGACGTACATAATGTTCCCACCGAGAAGTAGTTGCCGACACGCCACGAATGTTGTAAAATATTGCTTCCGAGATGTTAGGTTGCCTTAGGTTAGGACATATTACGTTATAGCTGCACATAATGTTCCCACCGAGAAGTAGAGGCCGACACGCCACGAACGTTGTAAAACATCACGTCCGAGATGTTATGTTGCCTTCGGTTAGGACATATAACGTTATAGAAGTATATAATGTTCCCACCGAGAAGTAGGCGCCGACACGCCACGAGTGTTGTAAAATATTACATCCGAGATGTTAGGTTGCCCTAGGGTAGGACATATAACGTTATAGAAGTACATAATGTTCCCACCGAGAAGTAGGGGCCGATACGCCACGAATGTTGTAAAATATTACATACGAGTTGTTAGGTTGCCTTAGGTTAGGACACATAACGTTATAGACGTACATAATGTTCCCACCGAGAAGTAGAGGCCGACACGCCACGAATGTTGTTAAATATTGCGTCCGAGATGTTAGGTGGCCTTAGGTTAGAACATATAATGTTATAGCCGTACATAATGTTCCCACCGAGAAGTAGGGGCCGACACGCAAGGAATGTTGTAAAATATCACGTCCGAGATGTTATGTTGCCTCCGGTTAGGACATATAACGTTATAGACGTATATAATGTTACCACCGAAAAGTAGGTGCCGACACGCAATGAATGCTGTAAAATATTACATCCGAGATGTTAGGTCGCCTTAGGATAGGATATATAACGTTATAGAAGTACATAATGTTGCCACCGAGAAGTACGGGCCGACACGCCACGAATGTTGTACAATATTACATACGTGGTGTTAGGTTGCCTTAGGTTAGGACATATTACGTTATAGCTGCACATAATGTTCCCACCGAGAAGTAGAGGCCGACACGCAAGGAATGTTGTAAAATATTACATCCGAGATGTTAGGTTGCCTTAGGTTAGGATATATAAAGTTATAGACGTATATAATATTCCCACGGAGCAGTATGCGTCGACACGCAAGGAATTTTGTAAAATATTAGATCCGAGACGTTAGGTTGCCTTAGGTTAGGACATATTACGTTATAGCTGCACATAATGTTCCCACCGAGAAGTAGTTGCCGACACGCCACGAATGTTGTTAAATATTACATCCGAGGTGTTAGGTTGCCTTAGGTTAGGACATATAACGGTATAGTCGTACATAATGTTCCCACCGAGAAGTAGGGGCCGACACGCAATGAATGTTGTAAAATATTACATACGAGATGTTAGGTTGCCCTAGGATGGGACATATAACGTTATAGACGTATATAATGTTACCACCGAAAAGTAGGTGCCGACACGCAATGAATGCTGTAAAATATTACATCCGAGATGTTAGGTTGCCTTAGGATAGGATATATAACGTTATAGAAGTACATACTGTTCCCACCGAGCAGTATGCGCCGACACGCAAGGAATGTTGTAAAATATTACATCCGAGATGTTAGGTTGCCTTAGGTTAGGACGTATTACGTTATAGCTGCACATAATGTTCCCACCGAGAAGAAGTGGCCGACACGCCACGAATGTTGTTAAATATTACATACGAGATGTTAGGTTGCCCTAGGATAGGACATATAACGTTATAGACGTATATAATTTTACCACCGAAAAGTAGGTGCCGACACGCAAGGAATGCTGTAAAATATTACATCCGAGATGTTAGGTTGCCTTAGGATAGGACATATCACGTTATAGAAGTATATAAGGTTACCACCGAGAAGTAGAGGCCGACACGCCACGAATGTTGTGAAATATTACATTCGAGATGTTAGGTTGCCTTAGGTTAGGACATATAACGTTATAGCCGTACATAATGTTCCCACCAAGAAGTAGGGGCCGACACGCCACGAATGTTGTAAAATATTACATACGAGATGTTAGGTTGCCCTAGGATAGGACATATAACGTTATAGACGTATATAATTTTACCACCGAAAAGTAGGTGCCGACACGCAAGGAATGCTGTAAAATATTACATCCGAGATGTTAGGTTGCCTTAGGATAGGATATATAACGTTATAGAAGTACATAATGTTCCCACCGAGAAGTAGGGGCCGACACGCCACGAATGCTGTAAAGTATTACATACGAGGAGTTAGGTTGCCTTAGGTTAGGACACATAACGTTATAGACGTACATAATGTTCCCACCGAGAAGTAGAGGCCGACACGCCACGAATGTTGTGAAATATTACATTCGAGATGTTAGGTTGCCTTAGGATAGGATGTATAACGCTATAGTCGTACATAATGTTCCCACCAAGAAGTAGGGGCCGACACGCCACGAATGCTGTAAAATATTACATACGAGGAGTTAGGTTGCCTTAGGTTAGGACATATTACGTTATAGGTGCACATAATGTTCCCACCGAGGAGTAGGGGTCGACACGTAACGAATGTCATTAAATATTGTGTCCGAGATATCAGGTTGCATTAGGTTAGGACATATAACGTTATATACGTACATAATGTTCCCACCGAGAAGTAGGTGCCGACACGCAAGGAATGCTGTAAAATGTTACATCCGAGGTGTTAGGTTGTCTTCGGTTAGGACATAGAACGTTATATCCGTACATAATGTTCCCACCGAGAGGTAGGGGCCGACACGCCACAAATGTTGTAAAATATTCCATCCGAGATGTTAGGTTGCCTTAGGTTAGGACACATAACGTTATAGACGTACATAATGTTCCCACCGAAAAGTAGGTGCCGACACGCCACGAATGTTGTAAAATATTACATACGAGGTGTTAGGTTGCCTTAGGTTAGGACATATAACGTTATAGACGTGCATAATGTTCCCACCGAGAAGTAGAGGCCTACACGCCACGAATGTTGTAAAATATCACGTCCGAGATGTTATGTTGCCTTCGGTTAGGACATATAACGTTATAGAAGTGTATAATGTTCCCACGGATAAGTAGGCGACGACACGCAAGTAATGTTGTAAAATATTACATCCGAGATGTTAGGTTGCCTTAGGTTAGTATATATAAGGTTATAGACGTATATAATATTCCCACGGAGCAGTATGCGCCGACACGCAAGGAATGTTGTGAAATATTGCATCCGAGATATTAGGTTTGCTTAGGTTAGGACATATAACGTTATATACGTACATAATGTTCCCACCAGAAAGTAGGGGCCGACACGCAAGGAATGTTGTAAAATATTACATCCGAGATGTTAGGTTGCCTTAGGTTAGGACGTATAACGTTATAGAAGTACATAATGTTCCCACCGAGAAGTAGGGGCCGACACGCCACGAATGTTGTAAAATATTACATACGAGGAGTTAGGTTGCCTTAGGTTAGGACACATAACGTTATAGACGTACATAATGTTCCCACCGAGAAGTAGAGGCCGACACGCCACGAATGTTGTGAAATACTACACTGGAGTTGTTAGGTTGCCTTAGGTTAGGATGTATAACGGTATAGTCGTACATAATGTTCCCACCAAGAAGTAGGGGCCGACACGCAAGGAATGTTGTAAAATATTACATCCGAGATGTTAGATTGCCTTAGGTTAGGACATATAACTTTATAGACGTACATAATGTTCCCACCGAGGAGTAGGGGTCGACACGTAACGAATGTTGTTAAATATTGTGTCCGAGATATCAGGTTGCATTAGGTTAGGACATGTAACGTTGTATACGTACATAATGTTCCCACCGAGAAGTAGGGGCGGACACGAATGGAATGTTGTTAAATATGACATCCGAGGTGTTAGGTTGCCTTAGATTAGGACATATAACGTTATAGCCGTACATAATGTTCCCACCGAGAAGTTGGGGCCGACACGGAAGGAATGTTGTAAAATATTACATCCGAGATGTTAGGTTGCCCTAGGATAGGACATATATTGTTATAGACGTATATAATGTTCCCACCGGGAAGTAGGCGCCGACACGCCACGAATGTTGTAAAATATTACATCCGAGATGTTATGTTGCCCTAGGATAGGACATATAACGTTATAGGAGTACATAATGTTCCCACCGAGAAGTAGGGGCCGACACGCCACGAATGTTGTAAAATATTACATACGAGTTGTTAGGTTGCCTTAGGTTAGGACACATAACGTTATAGACGTACATAATGTTCCCACCGAGAAGTAGAGGCCGACACGCCACGAATGTTGTTAAATATTGCGTCCGAGATGTTAGGTGGCCTTAGGTTAGAACATATAATGTTATAGCCGTACATAATGTTCCCACCGAGAAGTAGGGTCCGACACGCAAGGAATGTTGTAAAATATTACATCCGGGATGTTAGGTTGCCTTAGGTTAGGATATAGAACGTTACAGACGTACATAATGTTCCCACCGAGAAGTAGGGGCCGGCACGCAAGGAATGTTGTAAAATATTACATCCGAAATGTTAGGTTGCCCTAGGATAGGACATATAACGTTATAGACGTATATAATGTTACCACCGAAAAGTTGTTGCCGACACGCAAGGAATGCTGTAAAATATTACATCCGAGATGTTCGGTTGTCTTCGGTTAGGACATATTACGTTATAGCTGCACATAATGTTCCCACCGAGAAGAAGTGGCCGACACGGGACGAATGTTGTTAAATATTACATCCGAGGTGTTAGGTTGCCTTAGGTTAGGACATATAACCTTATAACCGTACATAATGTTCCCACCGAGAAGTAGGGGCCGACACGCAAGGAATGTTGTAAAATATTACATCCGAGATGTTAGTTTGCCTTAGGTTAGGACATATAACGTTATAGCCGTACATAATGTTCCCACCAAGAAGTAGGGGCCGACACGCCACGAATGTTGTAAAATATTACATACGAGATGTTAGGTTGCCCTAGGATAGGACATATAACGTTATAGACGTATATAATTTTACCACCGAAAAGTAGGTGCCGACACGCAAGGAATGCTGTAAAATATTACATCCGAGATGTTAGGTTGCCTTAGGATAGGATATATAACGTTATAGAAGTACATAATGTTCCCACCGAGAAGTAGGGGCCGACACGACACGAATGCTGTAAAGTATTACATACGAGGAGTTAGGTTGCCTTAGGTTAGGACACATAACGTTATAGACGTACATAATGTTCCCACCGAGAAGTAGAGGCCGACACGCCACGAATGTTGTGAAATATTACATTCGAGATGTTAGGTTGCCTTAGGATAGGATGTATAACGCTATAGTCGTACATAATGTTCCCACCAAGAAGTAGGGGCCGACACGCCACGAATGCTGTAAAATATTACATACGAGGAGTTAGGTTGCCTTAGGTTAGGACATATTACGTTATAGGTGCACATAATGTTCCCACCGAGGAGTAGGGGTCGACACGTAACGAATGTCATTAAATATTGTGTCCGAGATATCAGGTTGCATTAGGTTAGGACATATAACGTTATATACGTACATAATGTTCCCACCGAGAAGTAGGTGCCGACACGCAAGGAATGCTGTAAAATGTTACATCCGAGGTGTTAGGTTGTCTTCGGTTAGGACATAGAACGTTATATCCGTACATAATGTTCCCACCGAGAGGTAGGGGCCGACACGCCACAAATGTTGTAAAATATTCCATCCGAGATGTTAGGTTGCCTTAGGTTAGGACACATAACGTTATAGACGTATATAATGTTCCCACCGGGAAGTAGGCGCCGACACGCCACGAATGTTGTAAAATATTACATCCGAGATGTTATGTTGCCCTAGGATAGGACATATAACGTTATAGGAGTACATAATGTTCCCACCGAGAAGTAGGGGCCGACACGCCACGAATGTTGTAAAATATTACATACGAGTTGTTAGGTTGCCTTAGGTTAGGACACATAACGTTATAGACGTACATAATGTTCCCACCGAGAAGTAGAGGCCGACACGCCACGAATGTTGTTAAATATTGCGTCCGAGATGTTAGGTGGCCTTAGGTTAGAACATATAATGTTATAGCCGTACATAATGTTCCCACCGAGAAGTAGGGTCCGACACGCAAGGAATGTTGTAAAATATTACATCCGGGATGTTAGGTTGCCTTAGGTTAGGATATAGAACGTTACAGACGTACATAATGTTCCCACCGAGAAGTAGGGGCCGGCACGCAAGGAATGTTGTAAAATATTACATCCGAAATGTTAGGTTGCCCTAGGATAGGACATATAACGTTATAGACGTATATAATGTTACCACCGAAAAGTTGTTGCCGACACGCAAGGAATGCTGTAAAATATTACATCCGAGATGTTCGGTTGTCTTCGGTTAGGACATATTACGTTATAGCTGCACATAATGTTCCCACCGAGAAGAAGTGGCCGACACGGGACGAATGTTGTTAAATATTACATCCGAGGTGTTAGGTTGCCTTAGGTTAGGACATATAACCTTATAACCGTACATAATGTTCCCACCGAGAAGTAGGGGCCGACACGCAAGGAATGTTGTAAAATATCACGTCCGAGATGTTATGTTGCCTTCGGTTAGGACATATAACGTTATAGACGTATATAATGTTACCACCGAAAAGTAGGTGCCGACACGCAATGAATGCTGTAAAATATTACATCCGAGATGTTAGGTCGCCTTAGGATAGGATATATAACGTTATAGAAGTACATAATGTTCCCACCGAGAAGTACGGGCCGACACGCCACGAATGTTGTAAAATATTACATACGAGGTGTTAGGTTGCCTTAGGTTAGGACATATTACGTTATAGCTGCACATAATGTTCCCACCGGGAAGTAGGCGCCGACACGCCACGAATGTTGTAAAATATTACAGAAGTTTATTGTTTCTAGAGCATTCGGGCGCGGGCGCCGGCTCATGTCGCACCGAGGCTTTCGCCTATATCGACAGATGTTATGGTAGCTTGAAACCACTGCGAAGAGTCACGCTCGTAGATGTTATGAGCGGCGGGCTCGGAGAAACCCCCTCCTCACCGTTTAAGGATCATCGGAAGGGTAGATTGTCCCTTTCGGGAAGCGACTACTTAGCCGTTTGGCCCGCAACGTAGTTTTGCGGGCGAAACGTTTCCAGCGGGGGCCACGGGGAGGCGAGTCACTAGCTGAAGGCTCAATCTCTTACGGGCTTGCACGATGGTTGTGCAAGTAATCACACTACCATATCGCTATCACGAGTGATAGCGATACCCGCGAGGTAGTTGTGAGTGTTTGTGCGTCGTCCGTTCACGTTTCGTCTGTATCCGTTATTTTTCCTATCTTCTGTCTCTTCTTCTCTTCGGTCGTCTGGTCCATAATTTTTCCTTCTTCTTCAATATTTCTTCGCTGGTTCGCGCGAGTTCCTTATATGTTTGTTGCTTTAGTATATCCGGTGTGTCTGGCGGCCAGGGGAGGTTGACTTCTCTGTACTTTGTCTGCAATCGTTTTCTTTCCTCTTCGTGTTGTGTGCAGTGTAATATGGCGTGTATTGCAGTTTCTTCTTCCCCACAACCGCAGTATCTATTTATCGATATCCTCGTTTTGAATAGGTACTGGGCGAAGTCCCCGTGTCCCGACAAGAACTGTGTCATATAATGGTTCAGATACAGCCAGCTCATGTCCATCCTGCTCCGTACGTCGGGTAGCAGGCTGTACGTGTGCCTTCCTGTATCTGAGTCGTTCCAGCGTTGCTGCCATGTTGTCATCAGGTGCGTTTCTATTCTGGCTATTGTTGCTTCGGTGTTACTGGTTTCGGTGTGGACGTATTGTTCTATTTCGAATGTTCTTTTCCTTCTGATTTTATATCTGTATGCTGCGTATCTTATTTCCAGGTCTATTGGCAATTTTCCTGCAATTACGTGTAAGGCTGTTGTGGATGTCGTTCTGTATGCTTTTGTTAATTTAAGCAGTGCGTTTCTCTGGGCTGCGAGTAATCTTCCTGTGTTTCCTTTCGTTAGTCTGTCACTCCAGGCTGCAGACGCGTATGTAACTGTTGGTACGAAAACTCCTGTATATAAAACTTTTAAGCACTTATAGTTCAGGCCCCAGTCTCTTCTAGCTACCCTAGCAAGTGCATTGAATTTCTTCTCACACTTGCTCTTCAGCTTTTCAACGTGGGTCCTTACGTATAATCCTCTATATCTGAAATGGATACCGAGATATATTACTGTTGGTTTGTATGCGATTTGCTTGTTGTCTATTTTTATTTTTGGTGGTCTTTTGGGATCTAATATGCCTTTGAAGAGAGTCATTTCAGTTTTTGACACTGATAATTGAAGTTTTTCGTTTTTGCACCAGTTTTGTATCATATCTACTGTTTCTTGTCCTTGTTTTTCTAATTCCAGTCGGCTATTTCCAAATATTAATACTAGTAAATCATCGGCATATGCTATTATCTCTATTCCTGCGTTGGCTAGGTTTACGAGGAGATCGTCGAAAACTAGCTTCCATAAGTGTGGGCCTAAGATGGATCCTTGCGGGCAGCCTTTCGTTACTTTCTTCGTAACTTCCTCCGTTTGTCCTTGGAATTTTACGGTGCGGTCTTGCAAGTAATTTGCTATTGTCCGATAGATGTTTCTCGGACATTGCCGCTCTTTGAGTCGGTGCAGGATACTCGGCCACCAGACGTTATCAAAGGCGCCCGCGATGTCGAACAGGATGGCCAATGCATATTTCTCACTGCTTGCGGAAACTAGTTCTCGCATCTGTATTATTGCGTCTTCGGTTGATTTGCCTGCGGTGAATCCATATTGTCGCTCTGATGTGAAGTGTTCTTTTTGGAGTGTTGGAGTTAGTTTCCGTACCAACAGCTTCTCTAAAGCTTTGCCTATCACCGGAAGAAGACAGATCGGTCTGAATGAATTGGGGTTCGTGTCGTCCTTTTCAGGGTCCTTTAATAAGGCGCGGATGTTCCCTACCTTCCAGATTTTCGGGAAGTGACCTTGTTTGATGCAGGCGTTGAATAATCCGTTGAATTCTGATTGTAATATGTTGTATGAGGCTTTTAATACTTCAACTTCTATTCCGTCTATGCCTGGTGCTTTTTGTTTCTGAGTTCTTTTATTGCAGTGGCTATTTCCAGGTCTGTGAACGAGTTTGCGTCTTCGGTGTTTGGAGTTTCTTGAATGTCGATCCTTCTTTCTCTCTGTAATTCCGTGGTGTCGTCACTATCATCCGGTACTAGGGTCTGTAGGAATCCTTTAGCTGTGTCCTTCCATGTGATTGTGTGTTCGGTTACAGATTCGCATGTAGCTAGGGCTCGTTCCGGTGTTATTTTCTGCATGCAAATTTTGTATACTGTTCCCCAGGGTTTGGCGTTCCCTTCATCTGTTACGAATTTCTCCCAGCATTCTTTTTTTGTCTTCCGGATTTCTGTTGTGTATTTGTTTCTTATTATGTGATATTCTTCCTTTGCCTTGGCTCTTTTTTCGGCGTCTTTTGTTTGTTGGAAGGTTTTTCGTTTCCTGTATGTGTGTCTTTTTAATTTTGTTAGGGCTTCAGTCCACCAGGGAACAGCTGAAATGCGGGTTTTTCTATGTCCGAGAGTCTTGTTGCAGGTGTTTAGAATACAGTTGTGGATTGTTTGTGCTGCTCCTTCTATATCTTCTTCCAGTTTATTGTTCCAGTTGTTTAGTATTTCCTGTTTTTCTGTCGTTAGAGTATTGCGGAACGTCTCCCAGTTGATCTTGCTTGTCCGAAACCTTGGTGTTTTTGTGATTGTCGCTGTGCTGTCTTTGATTATGTCCTTCGTCAGACTGTAAACTATTGCGTTGTGGTCGCTGCTTGTCCAGTTTTCCTGTACCGTCCAGGTTTCCATTAGCCGTGCTGCCGGGTATGTTATTAGTGTCACATCGATATTTGAAGTGCCCGTTGGTGATGAATACGTAGGTGGGTTTCCTGGTTCGTTTGAGACAATGAGATTGTTGCGCGCGATTAATTGTTCAAGTTTTTCTCCTCGTTCATCTGTAATATTGCTGTGCCAAAGTGGTGATTTGGCGTTTGCATCTGCTGCTATTATCACTTTTTCTCCTTTTAAGTTTGTAAGTATCTTTTGCAACTGTTCTAAATAGCTATCGATATCGTGAGAATACTGAAAATACATGTTTACGAAATATATTCGCCCTAATTCACTCGTGGTCTCTATGCAAATGCAGTGTTCGTTGCTTAAGTGAGCTACTTTTAGGACGGTGAGTCTGTTTCTTTTTATGGCTATGGATGCCTGGACGGCGCAGTTTTGTTTTCCTCCGGTTATGATTATGCTGCTGCTGTTGAGTCCGATGTGTTTTCCGCCCGGGTTGTATGGTTCTTGCATCAAGAGAATGTCTATGTTTTGTTGTTCCATGAGTCTGGCGGTTTCTATATTCACGAACTGTGTATTTCTCATGTTAATCTGCAGTATTTTGATTCCGTCTTTCTGTTGATTATGTCTATTGTCCATAGTCGGTTCTTGTCAGTAGCTGGTTAATGGCTGCAACATGTGATGGGCATTCTTTGTCGGTGACACTGTGAGTGTGTGTTTTTCTGTTCTTCTTGCAGTTTACACACGTCGCCGGTTTGTTCTTGTTGGGGCAGTTTTTGAAGATATGTCCTGCCGTTGCGCAATGCCCACAAACGTCCGTCTCACTTCTACAATGTTTTGTTGTGTGGCCGTACGCTTGACACTTGTAGCAGCGTGTTGCTGCAATATAATCCTGAGCTCTGCAGCATTGCCACATGATGTAAAGCCGCTCTTTTTTAATCAGGATTTCTCTAGCCTCTTTTGATGTTTCCAGTACTATGTTGCAACTGTCCTTGTTATTTTTGTTTCCTGTTTTGAAAGCTATCTTCATTTGCTGTGCGTATTTCTTCTTCTCTTGCTCGCTGCAGTTCTGGTCGAGGATGGCCTGTATTACGTCTTCGTCGTTTTCGGTCCTTGGTGCTCCGTAGACAATGATGCGGGGGTTCTTCTTTACCGGGATATCGACCAAAAGGCCTGCCGATTTGAGCTTCTCGCTTTGAATAAGTGTCTGAACATTACCTGATTTTGCGGTCTCAACTATAATTGCACTTCCTTGCACTTTCCTGACGTTTTTAACTTGCAGGCTGTTCTCTTTTGGTGACACTAGATCTATCAGCGCTCGCTTCGTTTCCTCACTGTTGGTGAACTTCGTTTTATCCGCTGGTCTTATCACCGCAACATTTGGTGGATCCTGTTTCAAGTTTGAGAGTTCCGCTGCTTTTGACTTGATTCCAAGTCGTTCCGCATATGTCATTTTCTGCGGTTGTGCTTGGACTGTTATTGCTGCTTTCTTTTCTGCTGCCACGAAGTCCTTTCTCTGCTTTCTCGTCTCTGATTTTAAGGCTTCTATTTGCCCTTCTAGCCTGCTGTTTAATAACAGTGACTCCTGTAGCAGACTTTGCAGGTTCCCGATCTTGGTAAGGATGTACCTGGTGGTCCCTTGTTTTATTCCGTTGTCCGGGTTAGTCAGATGATTGACCAGCTTCTTCTGTATAGTTTCGGCTCTTATCTTAATACTGCGAATGTTTCCTGTGTCCGCGCTGTTTATGTCCATTTCGTGTTCGTTCTCGCTTTCCTCGGTTCGTTGCTTTTCCGTTGCGTTTGTCTTATTTTCCGCGCGAGTGTCTTTTTCGTTTCGTTTCTGCGGCCTTTCCATGTCCGTTTCTGTCTCCGAGAGCAGTCTTCTTTTTCGCACATGTTTTCCTTTCCTGCTATATTTTTGTGTAATTACGGCCCTTTCCGTATCTGACGTGTCTCCTTCCATTGCTGATGTCTCGCGTGTAGACACTGTGTTTACTCTCCGCGTGGTGGCGTTGACTTCGATGATGCGTCAAAGATGGCGTCCAAGATGGCGTCCAAGATGGCGTCCAATATGGCCGACTAACCTGTCACTTTCTGAAACAGTAAATTTCACTTACCTTTGCTGTTTATTGCTTGATTTCCAATCTGCTTATATCAAAATGAAGTTAGTGTTGTTCCGCTTCTTTTGATATATAAATCCTGGCTGGGGCGTCAGGCAGTTCCGTGCTCTGAAGCTGAAGAGAGTTGATGAAGGTACTTCGGCGCGTGGGAAACGCCCAACACCGGTTTTATCACTTTTCAGTCCACAAACTTCGAATTTCACTGAACTTATTGTCACTGATCGTCCACAACCACTAGAGAACCACTTTAGAATACTCGGTTTAAATTTCCTGACGGTTTTTACACCGAAAACACGAAATTTTTACGGAGCGACGTGAAGCGCGTCTGTCCTCGACCGATCCAAGATGGCGTCCCCTGTAAAATATTACATCCGAGATGTTATGTTGCCCTAGGATAGGACATATAACGTTATAGGAGTACATAATGTTCCCACCGAGAAGTAGGGGCCGACACGCCACGAATGTTGTAAAATATTACATACGAGTTGTTAGGTTGCCTTAGGTTAGGACACATAACGTTATAGACGTACATAATGTTCCCACCGAGAAGTAGAGGCCGACACGCCACGAATGTTGTAAAATATTACATACGAGGTGTTAGGTTGCCTTAGGTTAGGACATATAACGTTATAGACGTGCATAATGTTCCCACCGAGAAGTAGAGGCCTACACGCCACGAATGTTGTAAAATATCACGTCCGAGATGTTATGTTGCCTTCGGTTAGGACATATAACGTTATAGAAGTGTATAATGTTCCCACGGATAAGTAGGCGACGACACGCAAGTAATGTTGTAAAATATTACATCCGAGATGTTAGGTTGCCTTAGGTTAGTATATATAAGGTTATAGACCTATAGAATATTCCCACCGAGCAGTATGCGCCGACACGCAAGGAATGTTGTGAAATATTACATCCGAGATGTTAGGTTGCCTTAGGATAGGATATATAACGTTATAGACGTACATAATGTTCCCATCGAGAAGTAGAGGCCGACACGCCACGAATGTTGTGAAATACTACATTGGAGTTGTTAGGTTGCCTTAGGTTAGGATGTATAACGGTATAGTCGTACATAATGTTCCCACCAAGAAGTAGGGGCCGACACGCAAGGAATGTTGTAAAATATTACATCCGAGATGTTAGATTGCCTTAGGTTAGGACATATAACGTTATAGGTGCACATAATGTTCCCACCGAGGAGTAGGGGTCGACACGTAACGAATGTTATTAAATATTGTGTCCGAGATATCAGGTTGCATTAGGTTAGGACATATAACGTTATATACGTACATAATGTTCCCACCGAGAAGTAGGTGCCGACACGCAAGGAATGCTGTAAAATGTTACATCCGAGGTGTTAGGTTGTCTTCGGTTAGGACATAGAACGTTATATCCGTACATAATGTTCCCACCGAGAGGTAGGGGCCGACACGCCACAAATGTTGTAAAATATTCCATCCGAGATGTTAGGTTGCCTTAGGTTAGGACACATAACGTTATAGCCGTACATAATGTTCCCACCGAGAAGTAGGGGCCGACACGCAAGGAATGTTGTGAAATACTACATTGGAGTTGTTAGGTTGCCTTAGGTTAGGATGTATAACGGTATAGTCGTACATAATGTTCCCACCGAGAAGTAGAGGCCTACACGCCACGAATGTTGTAAAATATTACATACGAGGTGTTAGGTGCCTTAGGATAGGGCACATAACGTTATAGACGTACATAATGTTCCCACCGTGAAGTAGAGGCCTACGTGCCACGAATGTTGTAAAATATTACATACGAGGTGTTTGGTTGCCTTAGGTTAGGACACATAACGTTATAGACGTACATAATGTTCCCACCGAGAACTAGAGGCCGACACGCCACGAATGTTGTGAAATACTACATTCGAGTCGTTAGGTTGCCTTGGGTTAGGATGTATAACGGTATAGTCGTACATAATGTTCCCACCAAGAAGTAGGGGCCGACACGCCAGGAATGTTGTAAGATATTACATACGAGGTGTTAGGTTGCCTTAGGTTAGGACATATAACGTTATATACGTACATAATGTTCCCACCGAGAAGTAGGTGCCAACACGAATGGAATGTTGTAAAATATTGCGTCCGAGATGTTAGGTGGCCTTACGTTAGGACATATAATGTTATAGCCGTATATAATGTTCCCCCCGAGGAGTAGGCGCCGAAACGCAAGGAATGTTGTAAAATATTACATCCGAGACGTTAGGTTGCCTTAGGCTAGGACATATTATGTTATAGCCGTATCTAATGTTACCACCAAGATGTAGGGGCCGACACGCAAGGAATGTTGTAAAATATTACATCCGAGATGTTAGGTTGCCTTACGTTAGGGTATGTAACGTTATAGACGTGCATAATGTTCCCACCGAGAAGTAGAGGCCTACACGCCACGAATGTTGTAAAATATTACATACGAGGTGTTAGGTGCCTTAGGTTAGGGCACATAACGTTATAGACGTACATAATGTTCCCACCGTGAAGTAGAGGCCGACACGCCACGAACGTTGTGAAATATTACATCCGAGATGTTAGGTTTGCTTAGGTTAGGACATATAACGTTATATACGTACATAATGTTCCCACCGAGAAGTAGAGGCCGACACGCCACGAATGTTGAGAAATATTACATCCGAGATGTTAGGTTTGCTTAGGTTAGGACATATAACGTTACATACGTACATAATGTTCCCATAAAGAAGTAGGGGCCGACACGCAAGGAATGTTGTAAAATATTACATCCGAGATGTTAGGTTGCCCTAGGATAGGACATATAACGTTATTGACGTATATAATGTTACCACCGAAAAGTAGGTGCCGACACGCCACGAATGTTGTAAAATATTACATACGAGGTGTTAGGTTGCCTTAGGTTAGGACATATAACGTTATAGACGTGCATAATGTTCCCACCGAGAAGTAGAGGCCTACACGCCACGAATGTTGTAAAATATCACGTCCGAGATGTTATGTTGCCTTCGGTTAGGACATATAACGTTATAGAAGTGTATAATGTTCCCACGGATAAGTAGGCGACGACACGCAAGTAATGTTGTAAAATATTACATCCGAGATGTTAGGTTGCCTTAGGTTAGTATATATAAGGTTATAGACGTATATAATATTCCCACGGAGCAGTATGCGCCGACACGCAAGGAATGTTGTGAAATATTACATCCGAGATATTAGGTTTGCTTAGGTTAGGACATATAACGTTATATACGTACATAATGTTCCCACCAGAAAGTAGGGGCCGACACGCAAGGAATGTTGTAAAATATTACATACGAGGAGTTAGGTTGCCTTAGGTTAGGACACATAACGTTATAGACGTACATAATGTTCCCACCGAGAAGTAGAGGCCGACACGCCACGAATGTTGTGAAATACTACATTGGAGTTGTTAGGTTGCCTTAGGTTAGAACGTATAACGGTATAGTCGTACATAATGTTCCCACCAAGAAGTAGGGGCCGACACGCAAGGAATGTTGTAAAATATTACATCCGAGATGTTAGATTGCCTTAGGTTAGGACATATAACGTTATAGACGTACATAATGTTCCCACCGAGGAGTAGGGGTCGACACGTAACGAATGTTGTTAAATATTGTGTCCGAGATATCAGGTTGCATTAGGTTAGGACATGTAACGTTGTATACGTACATAATGTTCCCACCGAGAAGTAGGGGCCGACACGCCAGGAATGTTGTAAGATATTACATACGAGGTGTTAGGTTGCCTTAGGTTAGGACATATAACGTTATATACGTACATAATGTTCCCACCGAGAAGTAGGTGCCAGCACGAATGGAATGTTGTAAAATATTGCGTCCGAGATGTTAGGTGGCCTTACGTTAGGACATATAATGTTATAGCCGTATATAATGTTCCCACCGAGGAGTAGGCGCCGAAACGCAAGGAATGTTGTAAAATATTACATCCGAGACGTTGGGTTGCCTTAGGCTAGGACATATTATGTTATAGCCGTATATAATGTTACCACCAAGAAGTAGGGGCCGACACGCAAGGAATGTTGTAAAATATTACATCCGAGATGTTAGGTTGCCTTACGTTAGGGTATATAACGTTATAGACGTGCATAATGTTCCCACCGAGAAGTAGAGGCCTACACGCCACGAATGTTGTAAAATATTACACACGAGGTGTTAGGTGCCTTAGGTTAGGGCACATAACGTTATAGACGTACATAGTGTTCCCACCGTGAAGTAGAGGCCGACACGCCACGAACGTTGTGAAATATTACATCCGAGATGTTAGGTTTGCTTAGGTTAGGACATATAACGTTATATACGTACATAATGTTCCCACCGAGAAGTAGAGGCCGACACGCCACGAATGTTGAGAAATATTACATCCGAGATGTTAGGTTTGCTTAGGTTAGGACATATAACGTTACATACGTACATAATGTTCCCACAAAGAAGTAGGGGCCGACACGCAAGGAATGTTGTAAAATATTACATCCGAGATGTTAGGTTGCCCTAGGATAGGACATATAACGTTATAGACGTATATAATGTTACCACCGAAAAGTAGGTGCCGACACGCCACGAATGTTGTAAAATATTACATACGAGGTGTTAGGTTGCCTTAGGTTAGGACATATAACGTTATAGACGTGCATAACGTTCCCACCGAGAAGTAAAGGCCTACACGCCACGAATGTTGTAAAATATCACGTCCGAGATGTTATGTTGCCTTCGGTTAGGACATATAACGTTATAGAAGTGTATAATGTTCCCACGGATAAGTAGGCGACGACACGCATGTAATGTTGTAAAATATTACATCCGAGATGTTAGGTTGCCTTAGGTTAGTATATATAAGGTTATAGACGTATATAATATTCCCACGGAGCAGTATGCGCCGACACGCAATGAATGTTGTGAAATATTACATCCGAGATATTAGGTTTGCTTAGGTTAGGACATATAACGTTATATACGTACATAATGTTCCCACCAGAAAGTAGGGGCCGACACGCAAGGAATGTTGTAAAATATTACATACGAGGAGTTAGGTTGCCTTAGGTTAGGACACATAACGTTATAGACGTACATAATGTTCCCACCGAGAAGTAGAGGCCGACACGCCACGAATGTTGTGAAATACTACATTGGAGTTGTTAGGTTGCCTTAGGTTAGAATGTATAACGGTATAGTCGTACATAATGTTCCCACCAAGAAGTAGGGGCCGACACGCAAAGAATGTTGTGAAATATTACATCCGGGATGTTAGGTTGCCTTAGGTTAGGATATATAACGTTATAGACGTACATAATGTTCCCACCGAGAAGTAGGGGCCGACACGCAAGGAATCTTGTAAAATATTACATCCGAAATGTTAGGTTGCCCTAGGATAGGACATATGACGTTATAGACGTATATAATGTTACCACCGAAAAGTTGGTGCCGACACGCAAGGAATGCTGTAAAATATTACATCCGAGATGTTAGGTTGCCTTAGGATAGGATATATAACGTTATAGAAGTACATAATGTTCCCACCGAGAAGTAGGGGCGGACACGAATGGAATGTTGTTAAATATGACATCCGAGGTGTTAGGTTGCCTTAGGTTAGGACATATAACGTTATAGCCGTACATAATGTTCCCACCGAGAAGTAGGGGCCGACACGCAAGGAATGTTGTAAAATATTACATCCGAGATGTTAGGTTGCCCTAGGATAGGACATATATTGTTATAGACGTATATAATGTTCCCACCGGGAAGTAGGCGCCGACACGCCACGAATGTTGTAAAATATTACATACGAGTTGTTAGGTTGCCTTAGGTTAGGACACATAACGTTA
Source organism: Xylocopa violacea (assembly GCA_963969225.1). Classification (NCBI taxonomy): domain Eukaryota; kingdom Metazoa; phylum Arthropoda; class Insecta; order Hymenoptera; family Apidae; genus Xylocopa; species Xylocopa violacea. The sequence goes on along the minus strand of CAXAJV010000855.1, from coordinate 173,943 downwards.
TAGACGTACATAATGTTCCCACCGAGAAGTAGAGGCCGACACGCCACGAATGTTGTGAAATACTACATTGGAGTCGTTAGGTTGCCTTAGGTTAGAATGTATAACGGTATAGTCGTACATAATGTTCCCACCAAGAAGTAGGGGCCGACACGCAAGGAATGTTGTAAAATATTACATCCGAGATGTTAGATTGCCTTAGGTTAGGACATATAACGTTATAGACGTACATAATGTTCCCACCGAGAAGTAGGCGCCGACAAGCAAGGAATGTTGTAAAATATTACATGCGATATGTTAGGTTGCCTTATGTTAGGATATATAAAGTTCTAGACGTATATACTATTCTCACGGAGCAGTATGCGCCGACACGCAAGGAATGTTGTAAAATATTACATCCGAGATGTTAGGTTTCCCTAGGATAGGACATATAACGTTATAGACGTATATAATGTTACCACCGAAAAGTAGGTGCCAACACTCAAGGAATGCTGTAAAATATTACATCCGAGATGTTAGGTTTGCTTAGGTTAGTACATATAACGTTATATACGTACATAATGTTCCCACCAAGAAGTAGGGGCCGACACGCAAGGAATGTTGTGAAATATTACATCCGGGATGTTAGGTTGCCTTAGGTTAGGATATATAACGTTATAGACGTACATAATGTTCCCACCGAGAAGTAGGGGCCGACACGCAAGGAATCTTGTAAAATATTACATCCGGGATGTTAGGTTGCCTTAGGTTAGGATATATAACGTTACAGACGTACATAATGTTCCCACCGAGAAGTAGGGGCCGGCACGCAAGGAATGTTGTAAAATATTACATCCGAAATGTTAGGTTGCCCTAGGATAGCACATATAACGTTATAGACGTATATAATGTTACCACCGAAAAGTTGGTGCTGACACGCAAGGAATGCTGTAAAATATTACATCCGAGATGTTCGGTTGTCTTCGGTTAGGACATAGAACGTTATATCCGTACATAATGTTCCCACCGAGGAGTAGGCGCCGAAACGCAAGGAATGTTGTAAAATATTACATCCGAGACGTTAGGTTGCCTTAGGCTAGGACATATTATGTTATAGCCGTATATAATGTTACCACCAAGAAGTAGGGGCCGACACGCAGGGAATGTTGTAAAATATTACATCCGAGATGTTAGGTTGCCTTACGTTAGGGTATATAACGTTATAGACGTGCATAATGTTCCCACCGAGAAGTAGAGGCCTACACGCCACGAATGTTGTAAAATATTACATACGAGGTGTTAGGTGCCTTAGGATAGGGCACATAACGTTATAGACGTACATAATGTTCCCACCGTGAAGTAGAGGCCTACGTGCCACGAATGTTGTAAAATATTACATACGAGGTGTTTGGTTGCCTTAGGTTAGGACACATAACGTTATAGACGTACATAATGTTCCCACCGAGAAGTAGAGGCCGACACGCCACGAATGTTGAGAAATATTACATCCGAGATGTTAGGTTTGCTTAGGTTAGGACATATAACGTTACATACGTACATAATGTTCCCACAAAGAAGTAGGGGCCGACACGCAAGGAATGTTGTAAGATATTACATACGAGGTGTTAGGTTGCCTTAGGTTAGGACATATAACGTTATATACGTACATAATGTTCCCACCGAGAAGTAGGTGCCAACACGAATGGAATGTTGTAAAATATTACATACGAGGTGTTAGGTTGCCTTAGGTTAGGACATATAACGTTATAGACGTGCATAACGTTCCCACCGAGAAGTAAAGGCCTACACGCCACGAATGTTGTAAAATATCACGTCCGAGATGTTATGTTGCCTTCGGTTAGGACATATAACGTTATAGAAGTGTATAATGTTCCCACGGATAAGTAGGCGACGACACGCATGTAATGTTGTAAAATATTACATCCGAGATGTTAGGTTGCCTTAGGTTAATATATATAAGGTTATAGACGTATATAATATTCCCACGGAGCAGTATGCGCCGACACGCAATGAATGTTGTGAAATATTACATCCGAGATATTAGGTTTGCTTAGGTTAGGACATATAACGTTATATACGTACATAATGTTCCCACCAGAAAGTAGGGGCCGACACGCAAGGAATGTTGTAAAATATTACATACGAGGAGTTAGGTTGCCTTAGGTTAGGACACATAACGTTATAGACGTACATAATGTTCCCACCGAGAAGTAGAGGCCGACACGCCACGAATGTTGTGAAATACTACATTGGAGTTGTTAGGTTGCCTTAGGTTAGAATGTATAACGGTATAGTCGTACATAATGTTCCCACCAAGAAGTAGGGGCCGACACGCAAGGAATGTTGTGAAATATTACATCCGGGATGTTAGGTTGCCTTAGGTTAGGATATATAACGTTATAGACGTACATAATGTTCCCACCGAGAAGTAGGGGCCGACACGCAAGGAATCTTGTAAAATATTACATCCGAAATGTTAGGTTGCCCTAGGATAGGACATATGACGTTATAGACGTATATAATGTTACCACCGAAAAGCTGGTGCCGACACGCAAGGAATGCTGTAAAATATTACATCCGAGATGTTAGGTTGCCTTAGGATAGGATATATAACGTTATAGAAGTACATAATGTTCCCACCGAGAAGTAGGGGCGGACACGAATGGAATGTTGTTAAATATGACATCCGAGGTGTTAGGTTGCCTTAGGTTAGGACATATAACGTTATTGCCGTACATAATGTTCCCACCGAGAAGTAGGGGCCGACACGCAAGGAATGTTGTAAAATATTACATCCGAGATGTTAGGTTGCCCTAGGATAGGACATATATTGTTATAGACGTATATAATGTTCCCACCGGGAAGTAGGCGCCGACACGCCACGAATGTTGTAAAATATTACATACGAGTTGTTAGGTTGCCTTAGGTTAGGACACATAACGTTATAGACGTACATAATGTTCCCACCGAGAAGTAGAGGCCGACACGCCACGAATGTTGTGAAATACTACATTGGAGTCGTTAGGTTGCCTTAGGTTAGAATGTATAACGGTATAGTCGTACATAATGTTCCCACCAAGAAGTAGGGGCCGACACGCAAGGAATGTTGTAAAATATTACATCCGAGATGTTAGATTGCCTTAGGTTAGGACATATAACGTTATAGACGTACATAATGTTCCCACCGAGATGTAGGCGCCGACAAGCAAGGAATGTTGTAAAATATTACATGCGATATGTTAGGTTGCCTTATGTTAGGATATATAAAGTTCTAGACGTATATACTATTCTCACGGAGCAGTATGCGCCGACACGCAAGGAATGTTGTAAAATATTACATCCGAGATGTTAGGTTTCCCTAGGATAGGACATATAACGTTATAGACGTATATAATGTTACCACCGAAAAGTAGGTGCCAACACTCAAGGAATGCTGTAAAATATTACATCCGAGATGTTAGGTTTGCTTAGGTTAGTACATATAACGTTATATACGTACATAATGTTCCCACCAAGAAGTAGGGGCCGACACGCAAGGAATGTTGTGAAATATTACATCCGGGATGTTAGGTTGCCTTAGGTTAGGATATATAACGTTATAGACGTACATAATGTTCCCACCGAGAAGTAGGGGCCGACACGCAGGGAATGTTGTAAAATATTACATCCGAGATGTTAGGTTGCCTTACGTTAGGGTATATAACGTTATAGACGTGCATAATGTTCCCACCGAGAAGTAGAGGCCTACACGCCACGAATGTTGTAAAATATTACATACGAGGTGTTAGGTGCCTTAGGATAGGGCACATAACGTTATAGACGTACATAATGTTCCCACCGTGAAGTAGAGGCCTACGTGCCACGAATGTTGTAAAATATTACATACGAGGTGTTTGGTTGCCTTAGGTTAGGACACATAACGTTATAGACGTACATAATGTTCCCACCGAGAACTAGAGGCCGACACGCCACGAATGTTGTGAAATACTACATTCGAGTTGTTAGGTTGCCTTGGGTTAGGGTGTATAACGGTATAGTCGTACATAATGTTCCCACCAAGAAGTAGGGGCCGACACGCAAGGAATGTTGTGAAATATTACATCCGGGATGTTAGGTTGCCTTAGGTTAGGATATATAACGTTATAGACGTACATAATGTTCCCACCGAGAAGTAGGGGCCGACACGCAAGGAATCTTGTAAAATATTACATCCGGGATGTTAGGTTGCCTTAGGTTAGGATATATAACGTTACAGACGTACATAATGTTCCCACCGAGAAGTAGGGGCCGGCACGCAAGGAATGTTGTAAAATATTACATCCGAAATGTTAGGTTGCCCTAGGATAGCACATATAACATTATAGACGTATATAATGTTACCACCGAAAAGTTGGTGCCGACACGCAAGGAATGCTGTAAAATATTACATCCGAGATGTTCGGTTGTCTTCGGTTAGGACATAGAACGTTATATCCGTACATAATGTTCCCACCGAGGAGTAGGCGCCGAAACGCAAGGAATGTTGTAAAATATTACATCCGAGACGTTAGGTTGCCTTAGGCTAGGACATATTATGTTATAGCCGTATATAATGTTACCACCAAGAAGTAGGGGCCGACACGCAGGGAATGTTGTAAAATATTACATCCGAGATGTTAGGTTGCCTTACGTTAGGGTATATAACGTTATAGACGTGCATAATGTTCCCACCGAGAAGTAGAGGCCTACACGCCACGAATGTTGTAAAATATTACATACGAGGTGTTAGGTGCCTTAGGTTAGGGCACATAACGTTATAGACGTACATAATGTTCCCACCGTGAAGTAGAGGCCGACACGCCACGAAAGTTGTGAAATATTACATCCGAGATGTTAGGTTTGCTTAGGTTAGGAGATATAACGTTATATACGTACATAATGTTCCCACCGAGAAGTAGAGGCCGACACGCCACGAATGTTGAGAAATATTACATCCGAGATGTTAGGTTTGCTTAGGTTAGGACATATAACGTTACATACGTACATAATGTTCCCATAAAGAAGTAGGGGCCGACACGCAAGGAATGTTGTAAAATATTACATCCGAGATGTTAGGTTGCCCTAGGATAGGACATATAACGTTATTGACGTATATAATGTTACCACCGAAAAGTAGGTGCCGACACGCCACGAATGTTGTAAAATATTACATACGAGGTGTTAGGTTGCCTTAGGTTAGGACATATAACGTTATAGACGTGCATAATGTTCCCACCGAGAAGTAGAGGCCTACACGCCACGAATGTTGTAAAATATCACGTCCGAGATGTTATGTTGCCTTCGGTTAGGACATATAACGTTATAGAAGTGTATAATGTTCCCACGGATAAGTAGGCGACGACACGCAAGTAATGTTGTAAAATATTACATCCGAGATGTTAGGTTGCCTTAGGTTAGTATATATAAGGTTATAGACGTATATAATATTCCCACGGAGCAGTATGCGCCGACACGCAAGGAATGTTGTGAAATATTACATCCGAGATATTAGGTTTGCTTAGGTTAGGACATATAACGTTATATACGTACATAATGTTCCCACCAGAAAGTAGGGGCCGACACGCAAGGAATGTTGTAAAATATTACATACGAGGAGTTAGGTTGCCATAGGTTAGGACACATAACGTTATAGACGTACATAATGTTCCCACCGAGAAGTAGAGGCCGACACGCCACGAATGTTGTGAAATACTACATTGGAGTTGTTAGGTTGCCTTAGGTTAGAACGTATAACGGTATAGTCGTACATAATGTTCCCACCAAGAAGTAGGGGCCGACACGCAAGGAATGTTGTAAAATATTACATCCGAGATGTTAGATTGCCTTAGGTTAGGACATATAACGTTATAGACGTACATAATGTTCCCACCGAGGAGTAGGGGTCGACACGTAACGAATGTTGTTAAATATTGTGTCCGAGATATCAGGTTGCATTAGGTTAGGACATGTAACGTTGTATACGTACATAATGTTCCCACCGAGAAGTAGGTGCCGACACGAATGGAATGTTGTAATATATTGCGTCCGAGATGTTAGGTGGCCTTAGGTTAGAACATATAATGTTATAGCCGTACATAATGTTCCCACCGAGAAGTAGGCGCCGACACGAATGGAATGTTGTAATATATTGCGTCCGAGATGTTAGGTGGCCTTAGGTTAGAACATATAATGTTATAGCCGTACATAATGTTCCCACCGAGAAGTAGGCGCCGACAAGCAAGGAATGTTGTAAAATATTACATGCGATATGTTAGGTTGCCTTATGTTAGGATATATAAAGTTCTAGACGTATATACTATTCTCACGGAGCAGTATGCGCCGACACGCAAGGAATGTTGTAAAATATTACATCCGAGATGTTAGGTTTCCCTAGGATAGGACATATAACGTTATAGACGTATATAATGTTACCACCGAAAAGTAGGTGCCAACACTCAAGGAATGCTGTAAAATATTACATCCGAGATGTTAGGTTTGCTTAGGTTAGTACATATAACGTTATATACGTACATAATGTTCCCACCAAGAAGTAGGGGCCGGCACGCAAGGAATGTTGTGAAATATTACATCCGGGATGTTAGGTTGCCTTAGGTTAGGATATATAACGTTATAGACGTACATAATGTTCCCACCGAGAAGTAGGGGCCGACACGCAAGGAATCTTGTAAAATATTACATCCGGGATGTTAGGTTGCCTTAGGTTAGGATATATAACGTTACAGACGTACATAATGTTCCCACCGAGAAGTAGGGGCCGGCACGCAAGGAATGTTGTAAAATATTACATCCGAAATGTTAGGTTGCCCTAGGATAGCACATATAACGTTATAGACGTATATAATGTTACCACCGAAAAGTTGGTGCCGACACGCAAGGAATGCTGTAAAATATTACATCCGAGATGTTCGGTTGTCTTCGGTTAGGACATAGAACGTTATATCCGTACATAATGTTCCCACCGAGGAGTAGGCGCCGAAACGCAAGGAATGTTGTAAAATATTACATCCGAGACGTTAGGTTGCCTTAGGCTAGGACATATTATGTTATAGCCGTATATAATGTTACCACCAAGAAGTAGGGGCCGACACGCAGGGAATGTTGTAAAATATTACATCCGAGATGTTAGGTTGCCTTACGTTAGGGTATATAACGTTATAGACGTGCATAATGTTCCCACCGAGAAGTAGAGGCCTACACGCCACGAATGTTGTAAAATATTACATACGAGGTGTTAGGTGCCTTAGGATAGGGCACATAACGTTATAGACGTACATAATGTTCCCACCGTGAAGTAGAGGCCTACGTGCCACGAATGTTGTAAAATATTACATACGAGGTGTTTGGTTGCCTTAGGTTAGGACACATAACGTTATAGACGTACATAATGTTCCCACCGAGAACTAGAGGCCGACACGCCACGAATGTTGTGAAATACTACATTCGAGTTGTTAGGTTGCCTTGGGTTAGGATGTATAACGGTATAGTCGTACATAATGTTCCCACCAAGAAGTAGGGGCCGACACGCCAGGAATGTTGTAAGATATTACATACGAGGTGTTAGGTTGCCTTAGGTTAGGACATATAACGTTATATACGTACATAATGTTCCCACCGAGAAGTAGGTGCCAACACGAATGGAATGTTGTAAAATATTGCGTCCGAGATGTTAGGTGGCCTTACGTTAGGACATATAATGTTATAGCCGTATATAATGTTCCCACCGAGGAGTAGGCGCCGAAACGCAAGGAATGTTGTAAAATATTACATCCGAGACGTTAGGTTGCCTTAGGCTAGGACATATTATGTTATAGCCGTATCTAATGTTACCACCAAGATGTAGGGGCCGACACGCAAGGAATGTTGTAAAATATTACATCCGAGATGTTAGGTTGCCTTACGTTAGGGTATATAACGTTATAGACGTGCATAATGTTCCCACCGAGAAGTAGAGGCCTACACGCCACGAATGTTGTAAAATATTACATACGAGGTGTTAGGTGCCTTAGGTTAGGGCACATAACGTTATAGACGTACATAATGTTCCCACCGTGAAGTAGAGGCCGACACGCCACGAACGTTGTGAAATATTACATCCGAGATGTTAGGTTTGCTTAGGTTAGGACATATAACGTTATATACGTACATAATGTTCCCACCGAGAAGTAGAGGCCGACACGACACGAATGTTGAGAAATATTACATCCGAGATGTTAGGTTTGCTTAGGTTAGGACATATAACGTTACATACGTACATAATGTTCCCACAAAGAAGTAGGGGCCGACACGCAAGGAATGTTGTAAAATATTACATCCGAGATGTTAGGTTGCCCTAGGATAGGACATATAACGTTATAGACGTATATAATGTTACCACCGAAAAGTAGGTGCCGACACGCCACGAATGTTGTAAAATATTACATACGAGGTGTTAGGTTGCCTTAGGTTAGGACATATAACGTTATAGACGTGCATAACGTTCCCACCGAGAAGTAGAGGCCTACACGCCACGAATGTTGTAAAATATCACGTCCGAGATATTATGTTGCCTTCGGTTAGGACATATAACGTTATAGAAGTGTATAATGTTCCCACGGATAAGTAGGCGACGACACGCATGTAATGTTGTAAAATATTACATCCGAGATGTTAGGTTGCCTTAGGTTAGTATATATAAGGTCATAGACGTATATAATATTCCCACGGAGCAGTATGCGCCGACACGCAATGAATGTTGTGAAATATTACATCCGAGATATTAGGTTTGCTTAGGTTAGGACATATAACGTTATATACGTACATAATGTTCCCACCAGAAAGTAGGGGCCGACACGCAAGGAATGTTGTAAAATATTACATACGAGGAGTTAGGTTGCCTTAGGTTAGGACACATAACGTTATAGACGTACATAATGTTCCCACCGAGAAGTAGAGGCCGACACGCCACGAATGTTGTGAAATACTACATTGGAGTTGTTAGGTTGCCTTAGGTTAGAATGTATAACGGTATAGTCGTACATAATGTTCCCACCAAGAAGTAGGGGCCGACACGCAAGGAATGTTGTGAAATATTACATCCGGGATGTTAGGTTGCCTTAGGTTAGGATATATAACGTTATAGACGTACATAATGTTCCCACCGAGAAGTAGGGGCCGACACGCAAGGAATCTTGTAAAATATTACATCCGAAATGTTAGGTTGCCCTAGGATAGGACATATGACGTTATAGACGTATATAATGTTACCACCGAAAAGTTGGTGCCGACACGCAAGGAATGCTGTAAAATATTACATCCGAGATGTTAGGTTGCCTTAGGATAGGATATATAACGTTATAGAAGTACATAATGTTCCCACCGAGAAGTAGGGGCGGACACGAATGGAATGTTGTTAAATATGACATCCGAGGTGTTAGGTTGCCTTAGGTTAGGACATATAACGTTATAGCCGTACATAATGTTCCCACCGAGAAGTAGGGGCCGACACGCAAGGAATGTTGTAAAATATTACATCCGAGATGTTAGGTTGCCCTAGGATAGGACATATATTGTTATAGACGTATATAATGTTCCCACCGGGAAGTAGGCGCCGACACGCCACGAATGTTGTAAAATATTACATACGAGTTGTTAGGTTGCCTTAGGTTAGGACACATAACGTTATAGACGTACATAATGTTCCCACCGAGAAGTAGAGGCCGACACGCCACGAATGTTGTTAAATATTGCGTCCGAGACGTTAGGTGGCCTTAGGTTAGGACATATAATGTTATAGCCGTACATAATGTTCCCACCGAGAAGTAGGGGCCGACACGCAAGGAATGTTGTAAAATATTACATCCGGGATGTTAGGTTGCCTTAGGTTAGGATATATAACGTTACAGACGTACATAATGTTCCCACCGAGAAGTAGGGGCTGGCACGCAAGGAATGTTGTAAAATATTACATCCGAAATGTTAGGTTGCCCTAGGATAGGACATATAACGTTATAGCCGTATATAATGTTACCACCAAGAAGTAGGGGCCGACACGCAAGGAATGTTGTAAAATATTACATCCGAGATGTTAGGTTGCCTTACGTTAGGGTATATAACGTTATAGACGTGCATAATGTTCCCACCGAGAAGTAGAGGCCTACACGCCACGAATGTTGTAAAATATTACATACGAGGTGTTAGGTGCCTTAGGTTAGGGCACATAACGTTATAGACGTACATAATGTTCCCACTGTGAAGTAGAGGCCTACACGCCACGAATGTTGTAAAATATTACATACGAGGTGTTTGGTTGCCTTAGGTTAGGACACATAACGTTATAGACGTACATAATGTTCCCACCGAGAACTAGAGGCCGACACGCCACGAATGTTGTGAAATACTACATTCGAGTTGTTAGGTTGCCTTGGGTTAGGATGTATAACGGTATAGTCGTACATAATGTTCCCACCAAGAAGTAGGAGCCGACACGCAAGGAATGTTGTAAAATATTACCTCCGAGATGTTAGATTGCCTTAGGTTAGTACATATAACGTTATAGACGTACATAATGTTCCCACCGAGGAGTAGGGGCCGACACGTAACGAATGTTGTAAAATATTACATCCGAGATGTTAGGTTTCCCTAGGATAGGACATATAACGTTATAGACGTATATAATGTTACCACCGAAAAGTAGGTGCCGACACGCAAGGAATGCTGTAAAATATTACATCCGAGATGTTATGTTGTCTTAGGATAGGATATATAACGTTATAGAAGTACATAATGTTCCCAACGAGAAGTAGAGGCCTACATGCCACGAATGTTGTAAAATATTACATACGAGGTGTTTGGTTGCCTTAGGTTAGGACACATAACGTTATAGACGTACATAATGTTCCCACCGAGAACTAGAGGCCGACACGCCACGAATGTTGTGAAATATTACATCCGAGATGTTAGGTTTGCTTAGGTTAGGACATATAACGTTATATACGTACATAATGTTCCCGCCAGGAAGTAGGGGCCGACACGCAAGGAATGTTGTAAAATATTACATCCGAGATGTTAGGTTGCCTTAGGTTAGGACGTATAACGTTATAGAAGTACATAATGTTCCCACCGAGAAGCAGGGGCCGACACGCCACGAATGTTGTAAAATATTACATACGAGGAGTTAGGTTGCCTTAGGTTAGGACACATAGCGTTATAGACGTACATAATGTTCCCACCGAGAAGTAGAGGCCGACACGCCACGAATGTTGTGAAATACTACACTCGAGTTGTTAGGTTGCCTTAGGTTAGGATGTATAACGGTATAGTCGTACATAATGTTCCCACCAAGCAGTAGGGGCCGACACGCAAGGAATGTTGTAAAATATTACATCCGAGATGTTAGATTGCCTTAGGTTAGTACATATAACGTTATAGACGTACATAATGTTACCACCGAAAAGTAGGTGCCGACACTCAAGGAATGCTGTAAAATATTACATCCGAGATGTTAGGTTTGCTTAGGTTAGGACACATAACGTTATAGACGTACATAATGTTCCCACCGAGAAGCAGAGGCCGACACGCCACGAATGTTGTTAAATATTGCGTCCGAGATGTTAGGTGGCCTTAGGTTAGGACATATAATGTTATAGCCGTACATAATGTTCCCACCAAGAAGTAGGGGCCGACACGCAAGGAATGTTGTAAAATATTACATCCGAGATGTTAGATTGCCTTAGGTTAGGACATATAACGTTATAGACGTACATACTATTCCCACGGAGCAGTATGCGCCGACACGCAAGGAATGTTGTAAAATATTACATCCGAGATGTTAGGTTTCCCTAGAATAGGACATATAACGTTATAGACGTATATAATGTTACCACCGAAAAGTAGGTGCCGACACGGAAGGAATACTGTAAAATATTACATCCGAGATGTTAGGTTGTCTTAGGATAGGATATATAACGTTATAGAAGTACATAATGTTCCCACCGAGAAGTAGGGGCCGCCTCGCCACGAATGTTGTAAAATATTACATACGAGGTGTTAGGTTGCCTTAGGTTAGGACACATAACGTTATAGACGTACATAATGTTCCCACCGAGAAGTAGAGGCCGACACGCCACGAATGTTGTGAAATATTACATTCGAGATGTTAGGTTGCCTTAGGTTAGGACGTATAACGTTATATACGTACATAATGTTCCCACCAAGAAGTAGGGGCCGACACGCAAGGAATGTTGTAAAATATTACATCCGGGATGTTAGGTTGCCTTAGGTTACGATATATAACGTTATAGACGTACATAATGTTCGCACCGAGAAGTAGGGGCCGACACGCAAGGAATGTTGTAAAATATTACATCCGAAATGTTAGGTTGCCCTAGGATAGGACATATAACGTTATAGACGTATATAATGTTACCACCGAAAAGCAGATGCCGGCACGCAAGGAATTCTGTAAAATATTACATCCGAGGTGTTAGGTTGTCTTCGGTTAGGACATAGAACGTTATATCCGTACATAATGTTCCCACCGAGAAGTAGGGGCCGACACGCCACAAATGTTGTAAAATATTACATACGAGGAGTTAGGTTGCCTTAGGTTAGGACACATAACGTTATAGACGTACATAATGTTCCCACCGAGAAGTAGAGGCCGACACGCCACGAATGTTGTGAAATACTACATTCGAGTTGTTAGGTTGCCTTAGGTTAGGATGTATAACGGTATAGTCGTACATAATGTTCCCACCAAGAAGTAGGGGCCGACACGCAAGGAATGTTGTAAAATATTACATCCGAGATGTTAGATTGCCTTAGGTTAGGACATATAACGTTATAGACGTACATAATGATCCCACCGAGGAGTAGGGGTCGACACGTAACGAATGTTGTTAAATATTGTGTCCGAGATATCAGGTTGCATTAGGTTAGGACATGTAACGTTGTATACGTACATAATGTTCCCACCGAGAAGTAGGTGCCGACACGAATGGAATGTTGTAATATATTGCGTCCGAGATGTTAGGTGGCCTTAGGTTAGAACATATAATGTTATAGCCGTACATAATGTTCCCACCGAGAAGTAGGCGCCGGCAAGCAAGGAATGTTGTAAAATATTACATCCGATGTGTTAGGTTGCCTTATGTTAGGATATATAAAGTTCTAGACGTATATACTATTCTCACGGAGCAGTATGCGCCGACAGGAAAGGAATGTTGTAAAATATTACATCCGAGATGTTAGGTTTCCCTAGGATAGGACATATAACGTTATAGACGTATATAATGTTACCACCGAAAAGTAGGTGCCGACTCTCAAGGAATGCTGTAAAATATTACATCCGAGATGTTAGGTTTGCTTAGGTTAGGACATATAACGTTATATACGTACATAATGTTCCCACCAAGAAGTAGGGGCCGACACGCAAGGAATGTTGTGAAATATTACATCCGGGATGTTAGGTTGCCTTAGGTTAGGATATATAACGTTATAGACGTACATAATGTTCCCACCGAGAAGTAGGGGCCGACACGCAAGGAATCTTGTAAAATATTACATCCGAAATGTTAGGTTGCCCTAGGATAGGACATATAACGTTATAGAGGTATATAATGTTACCACCGAAAAGTTGGTGCCGACACGCAAGGAATGCTGTAAAATATTACATCCGAGATGTTATGTTGCACTAGGATAGGACATATAACGTTATAGAAGTACATAATGTTCCCACCGAGAAGTAGGGGCCGACACGCCACGAATGTTGTAAAATATTACATACGAGGTGTTAGGTTGCCTTAGGTTAGGATATATAACGTTATAGACGTATATAATGTTCCCACCGAGAAGTAGGCGCCGACACGCAAGGAATGTTGTAAAATATTACGTCCGATAAGTTAGGTTGCCTTAGGTTAGGACATATAACGTCATAATTATTATGTATTACATCCGAGTTGTTAGGTTGCCTTAGGTTAGGGCATATAACGTTATAGACGTACATAATTTTCGCACCGAGAAGTAGATGCCGACACGCCACGAATGTTGTAAAATATTGCGTCCGAGATGTTAGGTTGCCTTAGGTTAGGACATATTACGTTATAGCTGCACATAATGTTCCCATCGAGAAGAAGTGGCCGACACGCCACGAATATTGTTAAATATTACATCCGAGGTGTTAGGTTGCCTTAGGTTAGGACATATAACGTTATAGACGTACATAATGTTCCGACCGAGGAGTAGGGGTCGACACGTAACGAATGTTATTAAATATGGTGTCCGAGATGTTAGCTTGCCTTAGGTTAGGACGTATAACGTTATAGTCGTACATAATGTTCCCACCAAGAAGTAGGGGCCGACACGCCACGAATGTTGTAAAATATTACATACGAGGTGTTAGGTTGCCTTAGGTTAGGATATATAACGTTATAGACGTATATAATGTTCCCACCGAGAAGTAGGCGCCGACACGCAAGGAATGTTGTAAAATATTACGTCCGATAAGTTAGGTGGCCTTAGGTTAGGACATATAACGTCATAATTATTATGTATTACATCCGAGTTGTTAGGTTGCCTTAGGTTAGGGCATATAACGTTATAGACGTACATAATTTTCGCACCGAGAAGTAGGTGCCGACACGCCACGAATGTTGTAAAATATTGCGTCCGAGATGTTAGGTTGCCTTAGGTTAGGACATATTACGTTATAGCTGCACATAATGTTCCCACCGAGAAGAAGTGGCCGACACGCCACGAATGTTGTTAAATATTACATCCGAGGTGTTAGGTTGCCTTAGGTTAGGACATATAACGTTATATCCGTACATAATGTTCCCACCGAGAAGTAGGCGCCGACACGCCACGAATGTTGTAAAATATTACATCCGAGATGTTAGGTTGCCCTAGGATAGGACATATAACGTTATAGACGTACATAATGTTCCGACCGAGAAGTAGGTGCCGACAAGCAAGGAATGTTGTAGAAAAATCACGTCCGAGATGTTAAATTGCCTTAGGTTAGGACATATAACGTTATAGACGTACATAATGTTCCCACCGAGGAGTAGGGGTCGACACGTAACGAATGTTGATAAATATTGTGTCCGAGATGTCAGGTTGCATTAAGTTAGGACATATAACGATATATACGTACATAATGTTCCCACCGAGAAGTAGGTGCCGACACGAATGGAATGTTGTAAAATATTGCGTCCGAGATGTTAGGTGGCCTTAGGTTAGGACATATAATGTTATAGCCGTACATAATGTTCCCACCGCGAAGTAGGTGCCGACGCGAATGGAATGTTTAAAATATTACATCCGAGATGTTAGGTTGCCTTAGGTTAGGACATATTACGTTATAGCTGCA
This sequence comes from Xylocopa violacea, assembly GCA_963969225.1. Classification (NCBI taxonomy): domain Eukaryota; kingdom Metazoa; phylum Arthropoda; class Insecta; order Hymenoptera; family Apidae; genus Xylocopa; species Xylocopa violacea. The sequence continues at coordinate 158,561 of CAXAJV010000855.1, read as the reverse complement.
CATAATGTTCCCACCGAGAAGAAGTGGCCGACACGCCACGAATGTTTTTAAATATTACATCCGAGGTGTTAGGTTTCCTTAGGTTAGGACATATAACGTTATATCCGTACATAATGTTCCCACCGAGAAGTAGGCGCCGACACGCCACGAATGTTGTAAAATATTACATCCGAGATGTTAGGTTGCCCTAGGATAGGACATATAACGTTATAGACGTACATAATGTTCCCACCGAGAAGTAGGTGCCGACACGCAAGGAATGTTGTAAAATATCACGTCCGAGATGTTAAATTGCCTTAGGTTAGGACATATAACGTTATAGACGTACACAATGTTCCCACCGAGGAGTAGGGGTCGACACGTAACGAATGTTCTTAAATATTGTGTCCGAGATATCAGGTTGCATTAGGTTAGGACATATAACGTTATATACGTACATAATGTTCCCACCGAGGAGTAGGGGTCGACACGTAACGAATGTTCTTAAATATTGTGTCCGAGATATCAGGTTGCATTAGGTTAGGACATATAACGTTATATACGTACATAATGTTCCCACCGAGAAGTAGAGGCCGACACGCAAGGAATGTTGTAAAATATTACATCCGAGATGTTAGATTGCCTTAGGTTAGGATATATAAAGTTACAGACGTATATAATATTCCCACGGAGCAGTATGCGTCGACACGCAAGGAATGTTGTAAAATATTACATCCGAGATGTTAGGTGGCCTTAGGTTAGGACATATAATGTTATAGCCGTATATAATGTTCCCACCGAGGAGTAGGCGCCGACACGCAAGGAATGTTGTAAAATATTACATCCGAGATGTCAGGTTGCCTTATGTTAGGATATATACAGTTCTAGACGTATATAATATTCTCACGGAGCAGTAGGCGCCGAAACGCAAGGATTGTTGTAAAATATTACATCCGAGATGTTAGGTTGCCTTACGTTAGGACATATTACGTTATAGCTGCACATAATGTTCCCACCGTGGAGTAGGGGTCGACACGTAACGAATGTTATTAAATATGGTGTCCGAGATGTTAGCTTGCCTTAGGTTAGGACGTATTACGTTATAGTCGTACATAATGTTCCCACCAAGAAGTAGGGGCCAACACGCCACGAATGTTGTAAAATATTACATACGAGGTGTTAGGTTGCCTTAGGTTAGGATATATAACGTTATAGACGTATATAATGTTCCCACGGAGAAGTAGGCGCCGACACGCAAGGAATGTTGTAAAATATTACGTCCGATAAGTTAGGTTGCCTTAGGTTAGGACATATAACGTCATAATTATTATGTATTACATCCGAGTTGTTAGGTTGCCTTAGGTTAGGGCATATAACGTTATAGACGTACATAATTTTCGCACCGAGAAGTAGGTGCCGACACGCCACGAATGTTGTAAAATATTGCGTCCGAAATGTTAGGTTGCATTAGGTTAGGACATATTACGTTATAGCTCCACATAATGTTCCCACCGAGAAGAAGTGGCCGACACGCCACGAATGTTGTTAAATATTACATCCGAGTTGTTAGGTTGCCTTAGGTTAGGGCATATAACGTTATAGACGTACATAACTTTCGCACCGAGAAGTAGGTGCCGACACGCCACGAATGTTGTAAAATATTGCGTCCGAAATGTTAGGTTGCATTAGGTTAGGACATATTACGTTATAGCTCCACATAATGTTCCCACCGAGAAGAAGTGGCCGACACGCCACGAATGTTGTTAAATATTACATCCGAGGTGTTAGGTTGCCTTAGGTTAGGACATATAACGTTATATCCGTACATAATGTTCCCACCGAGAAGTAGGCGCCGACACGTCACGAATGTTGTAAAATATTACATCCGAGATGTTAGGTTGCCCTAGGATAGGACATATAACGTTATAGACGTACATAATGTTCCCACCGAGAAGTAGAGGCCTACATGCCACGAATGTTGTAAAATATTACATACGAGGTGTTTGGTTGCCTTAGGTTAGGACACATAACGTTATAGACGTACATAATGTTCCCACCGAGAACTAGAGGCCGACACGCCACGAATGTTGTGAAATATTACATCCGAGATGTTAGGTTTGCTTAGGTTAGGACATATAACGTTATATACGTACATAATGTTCCCGCCAGGAAGTAGGGGCCGACACGCAAGGAATGTTGTAAAATATTACATCCGAGATGTTAGGTTGCCTTAGGTTAGGACGTATAACGTTATAGAAGTACATAATGTTCCCACCGAGAAGCAGGGGCCGACACGCCACGAATGTTGTAAAATATTACATACGAGGAGTTAGGTTGCCTTAGGTTAGGACACATAGCGTTATAGACGTACATAATGTTCCCACCGAGAAGTAGAGGCCGACACGCCACGAATGTTGTGAAATACTACACTCGAGTTGTTAGGTTGCCTTAGGTTAGGATGTATAACGGTATAGTCGTACATAATGTTCCCACCAAGCAGTAGGGGCCGACACGCAAGGAATGTTGTAAAATATTACATCCGAGATGTTAGATTGCCTTAGGTTAGTACATATAACGTTATAGACGTACATAATGTTACCACCGAAAAGTAGGTGCCGACACTCAAGGAATGCTGTAAAATATTACATCCGAGATGTTAGGTTTGCTTAGGTTAGGACACATAACGTTATAGACGTACATAATGTTCCCACCGAGAAGCAGAGGCCGACACGCCACGAATGTTGTTAAATATTGCGTCCGAGATGTTAGGTGGCCTTAGGTTAGGACATATAATGTTATAGCCGTACATAATGTTCCCACCAAGAAGTAGGGGCCGACACGCAAGGAATGTTGTAAAATATTACATCCGAGATGTTAGATTGCCTTAGGTTAGGACATATAACGTTATAGACGTACATACTATTCCCACGGAGCAGTATGCGCCGACACGCAAGGAATGTTGTAAAATATTACATCCGAGATGTTAGGTTTCCCTAGAATAGGACATATAACGTTATAGACGTATATAATGTTACCACCGAAAAGTAGGTGCCGACACGGAAGGAATACTGTAAAATATTACATCCGAGATGTTAGGTTGTCTTAGGATAGGATATATAACGTTATAGAAGTACATAATGTTCCCACCGAGAAGTAGGGGCCGCCTCGCCACGAATGTTGTAAAATATTACATACGAGGTGTTAGGTTGCCTTAGGTTAGGACACATAACGTTATAGACGTACATAATGTTCCCACCGAGAAGTAGAGGCCGACACGCCACGAATGTTGTGAAATATTACATTCGAGATGTTAGGTTGCCTTAGGTTAGGACGTATAACGTTATATACGTACATAATGTTCCCACCAAGAAGTAGGGGCCGACACGCAAGGAATGTTGTAAAATATTACATCCGGGATGTTAGGTTGCCTTAGGTTACGATATATAACGTTATAGACGTACATAATGTTCGCACCGAGAAGTAGGGGCCGACACGCAAGGAATGTTGTAAAATATTACATCCGAAATGTTAGGTTGCCCTAGGATAGGACATATAACGTTATAGACGTATATAATGTTACCACCGAAAAGCAGATGCCGGCACGCAAGGAATTCTGTAAAATATTACATCCGAGGTGTTAGGTTGTCTTCGGTTAGGACATAGAACGTTATATCCGTACATAATGTTCCCACCGAGAAGTAGGGGCCGACACGCCACAAATGTTGTAAAATATTACATACGAGGAGTTAGGTTGCCTTAGGTTAGGACACATAACGTTATAGACGTACATAATGTTCCCACCGAGAAGTAGAGGCCGACACGCCACGAATGTTGTGAAATACTACATTCGAGTTGTTAGGTTGCCTTAGGTTAGGATGTATAACGGTATAGTCGTACATAATGTTCCCACCAAGAAGTAGGGGCCGACACGCAAGGAATGTTGTAAAATATTACATCCGAGATGTTAGATTGCCTTAGGTTAGGACATATAACGTTATAGACGTACATAATGATCCCACCGAGGAGTAGGGGTCGACACGTAACGAATGTTGTTAAATATTGTGTCCGAGATATCAGGTTGCATTAGGTTAGGACATGTAACGTTGTATACGTACATAATGTTCCCACCGAGAAGTAGGTGCCGACACGAATGGAATGTTGTAATATATTGCGTCCGAGATGTTAGGTGGCCTTAGGTTAGAACATATAATGTTATAGCCGTACATAATGTTCCCACCGAGAAGTAGGCGCCGACAAGCAAGGAATGTTGTAAAATATTACATCCGATATGTTAGGTTGCCTTATGTTAGGATATATAAAGTTCTAGACGTATATACTATTCTCACGGAGCAGTATGCGCCGACAGGAAAGGAATGTTGTAAAATATTACATCCGAGATGTTAGGTTTCCCTAGGATAGGACATATAACGTTATAGACGTATATAATGTTACCACCGAAAAGTAGGTGCCGACTCTCAAGGAATGCTGTAAAATATTACATCCGAGATGTTAGGTTTGCTTAGGTTAGGACATATAACGTTATATACGTACATAATGTTCCCACCAAGAAGTAGGGGCCGACACGCAAGGAATGTTGTGAAATATTACATCCGGGATGTTAGGTTGCCTTAGGTTAGGATATATAACGTTATAGACGTACATAATGTTCCCACCGAGAAGTAGGGGCCGACACGCAAGGAATCTTGTAAAATATTACATCCGAAATGTTAGGTTGCCCTAGGATAGGACATATAACGTTATAGAGGTATATAATGTTACCACCGAAAAGTTGGTGCCGACACGCAAGGAATGCTGTAAAATATTACATCCGAGATGTTATGTTGCACTAGGATAGGACATATAACGTTATAGAAGTACATAATGTTCCCACCGAGAAGTAGGGGCCGACACGCCACGAATGTTGTAAAATATTACATACGAGGTGTTAGGTTGCCTTAGGTTAGGATATATAACGTTATAGACGTATATAATGTTCCCACCGAGAAGTAGGCGCCGACACGCAAGGAATGTTGTAAAATATTACGTCCGATAAGTTAGGTTGCCTTAGGTTAGGACATATAACGTCATAATTATTATGTATTACATCCGAGTTGTTAGGTTGCCTTAGGTTAGGGCATATAACGTTATAGACGTACATAATTTTCGCACCGAGAAGTAGATGCCGACACGCCACGAATGTTGTAAAATATTGCGTCCGAGATGTTAGGTTGCCTTAGGTTAGGACATATTACGTTATAGCTGCACATAATGTTCCCATCGAGAAGAAGTGGCCGACACGCCACGAATATTGTTAAATATTACATCCGAGGTGTTAGGTTGCCTTAGGTTAGGACATATAACGTTATAGACGTACATAATGTTCCGACCGAGGAGTAGGGGTCGACACGTAACGAATGTTATTAAATATGGTGTCCGAGATGTTAGCTTGCCTTAGGTTAGGACGTATAACGTTATAGTCGTACATAATGTTCCCACCAAGAAGTAGGGGCCGACACGCCACGAATGTTGTAAAATATTACATACGAGGTGTTAGGTTGCCTTAGGTTAGGATATATAACGTTATAGACGTATATAATGTTCCCACCGAGAAGTAGGCGCCGACACGCAAGGAATGTTGTAAAATATTACGTCCGATAAGTTAGGTGGCCTTAGGTTAGGACATATAACGTCATAATTATTATGTATTACATCCGAGTTGTTAGGTTGCCTTAGGTTAGGGCATATAACGTTATAGACGTACATAATTTTCGCACCGAGAAGTAGGTGCCGACACGCCACGAATGTTGTAAAATATTGCGTCCGAGATGTTAGGTTGCCTTAGGTTAGGACATATTACGTTATAGCTGCACATAATGTTCCCACCGAGAAGAAGTGGCCGACACGCCACGAATGTTGTTAAATATTACATCCGAGGTGTTAGGTTGCCTTAGGTTAGGACATATAACGTTATATCCGTACATAATGTTCCCACCGAGAAGTAGGCGCCGACACGCCACGAATGTTGTAAAATATTACATCCGAGATGTTAGGTTGCCCTAGGATAGGACATATAACGTTATAGACGTACATAATGTTCCGACCGAGAAGTAGGTGCCGACAAGCAAGGAATGTTGTAGAAAAATCACGTCCGAGATGTTAAATTGCCTTAGGTTAGGACATATAACGTTATAGACGTACATAATGTTCCCACCGAGGAGTAGGGGTCGACACGTAACGAATGTTGATAAATATTGTGTCCGAGATGTCAGGTTGCATTAAGTTAGGACATATAACGATATATACGTACATAATGTTCCCACCGAGAAGTAGGTGCCGACACGAATGGAATGTTGTAAAATATTGCGTCCGAGATGTTAGGTGGCCTTAGGTTAGGACATATAATGTTATAGCCGTACATAATGTTCCCACCGCGAAGTAGGTGCCGACGCGAATGGAATGTTTAAAATATTACATCCGAGATGTTAGGTTGCCTTAGGTTAGGACATATTACGTTATAGCTGCACATAATGTTCCCACCGAGAAGAAGTGGCCGACACGCCACGAATGTTTTTAAATATTACATCCGAGGTGTTAGGTTTCCTTAGGTTAGGACATATAACGTTATATCCGTACATAATGTTCCCACCGAGAAGTAGGCGCCGACACGCCACGAATGTTGTAAAATATTACATCCGAGATGTTAGGTTGCCCTAGGATAGGACATATAACGTTATAGACGTACATAATGTTCCCACCGAGAAGTAGGTGCCGACACGCAAGGAATGTTGTAAAATATCACGTCCGAGATGTTAAATTGCCTTAGGTTAGGACATATAACGTTATAGACGTACACAATGTTCCCACCGAGGAGTAGGGGTCGACACGTAACGAATGTTCTTAAATATTGTGTCCGAGATATCAGGTTGCATTAGGTTAGGACATATAACGTTATATACGTACATAATGTTCCCACCGAGGAGTAGGGGTCGACACGTAACGAATGTTCTTAAATATTGTGTCCGAGATATCAGGTTGCATTAGGTTAGGACATATAACGTTATATACGTACATAATGTTCCCACCGAGAAGTAGAGGCCGACACGCAAGGAATGTTGTAAAATATTACATCCGAGATGTTAGATTGCCTTAGGTTAGGATATATAAAGTTATAGACGTATATAATATTCCCACGGAGCAGTATGCGTCGACACGCAAGGAATGTTGTAAAATATTACATCCGAGATGTTAGGTGGCCTTAGGTTAGGACATATAATGTTATAGCCGTATATAATGTTCCCACCGAGGAGTAGGCGCCGACACGCAAGGAATGTTGTAAAATATTACATCCGAGATGTCAGGTTGCCTTATGTTAGGATATATACAGTTCTAGACGTATATAATATTCTCACGGAGCAGTAGGCGCCGAAACGCAAGGATTGTTGTAAAATATTACATCCGAGATGTTAGGTTGCCTTACGTTAGGACATATTACGTTATAGCTGCACATAATGTTCCCACCGTGGAGTAGGGGTCGACACGTAACGAATGTTATTAAATATGGTGTCCGAGATGTTAGCTTGCCTTAGGTTAGGACGTATTACGTTATAGTCGTACATAATGTTCCCACCAAGAAGTAGGGGCCAACACGCCACGAATGTTGTAAAATATTACATACGAGGTGTTAGGTTGCCTTAGGTTAGGATATATAACGTTATAGACGTATATAATGTTCCCACGGAGAAGTAGGCGCCGACACGCAAGGAATGTTGTAAAATATTACGTCCGATAAGTTAGGTTGCCTTAGGTTAGGACATATAACGTCATAATTATTATGTATTACATCCGAGTTGTTAGGTTGCCTTAGGTTAGGGCATATAACGTTATAGACGTACATAATTTTCGCACCGAGAAGTAGGTGCCGACACGCCACGAATGTTGTAAAATATTGCGTCCGAAATGTTAGGTTGCATTAGGTTAGGACATATTACGTTATAGCTCCACATAATGTTCCCACCGAGAAGAAGTGGCCGACACGCCACGAATGTTGTTAAATATTACATCCGAGTTGTTAGGTTGCCTTAGGTTAGGGCATATAACGTTATAGACGTACATAACTTTCGCACCGAGAAGTAGGTGCCGACACGCCACGAATGTTGTAAAATATTGCGTCCGAAATGTTAGGTTGCATTAGGTTAGGACATATTACGTTATAGCTCCACATAATGTTCCCACCGAGAAGAAGTGGCCGACACGCCACGAATGTTGTTAAATATTACATCCGAGGTGTTAGGTTGCCTTAGGTTAGGACATATAACGTTATATCCGTACATAATGTTCCCACCGAGAAGTAGGCGCCGACACGTCACGAATGTTGTAAAATATTACATCCGAGATGTTAGGTTGCCCTAGGATAGGACATATAACGTTATAGACGTACATAATGTTCCCACCGAGAAGTAGGTGCCGACACGCAAGGAATGTTGTAAAATATCACGTCCGAGATGTTAAATTGCCTTAGGTTAGGACATATAACGTTATAGACGTTCATAATGTTCCCACCGAGGAGTAGGGGTCGACACGTAACGAATGTTGTTAAATATTGTGTCCGAGATGTCAGGTTGCATTAAGTTAGGACATATAACGATATATACGTACATAATGTTCCCACCGAGAAGTAGGTGCCGACACGAATGGAATGTTGTAAAATATTGCGTCCGAGATGTTAGGTGGCCTTAGGTTAGGACATATAATGTTATAGCCGTACATAATGTTCCCACCGCGAAGTAGGTGGCGACGCGAATGGAATGTTGTAAAATATTACATCCGAGATGTTAGGTTGCCTTAGGTTAGGACATATTACGTTATAGCTGCACATAATGTTCCCACCGAGGAGTAGGGGTCGACACGTAACGAATGTTCTTAAATATTGTGTCCGAGATACCAGGTTGCATTAGGTTAGGACATATAACGTTATATACGTACATAATGTTCCCACCGAGAAGTAGGTGCCGACACGCATGGACTGTTGTAAAATATTGCGTCCGAGATGTTAGGTTGCCTTAGGCTAGGACATATTACGTTATAGCTGCACATAATGTTCCCACCGAGAAGTAGAGGCCTACACGCCACGAGTGTTGTAAAATATTACATCCGAAATGTTAGGTTGCCCTAGGATAGGACATATAACGTTATAGACGTATATAATGTTACCACCGAAAAGTAGGTGCCGACACGCAAGGAATGCTGTAAAATATAACATCCGAGGTGTTAGGTTGTCTTCGGTTAGGACATAGAATGTTATATCCGTACATAATGTTCCCAGCGAGAAGTAGGGGCCGACACGCCACAAATGGTGTAAAATAGTACATCCGAGATGTTAGGTTGCCTTAGCTTAGGACGTATAACGTTATAGAAGTATATAATGTTCCCACCGAGAAGTAGGCTCCGACACGCCACGAATGGTGTAAAATATTACATCCGAGATGTTAGGTTGCCCTAGGATAGGACATATAACGTTATAGACGTACATAATGTTCCCACCGAAAAGTAGGTGCCGACACGCAAGGAATGTTGTAAAATATTACATCCGAGATGTTAGGTTGCCTTAGGTTAGGATATATAACATTATAGACGTACATAATATTCCCACCGAGGAGTAGGGGTCGACACGTATCGAATGTTGTTAAATATTGTGTCCGAGATATCAGGTTTCATTAGGTTAGGACATATAACGTTATATACGTACATAATGTTCCCACCGAGAAGTAGGCGCCGACACGCAAGGAATGTTGTAAAATATTACATCCGAGATGTTAGGTTGCCATAGGTTAGGATATATAATATTATAGACGTACATAATGTTCCCACCGAGGAGTAGGGGTCGACACGTAACGAATGTTGTTAAATATTGTGTCCGAGATATCAGGTTGCATTAGGTTAGGACATATAACGTTATATACGTACATAATGTTCCCACCCAGGAGTAGGGGTCGACACGTAACGAATGTTGTTAAATATTGTGTCCGAGATATCAGGTTGCATTAGGTTAGGACATATAACGTTATATACGTACATAATGTTCCCACCGAGAAGTAGGTGCCGACACGAATGGAATGTTTTAAAATATTGCGTCCGAAATGTTAGGTTGCCTTAGGTTAGGACATATAATGTTATAGCCGTACATAATGTTCCCACCGAGAAGTAGGCGCCGACACGCAAGGAATGTTGTAAAATATTACATCCGAGATGTTAGGTTGCCTTATGTTAGGATATATAATGTTCTGGACGTATATAATATTCTCACGGAGCAGTATGCTCCGACAAGCAAGGAATGTTGTAAAATATTACATCCGAGATGTTAGGTTGTCTTAGGTTAGGACGTATTACGTTATAGCTGCACATAATGTTCCCACCGAGAAGTAGTGGCCGACACGCCACGAATGTTGTTAAATATTACATCCGAGGTGGTAGGTGGTCTTAGGTTAGGACACATAACGTTATGGACGTACATAATGTTCCCACCGAGAAGTAGAGGCCGACACGCCACGAATGTTGTAAAATATTACATCCGAGATGTTAGGTTTGCTTAGGTTAGGACATATAACGTTATATACGTACATAATGTTCCCACCAAGAAGTAGGGGCCGACACGCAAGGAATGTTGTAAAATATTACATCCGAAATGTTGGGTTGCCTTAGGTTAGGATATATAACATTATAGACGTACATAATGTTCCCACCGAGGAGTAGGGGTCGACACGTAACGAATGTTGTTAAATATTGTGTCCGAGATATCAGGGTGCATTAGGTTAGGACATATAACGTTATATCCGTACATAATGTTCCCACCGAGAAGTAGGCGCCGACACGCCACGAATGTTGTAAAATATTACATCCGAGATGTTAGGTTGCCCCAGGATAGGACATATAACTTTATATACGTACATAATGTTCCCACCAAGAAGTAGGGGCCGACACGCAAGGAATGTTGTAAAATATTACATACGAGATGTTAGGTTGCCTTAGGTTAGGATATATAACATTATAGACGTACATAATGTACCCACCGAGGAGTAGGGGTCGACACGTAACGAATGTTGTTAAATATTATGTCCGAGATATCAGGTTGCATTAGGTTAGGACATATAACGTTATATGCGTACATAATGTTCCCACCGAGAAGTAGGTGCCGACACGAATGGAATGTTTTAAAATATTGCGTCCGAAATCTTAGGTTGCCTTAGGTTAGGACATATAATGTTATAGCCGTACATAATGTTCCCACCGAGAAGTAGGCGCCGATACGCAAGGAATGTTGTAAAATATTACTACCGAGATGTTAGATTGCCTTAGGTTAGGACATATAACGTTATAGACGTACATAATGTTCCCACCGAGGAGTAGGGGTCGACACGCAAGGAATGTTATAAAATATTACATCCGAGATGTTAGGTTGCCCTAGGATAGGACATATTACGTTATAGCTGCACATAATGTTCCCACCGAGAAGTAGAGGCCTACACGCCACGAATGTTGTGAAATATTACATTCGAGATGTTAGGTTTGCTTAGGTTAGTACATATAACGTTATATACGTACATAATGTGCCCACCAAGAAGTAGGGGCCGACACGCAAGGAATGTTATAAAATACTACATCCGAGATGTTAGGTTGCCCTAGGATAGGACATATAACGTTATAGACGTATATAATGTTACCACCGAAAAGTAGGTGCCGACACGCAAGGAATGCTGTAAGATATTACATCCGAGATGTTAGGTTGCCTTAGGATAAGATATATAACGTTATAGAAGTACATAATGTTCCCACCGAGAAGTAGTGGCCGACACGCCACGAATGTTGTTAAATATTACATCCGAGGTGTTAGGTTGCCTTAGGTTAGGACATATAACGTTATAGCCGTACATAATGTTCCCACCGAGAAGTAGGGGCCGACACGCAAGGAATGTTATAAAATATTACATCCGAGATGTTAGGTTGCCCTAGGATAGGACATATAACGTTATATACGTACATAATTTTCCCACCAAGAAGTAGGGGCCGACACGCAAGGAATGTTGTAAAATATTACATCCGAGATGTTAGGTTGCCTTAGGTGAGGATATATAACATTATAGACGTACATAATGTACCCACCGAGGAGTAGGGGTCGACACGTAACGAATGTTGTTAAATATTGTGTCCGAGATATCAGGTTGCATTAGGTTAGGACATATAACGTTATATACGTACATAATGTTCCCACCGATAAGTAGGTGCCGACACTCATGGAATGTTGTAAAATATTGCGTCCGAGATGTTAGGTTGCCTTAGGCTAGGACATATTACGTTATAGCTGCACATAATGTTCCCACCGAGAAGTAGAGGCCGACACGCAAGGAATGTTGTAAAATATTACATCCGAGATGTTAGGTTGCCTTAGGTTAGGATATATAACGTTATATACGTACATAATGTTCCCACCGAGAAGTAGGTGCCGACACGAATGGAATGTTTTAAAATATTGCGTCCGAAATGTTAGGTTGCCTTAGGTTAGGACATATAATGTTATAGCCGTACATAATGTTCCCACCGAGAAGTAGGCGTCGACACGCAAGGAATGTTGTAAAATATTACATCCGAGATGTTAGGTTGCCCTAGGATAGGACATATAACGTTATAGACGTATATAATGTTACCACCGAAAAGTAGGTGCCGACACACAAGGAATGCTGTAGAATATTACATCCGAGATGTTAGGTTGCCTTAGGATAAGATATATAACGTTATAGAAGTACATAATGTTCCCACCGAGGCGTAGGGGCCGACACGCCACGAATGTTGTTATATATTACATACGAGGTGTTAGGTTGCCTTAGGTTAGGACATATAACGTTATAGACGTACATAATGTTCCCACCCAGGAGTAGGGGTCGACACGTAACGAATGTTGTTAAATATTGTGTCCGAGATATCAGGTTGCATTAGGTTAGGACATATAACGTTATATACGTACATAATGTTCCCACCGAGAAGTAGGTGCCGACACGAATGGAATGTTTTAAAATATTGCGTCCGAAATGTTAGGTTGCCTTAGGTTAGGACATATAATGTTATAGCCGTACATAATGTTCCCACCGAGAAGTAGGCGCCGACACGCAAGGAATGTTGTAAAATATTACATCCGAGATGTTAGGTTGCCTTATGTTAGGATATATAATATTCTGGACGTATATAATATTCTCACGGAGCAGTATGCGCCGACAAGCAAGGAATGTTGTAAAATATTACATCCGAGATGTTAGGTTGTCTTAGGTTAGGACGTATTACGTTATAGCTGCACATAATGTTCCCACCGAGAAGTAGTGGCCGACACGCCACGAATGTTGTAAAATATTACATACGAGGTGTTAGGTTGCCTTAGGTTAGGATATATAACGTTATAGACGTATATAATGTTCCCACGGAGAAGTAGGCGCCGACACGCAAGGAATGTTGTAAAATATTACGTCCGATAAGTTAGGTTGCCTTAGGTTAGGACATATAACGTCATAATTATTATGTATTACATCCGAGTTGTTAGGTTGCCTTAGGTTAGGGCATATAACGTTATAGACGTACATAATTTTCGCACCGAGAAGTAGGTGCCGACACGCCACGAATGTTGTAAAATATTGCGTCCGAAATGTTAGGTTGCATTAGGTTAGGACATATTACGTTATAGCTCCACATAATGTTCCCACCGAGAAGAAGTGGCCGACACGCCACGAATGTTGTTAAATATTACATCCGAGTTGTTAGGTTGCCTTAGGTTAGGGCATATAACGTTATAGACGTACATAACTTTCGCACCGAGAAGTAGGTGCCGACACGCCACGAATGTTGTAAAATATTGCGTCCGAAATGTTAGGTTGCATTAGGTTAGGACATATTACGTTATAGCTCCACATAATGTTCCCACCGAGAAGAAGTGGCCGACACGCCACGAATGTTGTTAAATATTACATCCGAGGTGTTAGGTTGCCTTAGGTTAGGACATATAACGTTATATCCGTACATAATGTTCCCACCGAGAAGTAGGCGCCGACACGTCACGAATGTTGTAAAATATTACATCCGAGATGTTAGGTTGCCCTAGGATAGGACATATAACGTTATAGACGTACATAATGTTCCCACCGAGAAGTAGGTGCCGACACGCAAGGAATGTTGTAAAATATCACGTCCGAGATGTTAAATTGCCTTAGGTTAGGACATATAACGTTATAGACGTTCATAATGTTCCCACCGAGGAGTAGGGGTCGACACGTAACGAATGTTGTTAAATATTGTGTCCGAGATGTCAGGTTGCATTAAGTTAGGACATATAACGATATATACGTACATAATGTTCCCACCGAGAAGTAGGTGCCGACACGAATGGAATGTTGTAAAATATTGCGTCCGAGATGTTAGGTGGCCTTAGGTTAGGACATATAATGTTATAGCCGTACATAATGTTCCCACCGCGAAGTAGGTGCCGACGCGAATGGAATGTTGTAAAATATTACATCCGAGATGTTAGGTTGCCTTAGGTTAGGACATATTACGTTATAGCTGCACATAATGTTCCCACCGAGGAGTAGGGGTCGACACGTAACGAATGTTCTTAAATATTGTGTCCGAGATACCAGGTTGCATTAGGTTAGGACATATAACGTTATATACGTACATAATGTTCCCACCGAGAAGTAGGTGCCGACACGCATGGACTGTTGTAAAATATTGCGTCCGAGATGTTAGGTTGCCTTAGGCTAGGACATATTACGTTATAGCTGCACATAATGTTCCCACCGAGAAGTAGAGGCCTACACGCCACGAGTGTTGTAAAATATTACATCCGAAATGTTAGGTTGCCCTAGGATAGGACATATAACTTTATAGACGTATATAATGTTACCACCGAAAAGTAGGTGCCGACACGCAAGGAATGCTGTAAAATATAACATCCGAGGTGTTAGGTTGTCTTCGGTTAGGACATAGAATGTTATATCCGTACATAATGTTCCCAGCGAGAAGTAGGGGCCGACACGCCACAAATGGTGTAAAATAGTACATCCGAGATGTTAGGTTGCCTTAGCTTAGGACGTATAACGTTATAGAAGTATATAATGTTCCCACCGAGAAGTAGGCTCCGACACGCCACGAATGGTGTAAAAATTACATCCGAGATGTTAGGTTGCCCTAGGATAGGACATATAACGTTATAGACGTACATAATGTTCCCACCGAAAAGTAGGTGCCGACACGCAAGGAATGTTGTAAAATATTACATCCGAGATGTTAGGTTGCCTTAGGTTAGGATATATAACATTATAGACGTACATAATATTCCCACCGAGGAGTAGGGGTCGACACGTATCGAATGTTGTTAAATATTGTGTCCGAGATATCAGGTTTCATTAGGTTAGGACATATAACGTTATATACGTACATAATGTTCCCACCGAGAAGTAGGCGCCGACACGCAAGGAATGTTGTAAAATATTACATCCGAGATGTTAGGTTGCCATAGGTTAGGATATATAATATTATAGACGTACATAATGTTCCCACCGAGGAGTAGGGGTCGACACGTAACGAATGTTGTTAAATATTGTGTCCGAGATATCAGGTTGCATTAGGTTAGGACATATAACGTTATATACGTACATAATGTTCCCACCCAGGAGTAGGGGTCGACACGTAACGAATGTTGTTAAATATTGTGTCCGAGATATCAGGTTGCATTAGGTTAGGACATATAACGTTATATACGTACATAATGTTCCCACCGAGGAGTAGGGGTCGACACGCAAGGAATGTTATAAAATATTACATCCGAGATGTTAGGTTGCCCTAGGATAGGACATATTACGTTATAGCTGCACATAATGTTCCCACCGAGAAGTAGAGGCCTACACGCCACGAATGTTGTGAAATATTACATTCGAGATGTTAGGTTTGCTTAGGTTAGTACATATAACGTTATATACGTACATAATGTGCCCACCAAGAAGTAGGGGCCGACACGCAAGGAATGTTATAAAATACTACATCCGAGATGTTAGGTTGCCCTAGGATAGGACATATAACGTTATAGACGTATATAATGTTACCACTGAAAAGTAGGTGCCGACACGCAAGGAATGCTGTAAGATATTACATCCGAGATGTTAGGTTGCCTTAGGATAAGATATATAACGTTATAGAAGTACATAATGTTCCCACCGAGAAGTAGTGGCCGACACGCCACGAATGTTGTTAAATATTACATCCGAGGTGTTAGGTTGCCTTAGGTTAGGACATATAACGTTATAGCCGTACATAATGTTCCCACCGAGAAGTAGGGGCCGACACGCAAGGAATGTTATAAAATATTACATCCGAGATGTTAGGTTGCCCTAGGATAGGACATATAACGTTATATACGTACATAATTTTCCCACCAAGAAGTAGGGGCCGACACGCAAGGAATGTTGTAAAATATTACATCCGAGATGTTAGGTTGCCTTAGGTGAGGATATATAACATTATAGACGTACATAATGTACCCACCGAGGAGTAGGGGTCGACACGTAACGAATGTTGTTAAATATTCTGTCCGAGATATCAGGTTGCATTAGGTTAGGACATATAACGTTATATACGTACATAATGTTCCCACCGATAAGTAGGTGCCGACACTCATGGAATGTTGTAAAATATTGCGTCCGAGAGGTTAGGTTGCCTTAGGCTAGGACATATTACGTTATAGCTGCACATAATGTTCCCACCGAGAAGTAGAGGCCGACACGCAAGGAATGTTGTAAAATATTACATCCGAGATGTTAGGTTGCCTTAGGTTAGGATATATAACGTTATATACGTACATAATGTTCCCACCGAGAAGTAGGTGCCGACACGAATGGAATGTTTTAAAATATTGCGTCCGAAATGTTAGGTTGCCTTAGGTTAGGACATATAATGTTATAGCCGTACATAATGTTCCCACCGAGAAGTAGGCGCCGACACGCAAGGAATGTTGTAAAATATTACATCCGAGATGTTAGGTTGCCTTATGTTAGGATATATAATATTCTGGACGTATATAATATTCTCACGGAGCAGTATGCGCCGACAAGCAAGGAATGTTGTAAAATATTACATCCGCGATGTTAGGTTGTCTTAGGTTAGGACGTATTACGTTATAGCTGCACATAATGTTCCCACCGAGAAGTAGTGGCCGACACGCCACGAATGTTGTAAAATATTACATCCGAGATGTTAGGTTTGCTTAGGTTAGGACATATAACGTTATATACGTACATAATGTTCCCACCAAGAAGTAGGGGCCGACACGCAAGGAATGTTGTAAAATATTACATCCGAAATGTTGGGTTGCCTTAGGTTAGGATATATAACATTATAGACGTACATAATGTTCCCACCGAGGAGTAGGGGTCGACACGTAACGAATGTTGTTAAATATTGTGTCCGAGATATCAGGGTGCATTAGGTTAGGACATATAACGTTATATACGTACATAATGTTCCCACCGAGAAGTAGGTGCCGACACGAATGGAATGTTGTAAAATATTACATCCGAGATGTTAGGTTGCCTTAGGTTAGGACATATTACGTTATAGCTGCACATAATGTTCCCACCGAGAAGAAGTGGCCGACACGCCACGAATGTTGTTATATATTACATCCGAGGTGTCAGGTTGCCTTAGGTTAGGACATATAACGTTATATCCGTACATAATGTTCCCACCGAGAAGTAGGCGCCGACACGCCACGAATGTTGTAAAATATTACATCCGAGATGTTAGGTTGCCCTAGGATAGGACATATAACTTTATATACGTACATAATGTTCCCACCAAGAAGTAGGGGCCGACACGCAAGGAATGTTGTAAAATATTGCATACGAGATGTTAGGTTGCCTTAGGTTAGGATATATAACATTATAGACGTACATAATGTACCCACCGAGGAGTAGGGGTCGACACGTAACGAATGTTGTTAAATATTATGTCCGAGATATCAGGTTGCATTAGGTTAGGACATATAACGTTATATACGTACATAATGTTCCCACCGAGAAGTAGGTGCCGACACGAATGGAATGTTTTAAAATATTGCGTCCGAAATCTTAGGTTGCCTTAGGTTAGGACATATAATGTTATAGCCGTACATAATGTTCCCACCGAGAAGTAGTCGCCGACACGCAAGGAATGTTGTAAAATATTACTACCGAGATGTTAGATTGCCTTAGGTTAGGACATATAACGTTATAGACGTACATAATGTTCCCACCGAGAAGTAGAGGCCTACACGCCACGAATGTTGTAAAATATTACATACGAGGTGTTAGGTTGCCTTAGGTTAGGACACACAACGTTATAGACGTACATAATGTTCCAACCGAGAAGTGGAGGCCGACACGCCACGAATGTTGTGAAATATTACATTCGAGATGTTAGGTTTGCTTAGGTTAGTACATGTAACGTTATATACGTATATAATGTGCCCACCAAGAAGTAGGGGCCGACACGCAAGGAATGTTATAAAATACTACATCCGAGATGTTAGGTTGCCCTAGGATAGGACATATAACGTTATAGACGTATATAATGTTACCACCGAAAAGTAGGTGCCGACACGCAAGGAATGCTGTAAAATATTACGTCCGAGATGTTAGGTTGCCTTAGGATAAGATATATAACGTTATAGAAGTACATAATGTTCCCACCGAGAAGTAGGGGCCGACACGCCACGAATATTGTTATATATTAGATACGAGGTGTTGGGTTGCCTTAGGTTAGGACATATAACGTTATAGACGTACATAATGTTCCCACCGAGGAGTAGTGGTCGACACGTAACGAATGTTGTTAAATATTATGTCCGAGATATCAGGTTGCAATAGGTTAGGACATATAATGTTATATACGTACATAATGTTCCCACCGAGAAGTAGGTGCCGACACGAATGGAATGTTGTAAAATATTGCGTCCGAGATGTTAGGTGGCCTTAAGTTAGGACATATAATGTTATAGCCGTACATAACGTTCCCACCGAGAAGTAGGCGCCGACACGCCACGAATGTTGTAAAATATTACATCCGAGATGTTAGGTTGCCCAAGGATAGGACACATAACGTTATAGACGTACATAATGTTCCCACCGAAAAGTAGGTGCCGACACGCAAGGAATTTTGTAAAATATTACTACCGAGATGTTAGATTGCCTTAGGTTAGGACATATAATGTTATAGACGTACATAATGTTCCCACCCAGGAGTAGGGGTCGACACGTAACGAATGTTGTTAAATATTGTGTCCGAGATATCAGGTTGCATTAGGTTAGGACATATAACGTTATATACGTACATAATGTTCCCACCGAGAAGTAGGTGCCGACACGAATATAATGTTTTAAAATATTGCGTCCGAAATGTTAGGTTGCCTTAGGTTAGGACACTCAACGTCATAGACGTACATAATGTTCCCACCGAGAAGTGGAGGCCGACACGCCATGAATGTTGTGAAATATTACATTCGAGATGTTAGGTTTGCTTAGGTTAGTACATGTAACGTTATATACGTACATAATGTGCCCACCAAGAAGTAGGAGCCGACACGCAAGGAATGTTATAAAATACTACATCCGAGATGTTAGGTTGCCGTAGGATAGGACATATAACGTTATAGACGTATATAATGTTACCACCGAAAAGTAGGTGCCGACACGCAAGAAATGCTGTAAAATATTACATCCGAGATGTTAGGTTGCCTTAGGATAAGATATATAACGTTATAGAAGTATATAATGTTCCCACCGAGAAGTAGGGGCCGACACGCAAGGAATGTTGTAAAATATTACATCCGAGATGTTAGGTTGCCTTAAGTTAGGATATATAACATTATAGACGTACATAATATTCCCACCGAGG
The DNA here is from genome assembly GCA_963969225.1 of Xylocopa violacea. Taxonomy (NCBI): domain Eukaryota; kingdom Metazoa; phylum Arthropoda; class Insecta; order Hymenoptera; family Apidae; genus Xylocopa; species Xylocopa violacea. The sequence continues at coordinate 138,623 of CAXAJV010000855.1, read as the reverse complement.
AGTAGGGGTCGACACGTATCTAATGTTGTTAAATATTGTGTCCGAGATATCAGGTTGCATTAGGTTAGGACATATAACGTTATAGACGTACATAATGTTCCCACCGAGGAGTAGGGGTCGACACGCAAGGAATGTTATAAAATATTACATCCGAGATGTTAGGTTGCCCTAGGATAGGACATATAACGTTATAGACGTATATAATGTTACCACCGAAAAGTAGGTGCCGACACACAAGGAATGCTGTAAAATATTACATCCGAGATGTTAGGTTGCCTTAGGATAGGATATATAACGTTATAGACGTACATAATGTTCCCACCGAGAAGCAGGGGCCGACACGACACGAATGTTGTAAAATATTACATACGAGGAGTTAGGTTGCCTTAGGTTAGGACACATAGCGTTATAGACGTACATAATGTTCCCACCGAGAAGTAGAGTCCGACACGCCACGAATGTTGTTAAATATTGTGTCCGAGATATCAGGTTGCTTTAGGTTAGGACATGTAACGTTGTATACGTACATAATGTTCCCACCGAGAAGTAGGTGCCGACACGAATGGAATGTTGTAATATATTGCGTCCGAGATGTTAGGTGGCCTTAGGTTAGAACATATAATGTTATAGCCGTACATAATGTTCCCACCGAGAAGTAGGCGCCGGCAAGCAAGGAATGTTGTAAAATATTACATCCGATATGTTAGGTTGCCTTATGTTAGGATATATAAAGTTCTAGACGTATATACTATTCTCACGGAGCAGTATGCGCCGACACGCAAGGAATGTTGTAAAATATTACATCCGAGATGTTAGGTTTCCCTAGGATAGGGCATATAACGTTATAGACGTATATAATGTTACCACCGAAAAGTAGGTGCCGACACTCAAGGAATGCTGTAAAATATTACATCCGAGATGTTAGGTTTGCTTAGGTTAGGACACATAACGTTATAGACGTACATAATGTTCCCACCGAGAAGCAGAGGCCGACACGCCACGAATGTTGTTAAATATTGCGTCCGAGATGTTAGGTGGCCTTAGGTTAGGACATATAATGTTATAGCCGTACATAATGTTCCCACCGAGAAGTAGGGGCCGACACGCAAGGAATGTTGTAAAATATTACATCCGAGATGTTAGGTTGCCTTAGCATAGGACATATAACTTTATAGACGTACATAATGTTACCACCGAAAAGTAGGTGCCGACAAGGAAGGAATACTGTAAAATATTACATCCGAGATGTTAGGTTGCCTTAGGTTAGGACGTATAACGTTATATACGTACATAATGTTCCCACCAAGAAGTAGGGGCCGACACGCGAGGAATGTTGTAAAATATTACATCCGGGATGTTAGGTTGCCTTAGGTTACGATATATAACGTTATAGACGTACATAATGTTCGCACCGAGAAGTAGGGGCCGACACGCAAGGAATGTTGTAAAATATTACATCCGAAATGTTAGGTTGCCCTAGGATAGGACATATAACGTTATAGACGTATATAATGTTACCACCGAAAAGTAGGTGCCGACACGCAAGGAATTCTGTAAAATATTACATCCGAGGTGTTAGGTTGTCTTCGGTTAGGACATAGAACGTTATATCCGTACATAATGTTCCCACCGAGAAGTAGGGGCCGACACGCCACAAATGTTGTAAAATATTCCATCCGAGAAGTTAGGTTGCCTTAGGTTAGGACGTATAACGTTATAGAAGTACATAATGTTCCCACCGAGAAGCAGGGGCCGACACGCCACGAATGTTGTAAAATATTACATACGAGGAGTTAGGTTGCCTTAGGTTAGGACACATAACGTTATAGACGTACATAATGTTCCCACCGAGAAGTAGAGGCCGACACGCCACGAATGTTGTGAAATATTACATTCGAGATGTTAGGTTGCCTTAGGTTAGGACACATAGCGTTATAGACGTACATAATGTTCCCACCGAGAAGTAGAGGCCGACACGCCACGAATGTTGTGAAATACTACATTCGAGTTGTTAGGTTGCCTTAGGTTAGGATGTATAACGGTATAGTCGTACATAATGTTCCCACCAAGAAGTAGGGGCCGACACGCAAGGAATGTTGTAAAATATCACGTCCGAGATGTTAAATTGCCTTAGTTTAGGACATATAACGTTATAGACGTACATAATGTTCCCACCGAGGAGTAGGGGTCGACACGTAACGAATGTTGATAAATATTGTGTCCGAGATGTCAGGTTGCATTAAGTTAGGACATATAACGATATATACGTACATAATGTTCCCACCGAGAAGTAGGTGCCGACACGAATGGAATGTTGTAAAATATTGCGTCCGAGATGTTAGGTGGCCTTAGGTTAGGACATATAATGTTATAGCCGTACATAATGTTCCCACCGCGAAGTAGGTGCCGACGCGAATGGAATGTTGTAAAATATTACATCCGAAATGTTAGGTTGCCTTAGGTTAGGACATATTACGTTATAGCTGCACATAATGTTCCCACCGAGAAGAAGTGGCCGACACGCCACGAATGTTTTTAAATATTACATCCGAGGTGTTAGGTTTCCTTAGGTTAGGACATTTAACGTTATATCCGTACATAATGTTCCCACCGAGAAGTAGGCGCCGACACGCCACGAATGTTGTAAAATATTACATCCGAGATGTTAGGTTGCCCTAGGATAGGACATATAACGTTATAGACGTACATAATGTTCCCACCGAGAAGTAGGTGCCGACACGCAAGGAATGTTGTAAAATATCACGTCCGAGATGTTAAATTGCCTTAGGTTAGGACATATAACGTTATAGACGTACACAATGTTCCCACCGAGGAGTAGGGGTCGACACGTAACGAATGTTCTTAAATATTGTGTCCGAGATATCAGGTTGCATTAGGTTAGGACATATAACGTTATATACGTACATAATGTTCCCACCGAGGAGTAGGGGTCGACACGTAACGAATGTTCTTAAATATTGTGTCCGAGATATCAGGTTGCATTAGGTTAGGACATATAACGTTATATACGTACATAATGTTCCCACCGAGAAGTAGAGGCCGACACGCAAGGAGTGTTGTAAAATATTACATCCGAGATGTTAGATTGCCTTAGGTTAGGATATATAAAGTTATAGACGTATATAATATTCCCACGGAGCAGTATGCGTCGACACGCAAGGAATGTTGTAAAATATTACATCCGAAATGTTAGGTTGCCCTAGGATAGGACATATAACGTTATAGACGTATATAATGTTACCACCGAAAAGTAGGTGCCGACACGCAAGGAATTCTGTAAAATATTACATCCGAGGTGTTAGGTTGTCTTCGGTTAGGACATAGAACGTTATATCCGTACATAATGTTCCCACCGAGAAGTAGGGGCCGACACGCCACAAATGTTGTAAAATATTCCATCCGAGATGTTAGGTTGCCTTAGGTTAGGACGTATAACGTTATAGAAGTACATAATGTTCCCACCGAGAAGCAGGGGCCGACACGCCACGAATGTTGTAAAATATTACATACGAGGAGTTAGGTTGCCTTAGGTTAGGACACATAACGTTATAGACGTACATAATGTTCCCACCGAGAAGTAGAGGCCGACACGCCACGAATGTTGTGAAATATTACATTCGAGATGTTAGGTTGCCTTAGGTTAGGACACATAGCGTTATAGACGTACATAATGTTCCCACCGAGAAGTAGAGGCCGACACGCCACGAATGTTGTGAAATACTACATTCGAGTTGTTAGGTTGCCTTAGGTTAGGATGTATAACGGTATAGTCGTACATAATGTTCCCATCAAGAAGTAGGGGCCGACACGCAAGGAATGTTGTAAAATATCACGTCCGAGATGTTAAATTGCCTTAGGTTAGGACATATAACGTTATAGACGTACATAATGTTCCCACCGAGGAGTAGGGGTCGACACGTAACGAATGTTGGTAAATATTGTGTCCGAGATGTCAGGTTGCATTAAGTTAGGACATATAACGATATATACGTACATAATGTTCCCACCGAGAAGTAGGTGCCGACACGAATGGAATGTTGTAAAATATTGCGTCCGAGATGTTAGGTGGCCTTAGGTTAGGACATATAATGTTATAGCCGTACATAATGTTCCCACCGCGAAGTAGGTGCCGACGCGAATGGAATGTTGTAAAATATTACATCCGAGATGTTAGGTTGCCTTAGGTTAGGACATATTACGTTATATCTGCACATAATGTTCCCACCGAGAAGAAGTGGCCGACACGCCACGAATGTTTTTAAATATTACATCCGAGGTGTTAGGTTTCCTTAGGTTAGGACATATAACGTTATATCCGTACATAATGTTCCCACCGAGAAGTAGGCGCCGACACGCCACGAATGTTGTAAAATATTACATCCGAGATGTTAGGTTGCCCTAGGATAGGACATATAACGTTATATACGTACATAATGTTCCCACCGAGAAGTAGGCGCCGACACGCAAGGAATGTTGTAAAATATTACATCCGAGATGTTAGGTTGCCTTAGGTTAGGATATATAATATTATAGACGTACATAATGTTCCCACCGAGGAGTAGGGGTCGACACGTAACGAATGTTGTTAAATATTGTGTCCGAGATATCAGGTTGCATTAGGTTAGGACATATAACGTTATATACGTACATAATGTTCCCACCGAGAAGTAGGTGCCGACACGAATGGAATGTTGTAAACTATTGCGTCCGAGATGTTAGGTGGACTTAGGATAGGACATATAATGTTATAGCCGTACATAATGTTCCCACCAGGAAGTAGGTGCCGACACGAATGAAATTTTGTAAAATATTACAGCCGAGATGTTAGGTTGCCTTAGGTTAGGACATATTACGTTATAGCTGCACATAATGTTCCCACCGAGAAGAAGTGGCCGACACGCCACGAATGTGGTTAAATATTACATCCGAGGTGTCAGGTTGCCTTAGGTTAGGACATATAACGTTATATCCGTACATAATGTTCCCACCGAGAAGTAGGCGCCGACACGGCACGAATGTTGTAAAATATTACATCCGAGATGTTAGGTTGCCCAAGGATAGGACATATAACGTTATAGACGTACATAATGTTCCCACCGAGAAGTAGGTGCCGACACGCAAAGAATGTTGTAAAATATCACGTCCGAGATGTTAAATTGCCTTAGGTTAGGACATATAACGTTATAGACCTACATAATGTTCCCACAGAGGAGTAGGGGTCAACACGTAACGAATGTTGTTAAATATTGTGTCCGAGATATCAGGTTGCATTAGGTTAGGACATATAACGTTATATACGTACATAATGTTCCCACCGAGAAGTAGGTGCCGACACGCATGGAATGTTGTAAAATATTGCGTCCGAGATGTTAGGTTGCCTTAGGCTAGGACATATTACGTTATAGCTGCGCATAATGTTCCCACCGAGAAGTAGAGGCCGACACGCAAGGAATGTTGTAAAATATTACATCCGAGATGTTAGGTTGCCTTAGGTTATGATATATAAAGTTATAGACGTATACAATATTCCCACGGAGCAGTATGCGTCGACACGCAAGGAATGTTGTAAAATATTACATCCGAGACGTTAGGTTGCCTTAGGTTAGGACGTATTACGTTATAGCTGCACATAATGTTCCCACCGAGAAGTAGTGGCCGACACGCCACGAATGTTGTTAAATATTACATCCGAGGTGGTAGGTGGTCTCAGGTTAGGACACATAACGTTATGGACGTACATAATGTTCCCACCGAGAAGTAGAGGCCTACACGCCACGAATGTTGTAAAATATTACGTCCGAAATGTTAGGTTGCCCTAGGATAGGACATATAACGTTATAGACGTATATAATGCTACCACCGAAAAGTAGGTGCCCACACGCAAGGAATGCTGTAAAATATTACATCCGAGGTGTTAGGTTGTCTTCGGTTAGGACATAGAATGTTATATCCGTATATAATGTTCCCACCGAGAGGTAGGGGCCGACACGCAAGGAATGTTATAAAATATTACATCCGAGATGTTAGGTTGCCCTAGGATAGGACATATAACGTTATAGACGTATATAATGTTACCACCGAAAAGTAGGTGCCGACACACAAGGAATGCTGTAAAATATTACGTCCGAGATGTTAGGTTGCCTTAGGATAAGATATATAACGTTATAGAAGTACATAATGTTCCCACCGAGGCGTAGGGGCCGACACGCCACGAATGTTGTTATATATTACATACGAGGTGTTAGGTTGCCTTAGGTTAGAACATATAACGTTATAGACGTACATAATGTTCCCACCCAGGAGTAGGTGTCGACACGTAACGAATGTTCTTAAATATTGTGTCCGAGATATCAGGTTGCATTAGGTTAGGACATATAACGTTATATACGTACATAATGTTCCCACCGAGAAGTAGAGGCCGACACGCAAGGAGTGTTGTAAAATATTACATCCGAGATGTTAGATTGCCTTAGGTTAGGATATATAAAGTTATAGACGTATATAATATTCCCACGGAGCAGTATGCGTCGACACGCAAGGAATGTTGTAAAATATTACATCCGAAATGTTAGGTTGCCCTAGGATAGGACATATAACGTTATAGACGTATATAATGTTACCACCGAAATGTAGGTGCCGACACGCAAGGAATTCTGTAAAATATTACATCCGAGGTGTTAGGTTGTCTTCGGTTAGGACATAGAACGTTATATCCGTACATAATGTTCCCACCGAGAAGTAGGGGCCGACACGCCACAAATGTTGTAAAATATTCCATCCGAGATGTTAGGTTGCCTTAGGTTAGGACGTATAACGTTATAGAAGTACATAATGTTCCCACCGAGAAGCAGGGGCCGACACGCCACGAATGTTGTAAAATATTACATACGAGGAGTTAGGTTGCCTTAGGTTAGGACACATAACGTTATAGACGTACATAATGTTCCCACCGAGAAGTAGAGGCCGACACGCCACGAATGTTGTGAAATATTACATTCGAGATGTTAGGTTGCCTTAGGTTAGGACACATAGCGTTATAGACGTACATAATGTTCCCACCGAGAAGTAGAGGCCGACACGCCACGAATGTTGTGAAATACTACATTCGAGTTGTTAGGTTGCCTTAGGTTAGGATGTATAACGGTATAGTCGTACATAATGTTCCCATCAAGAAGTAGGGGCCGACACGCAAGGAATGTTGTAAAATATCACGTCCGAGATGTTAGATTGCCTTAGGTTAGGACATATAACGTTATAGACGTACATAATGTTCCCACCGAGGAGTAGGGGTCGACACGTAACGAATGTTGATAAATATTGTGTCCGAGATGTCAGGTTGCATTAAGTTAGGACATATAACGATATATACGTACATAATGTTCCCACCGAGAAGTAGGTGCCGACACGAATGGAATGTTGTAAAATATTGCGTCCGAGATGTTAGGTGGCCTTAGGTTAGGACATATAATGTTATAGCCGTACATAATGTTCCCACCGCGAAGTAGGTGCCGACGCGAATGGAATGTTGTAAAATATTACATCCGAGATGTTAGGTTGCCTTAGGTTAGGACATATTACGTTATATCTGCACATAATGTTCCCACCGAGAAGAAGTGGCCGACACGCCACGAATGTTTTTATATATTACATCCGAGGTGTTAGGTTTCCTTAGGTTAGGACATATAACGTTATATCCGTACATAATGTTCCCACCGAGAAGTAGGCGCCGACACGCCACGAATGTTGTAAAATATTACATCCGAGATGTTAGGTTGCCCTAGGATAGGACATATAACGTTATATACGTACATAATGTTCCCACCGAGAAGTAGGCGCCGACACGCAAGGAATGTTGTAAAATATTACATCCGAGATGTTAGGTTGCCTTAGGTTAGGATATATAATATTATAGACGTACATAATGTTCCCACCGAGGAGTAGGGGTCGACACGTAACGAATGTTGTTAAATATTGTGTCCGAGATATCAGGTTGCATTAGGTTAGGACATATAACGTTATATACGTACATAATGTTCCCACCGAGAAGTAGGTGCCGACACGAATGGAATGTTGTAAACTATTGCGTCCGAGATGTTAGGTGGACTTAGGATAGGACATATAATGTTATAGCCGTACATAATGTTCCCACCAGGAAGTAGGTGCCGACACGAATGAAATTTTGTAAAATATTACAGCCGAGATGTTAGGTTGCCTTAGGTTAGGACATATTACGTTATAGCTGCACATAATGTTCCCACCGAGAAGAAGTGGCCGACACGCCACGAATGTGGTTAAATATTACATCCGAGGTGTCAGGTTGCCTTAGGTTAGGACATATAACGTTATATCCGTACATAATGTTCCCACCGAGAAGTAGGCGCCGACACGGCACGAATGTTGTAAAATATTACATCCGAGATGTTAGGTTGCCCAAGGATAGGACATATAACGTTATAGACGTACATAATGTTCCCACCGAGAAGTAGGTGCCGACACGCAAAGAATGTTGTAAAATATCACGTCCGAGATGTTAAATTGCCTTAGGTTAGGACATATAACGTTATAGACCTACATAATGTTCCCACAGAGGAGTAGGGGTCAACACGTAACGAATGTTGTTAAATATTGTGTCCGAGATATCAGGTTGCATTAGGTTAGGACATATAACGTTATATACGTACATAATGTTCCCACCGAGAAGTAGGTGCCGACACGCATGGAATGTTGTAAAATATTGCGTCCGAGATGTTAGGTTGCCTTAGGCTAGGACATATTACGTTATAGCTGCGCATAATGTTCCCACCGAGAAGTAGAGGCCGACACGCAAGGAATGTTGTAAAATATTACATCCGAGATGTTAGGTTGCCTTAGGTTATGATATATAAAGTTATAGACGTATACAATATTCCCACGGAGCAGTATGCGTCGACACGCAAGGAATGTTGTAAAATATTACATCCGAGACGTTAGGTTGCCTTAGGTTAGGACGTATTACGTTATAGCTGCACATAATGTTCCCACCGAGAAGTAGTGGCCGACACGCCACGAATGTTGTTAAATATTACATCCGAGGTGGTAGGTGGTCTCAGGTTAGGACACATAACGTTATGGACGTACATAATGTTCCCACCGAGAAGTAGAGGCCTACACGCCACGAATGTTGTAAAATATTACGTCCGAAATGTTAGGTTGCCCTAGGATAGGACATATAACGTTATAGACGTATATAATGCTACCACCGAAAAGTAGGTGCCCACACGCAAGGAATGCTGTAAAATATTACATCCGAGGTGTTAGGTTGTCTTCGGTTAGGACATAGAATGTTATATCCGTATATAATGTTCCCACCGAGAGGTAGGGGCCGACACGCAAGGAATGTTATAAAATATTACATCCGAGATGTTAGGTTGCCCTAGGATAGGACATATAACGTTATAGACGTATATAATGTTACCACCGAAAAGTAGGTGCCGACACACAAGGAATGCTGTAAAATATTACGTCCGAGATGTTAGGTTGCCTTAGGATAAGATATATAACGTTATAGAAGTACATAATGTTCCCACCGAGGCGTAGGGGCCGACACGCCACGAATGTTGTTATATATTACAGACGAGGTGTTAGGTTGCCTTAGGTTAGAACATATAACGTTATAGACGTACATAATGTTCCCACCCAGGAGTAGGTGTCGACACGTAACGAATGTTGTTAAATATTGTGTCCGAGATATCAGGTTGCATTAGGTTAGGACATATAACGTTATATACGTACATAATGTTCCCACCGAGAAGTAGGTGCCGACACGAATGGAATGTTTTAAAATATTGCGTCCGAAATGTTAGGTTGCCTTAGGCTAGGACATATTACGTTATAGCTGCGCATAATGTTCCCACCGAGAAGTAGAGGCCGACACGCAAGGAATGTTGTAAAATATTACATCCGAGATGTTAGGTTGCCTTAGGTTATGATATATAAAGTTATAGACGTATACAATATTCCCACGGAGCAGTATGCGTCGACACGCAAGGAATGTTGTAAAATATTACATCCGAGACGTTAGGTTGCCTTAGGTTAGGACGTATTACGTTATAGCTGCACATAATGTTCCCACCGAGAAGTAGTGGCCGACACGCCACGAATGTTGTTAAATATTACATCCGAGGTGGTAGGTGGTCTCAGGTTAGGACACATAACGTTATGGACGTACATAATGTTCCCACCGAGAAGTAGAGGCCTACACGCCACGAATGTTGTAAAATATTACGTCCGAAATGTTAGGTTGCCCTAGGATAGGACATATAACGTTATAGACGTATATAATGCTACCACCGAAAAGTAGGTGCCCACACGCAAGGAATGCTGTAAAATATTACATCCGAGGTGTTAGGTTGTCTTCGGTTAGGACATAGAATGTTATATCCGTATATAATGTTCCCACCGAGAGGTAGGGGCCGACACGCAAGGAATGTTATAAAATATTACATCCGAGATGTTAGGTTGCCCTAGGATAGGACATATAACGTTATAGACGTATATAATGTTACCACCGAAAAGTAGGTGCCGACACACAAGGAATGCTGTAAAATATTACGTCCGAGATGTTAGGTTGCCTTAGGATAAGATATATAACGTTATAGAAGTACATAATGTTCCCACCGAGGCGTAGGGGCCGACACGCCACGAATGTTGTTATATATTACATACGAGGTGTTAGGTTGCCTTAGGTTAGAACATATAACGTTATAGACGTACATAATGTTCCCACCCAGGAGTAGGTGTCGACACGTAACGAATGTTGTTAAATATTGTGTCCGAGATATCAGGTTGCATTAGGTTAGGACATATAACGTTATATACGTACATAATGTTCCCACCGAGAAGTAGGTGCCGACACGAATGGAATGTTTTAAAATATTGCGTCCGAAATGTTAGGTTGCCTTAGGTTAGGACATATAATGTTATAGCCGTACATAATGTTCCCACCGAGAAGTAGGCGCCGACACGCAAGGAATGTTGTAAAATATTACATCCGAGATGTTAGGTTGCCTTATGTTAGGATATATAATGTTCTGGACGTATATAATATTCTCACGGAGCAGTATGCGCCGACAAGCAAGGAATGTTGTAAAATATTACATCCGAGATGTTAGGTTGTCTTAGGTTAGGACGTATTACGTTATAGCTGCACATAATGTTCCCACCGAGAAGTAGTGGCCGACACGCCACGAATGTTGTTAAATATTACATCCGAGGTGGTAGGTGGTCTTAGGTTAGGACACATAACGTTATGGACGTACATAATGTTCCCACCGAGAAGTAGAGGCCGACACGCCACGAATGTTGTAAAATATTACATCCGAGATGTTAGGTTTGCTTAGGTTAGGACATATAACGTTATATACGTACATAATGTTCCCACCAAGAAGTAGGGGCCGACACGCAAGGACTGTTGTAAAATATTACATCCGAAATGTTGGGTTGCCTTAGGTTAGGATATATAACATTATAGACGTACATAATGTTCCCACCGAGGAGTAGGGGTCGACACGTAACCGAATGTTGTTAAATATTGTGTCCGAGATATCAGGGTGCATTAGGTTAGGACATATAACGTTATATCCGTACATAATGTTCCCACCGAGAAGTAGGCGCCGACACGCCACGAATGTTGTAAAATATTACATCCGAGATGTTAGGTTGCCCTAGGATAGGACATATAACTTTATATACGTACATAATGTTCCCACCAAGAAGTAGGGGCCGACACGCAAGGAATGTTGTAAAATATTACATACGAGATGTTAGGTTGCCTTAGGTTAGGATATATAACATTATAGACGTACATAATGTACCCACCGAGGAGTAGGGGTCGACACGTAACGAATGTTGTTAAATATTATGTCCGAGATATCAGGTTGCATTAGGTTAGGACATATAACGTTATATGCGTACATAATGTTCCCACCGAGAAGTAGGTGCCGACACGAATGGAATGTTTTAAAATATTGCGTCCGAAATCTTAGGTTGCCTTAGGTTAGGACATATAATGTTATAGCCGTACATAATGTTCCCACCGAGAAGTAGGCGCCGACACGCAAGGAATGTTGTAAAATATTACTACCGAGATGTTAGATTGCCTTAGGTTAGGACATATAACGTTATAGACGTACATAATGTTCCCACCGAGGAGTAGGGGTCGACACGCAAGGAATGTTATAAAATATTACATCCGAGATGTTAGGTTGCCCTAGGATAGGACATATTACGTTATAGCTGCACATAATGTTCCCACCGAGAAGTAGAGGCCTACACGCCACGAATGTTGTGAAATATTACATTCGAGATGTTAGGTTTGCTTAGGTTAGTACATATAACGTTATATACGTACATAATGTGCCCACCAAGAAGTAGGGGCCGACACGCAAGGAATGTTATAAAATACTACATCCGAGATGTTAGGTTGCCCTAGGATAGGACATATAACGTTATAGACGTATATAATGTTACCACCGAAAAGTAGGTGCCGACACGCAAGGAATTTTGTAAAATATTACTACCGAGATGTTAGATTGCCTTAGGTTAGGACATATTACGTTATAGCTGCTCATAATGTTCCCACCGAAAAGTAGGTGCCGACACGCAAGGAATGCTGTAAAATATTACATACGAGGTGTTAGGTTGCCTTAGGTTAGGACATATAACGTTATAGACGTACACAATGTTCCCACCGAGAAGTAGAGGCCTACACGCCACGAATGTTGTAAAATATTACATACGAGGTATTAGGTTGCCTTACGTTAGGACACACAACGTTATAGACGTACATAATGTTCCCACCGAGAAGTGGAGGCCGACACGCCACGAATGTTGTGAAATATTACATTCGAGATGTTAGGTTTGCTTAGGTTAGTACATGTAACGTTATATACGTACATAATGTGCCCACCAAGAAGTAGGAGCCGACACGCAAGGAATGTTATAAAATACTACATCCGAGATGTTAGGTTGCCCTAGGATAGGACATATAACGTTATAGACGTATATAATGTTACCACCGAAAAGTAGGTGCCGACACGCAAGGAATTTTGTAAAATATTACTACCGAGATGTTAGATTGCCTTAGGGTAGGACATATTACGTTATAGCGGCTCATAATGTTCCCACCGAGAAGTAGTGGCCGACACGCCACGAATGTTCTTAAATATTACATCCGAGGTGTTAGGTTGCCTTAGGTAAGGACATATAACGTTATAGCCGTACATAATGTTCCCACCGAGAAGTAGGGGCCGACACGCAAGGAATGTTATAAAATATTACATCCGAGATGTTAGGTTGCCCTAGGATGGGACATATAACGTTATATACGTACATAATTTTCCCACCAAGAAGTACGGGCCGACACGCAAGGAATGTTGTAAAATATTACATCCGAGATGTTAGGTTGCCTTAGGTGAGGATATATAACATTATAGACGTACATAATGTACCCACCGAGGAGTAGGGGTCGACACGTAACGAATGTTGTTAAATATTGTGTCCGAGATATCAGGTTGCATTAGGTTAGGACATATAACGTTATATACGTACATAATGTTCCCACCGATAAGTAGGTGCCGACACGCATGGAATGTTGTAAAATATTGCGTCCGAGATGTTAGGTTGCCTTAGGCTAGGACATATTACGTTATAGCTGCACATAATGTTCCCACCGAGAAGTAGAGGCCGACACGCAAGGAATGTTGTAAAATATTACATCCGAGATGTTAGGTTGCCTTAGGTTAGGATATATAACGTTATATACGTACATAATGTTCCCACCGAGAAGTAGGTGCCGACACGAATGGAATGCTGTAAAATATTACATCCGAGACGTTAGGTTGCCTTAGGTTAGGACATATAATGTTATAGCCGTACATAATGTTCCCACCGAGAAGTAGGCGCCGACACGCCACGAATGTTGTAAAATAATACATCCGAGATGTTAGGTTGCTCTAGGATAGGACATATAACGTTATAGACGTATATAATGTTACCACCGAAAAGTAGGTGCCGACACGCAAGGAATGCTGTAAAATATTACATCCGAGGTGTTAGGTTGTCTTCGGTTAGGACATAGAATGTTATATCCGTACATAATGTTCCCACCGAGAAGTAGGTGCCGACACGAATGGAATGTTTTAAAATATTGCGTCCGAAATGTTAGGTTGCCTTAGGTTAGGACATATAATGTTATAGCCGTACATAATGTTCCCACCGAGAAGTAGGCGTCGACACGCAAGGAATGTTGTAAAATATTACATCCGAGATGTTAGGTTGCCTTATGTTAGGATATATAATGTTCTGGACGTATATAATATTCTCACGGAGCAGTATGCGCCGACAAGCAAGGAATGTTGTAAAATATTACCTCCGAGATGTTAGGTTGCCTTAGGTTAGGACGTATTACGTTATAGCTGCACATAATGTTCCCACCGAGAAGTAGTGGCCGACACGCCACGAATGTTGTTAAATATTACATCCGAGGTGGTAGGTTGTCTTAGGTTAGGACACATAACGTTATAGACGTACATAATGTTCCCACCGAGAAGAAAAGGCCGACACGCCACGAATGTTGTTAAATATTACATCCGAGATGTTAGGTTGCCCTAGGATAGGACATATACCGTTATAGACGTACATAATGTTCCCACCGAAAAGTAGGTGCCGACACGCAAGGAATGTTGTAAAATATTACTACCGAGATGTTAGATTGCCTTAGGTTAGGACATATAACGTTATAGACGTACATAATGTTCCCACCGAGGAGTAGGGGTCGACACGCAAGGAATGTTATAAGATATTACATCCGAGATGTTAGGTTGCCCTAGGATAGGACATATAACGTTATAGACGTATATAATGTTACCACCGAAAAGTAGGTGCCGACACACAAGGAATGCTGTAAAATATTACATCCGAGATGTTAGGTTGCCTTAGGATAGGATATATAACGTTATAGAAGTACATAATGTTCCCACCGAGAAGCAGGGGCCGACACGCAGCGAATGTTGTAAAATATTACATACGAGGTGTTAGGTTGCCTTAGGTTAGGACATATAACGTTATAGGCGTACACAATGTTCCCACCGAGAAGTAGAGGCCTACACGCCACGAATGTTGTAAAATATTACATATGAGGTGTTAGGTTGCCTCAGGTTAGGACACACAACGTTATAGACGTACATAATGTTCCCACCGAGAAGTGGAGGCCGACACGCCACGAATGTTGTGAAATATTACATTCGAGATGTTAGGTTTGCTTAGGTTAGTACATATAACGTTATATACGTACATAATGTGCGCACCAAGAAGTAGGGGCCGACACGCAAGGAATGTTATAAAATACTACATCCGAGATGTTAGGTTGCCCTAGGATAGGACATATAACGTTATAGACGTATATAATGTTACCACCGAAAAGTAGGTGCAGACACGCAAGGAATGCTGTAAAATATTACATCCGAGATGTTAGGTTGCCTTAGGATAGGATATATAACGTTATAGAAGTACATAATGTTCCCACCGAGAAGCAGGGGCCGACACGCAGCGAATGTTGTAAAATATTACATACGATGTGTTAGGTTGCCTTAGGTTAGGACATATAACGTTATAGACGTACACAATGTTCCCACCGAGAAGTAGAGGCCTACACGCCACGAATGTTGTAAAATATTACATATGAGGTGTTAGGTTGCCTCAGGTTAGGACACACAACGTTATAGACGTACATAATGTTCCCACCGAGAAGTGGAGGCCGACACGCCACGAATGTTGTGAAATATTACATTCGAGATGTTAGGTTTGCTTAGGTTAGTACATATAACGTTATATACGTACATAATGTGCGCACCAAGAAGTAGGGGCCGACACGCAAGGAATGTTATAAAATACTACATCCGAGATGTTAGGTTGCCCTAGGATAGGACATATAAAGTTATAGACGTATATAATGTTACCACCGAAAAGTAGGTGCAGACACGCAAGGAATTTTGTAAAATATTACTACCGAGATGTTAGATTGCCTTAGGTTAGGACATATTACGTTATAGCTGCTCATAATGTTCCCACCGAGAAGTAGTGGCCGACACGCCACGAATGTTGTTAAATATTACATCCGAGGTGTTAGGTTGCCTTAGGTTAGGATATATAACGTTATATACGTACATAATGTTCCCACCGAGAAGTAGGTGCCGACACGAATGGAATGTTTTAAAATGTTGCGTCCGAAATGTTAGGTTGCCTTAGGTTAGGACATATAATGTTATAGCCGTACATAATGTTCCCACCGAGAAGTAGGCGTCGACACGCAAGGAATGTTGTAAAATATTACATCCGAGATGTTAGGTTGCCTTATGTTAGGATATATAATGTTCTGGACGTATATAATATTCTCACAGAGCAGTATGCGCCGACAAGCAAGGAATGTTGTAAAATATTACCTCCGAGATGTTAGGTTGCCTTAGGTTAGGACGTATTACGTTATAGCTGCACATAATGTTCCCACCGAGAAGTAGTGGCCGACACGCCACGAATGTTGTTAAATATTACATCCGAGGTGGTAGGTTGTCTTAGGTTAGGACACATAACGTTATAGACGTACATAATGTTCCCACCGAGAAGAAGTGGCCGACACGACACGAATGTTGTTAAATATTACATCCGAGATGTTAGGTTGCCCTAGGATAGGACATATAACGTTATAGACGTATATAATGTTACCACCGAAAAGTAGGTGCAGACACGCAAGGAATTTTGTAAAATATTACTACCGAGATGTTAGATTGCCTTAGGTTAGGACATATTACGTTATAGCTGCTCATAATGTTCCCACCGAGAAGTAGTGGCCGACACGCCACGAATGTTGTTAAATATTACATCCGAGGTGTTAGGTTGCCTTAGGTTAGGATATATAACGTTATATACGTACATAATGTTCCCACCGAGAAGTAGGTGCCGACACGAATGGAATGTTTTAAAATATTGCGTCCGAAATGTTAGGTTGCCTTAGGTTAGGACATATAATGTTATAGCCGTACATAATGTTCCCACCGAGAAGTAGGCGTCGACACGCAAGGAATGTTGTAAAATATTACATCCGAGATGTTAGGTTGCCTTATGTTAGGATATATAATGTTCTGGACGTATATAATATTCTCACGGAGCAGTATGCGCCGACAAGCAAGGAATGTTGTAAAATATTACCTCCGAGATGTTAGGTTGCCTTAGGTTAGGACGTATTACGTTATAGCTGCACATAATGTTCCCACCGAGAAGTAGTGGCCGACACGCCACGAATGTTGTTAAATATTACATCCGAGGTGGTAGGTTGTCTTAGGTTAGGACACATAACGTTATAGACGTACATAATGTTCCCACCGAGAAGAAGTGGCCGACACGACACGAATGTTGTTAAATATTACATCCGAGATGTTAGGTTGCCCTAGGATAGGACATATAACGTTATAGACGTACATAATGTTCCCACCGAAAAGTAGGTGCCGACACGCAAGGAATGTTGTAAAATATTACTACCGAGATGTTAGATTGCCTTAGGTTAGGACATATAACGTTATAGACGGACATAATGTTCCCACCGAGGAGTAGGGGTCGACACGCAAGGAATGTTATAAAATATTACATCCGAGATGTTAGGTTGCCCTAGGATAGGACATATAACGTTATAGACGTATATAATGTTACCACCGAAAAGTAGGTGCCGACACACAAGGAATGCTGTAAAATATTACATCCGAGATGTTAGGTTGCCTTAGGATAGGATATATAACGTTATAGAAGTACATAATGTTCCCACCGAGAAGCAGGGGCCGACACGCAGCGAATGTTGTAAAATATTACATACGAGGTGTTAGGTTGCCTTAGGTTAGGACATATAACGTTATAGACGTACACAATGTTCGCACCGAAAAGTAGGTGCCGACACACAAGGAATGCTGTAAAATATTACATCCGAAATGTTAGGTTGCCTTAGGATAGGATATACAACGTTAAAGAAGTACATAATGTTCCCACCGACAAGCAGGGGCCGACACGCCGCGAATGTTGTAAAATATTACATACGAGGTGTTAGGTTTGCTTAGGTTAGTACATATAACGTTATATACGTACATAATGTGCCCACCAAGAAGTAGGGGCCGACACGCAAGGAATGTTATAAAATACTACATCCGAGATGTTAGGTTGCCCTAGGATAGGACATATAACGTTATAGACGTATATAATGTTACCACCGAAAAGTAGGTGCCTACACGCAAGGAATTTTGTAAAATATTACTACCGAGATGTTAGATTGCCTTAGGGTAGGACATATTACGTTATAGCGGCTCATAATGTTCCCACCGAGAAGTAGTGGCCGACACGCCACGAATGTTCTTAAATATTACATCCGAGGTGTTAGGTTGCCTTAGGTAAGGACATATAATGTTATAGCCGTACATAATGTTCCCACCGAGGAGTAGGGGTCGACACGTAACGAATGTTGTTAAGTATTGTGTCCGAGATATCAGGTTGCATTAGGTTAGGACATGTAACGTTGTATACGTACATAATGTTCCCACCGAGAAGTACGTGCCGACACGAATGGAATGTTGTAATATATTGCGTCCGAGATGTTAGGTGGCCTTAGGTTAGAACATATAATGTTATAGCCGTACATAATGTTACCACCGAAAAGTTGGTGCCGACACGCAAGGAATGCTGTAAAATATTACATCCGAGATGTTAGGTTGCCTTAGGATAGGATATATAACGTTATAGAAGTACATAATGTTCCCACCGAGAAGTAGGGGCGGACACGAATGGAATGTTGTTAAATATGACATCCGAGGTGTTAGGTTGCCTTAGGTTAGGACATATAACGTTATAGCCGTACATAATGTTCCCACCGAGAGGTAGGGGCCGACACGCAAGGAATGTTATAAAATATTACATCCGAGATGTTAGGTTGCCCTAGGATAGGACATATAACGTTATAGACGTATATAATGTTACCACCGAAAAGTAGGTGCCGACACACAAGGAATGCTGTAAAATATTACATCCGAAATGTTAGGTTGCCTTAGGATAGGATATACAACGTTATAGAAGTACATAATGTTCCCACCGAGAAGCAGGGGCCGACACGCCGCGAATGTTGTAAAATATTACATACGAGGTGTTAGGTTGCCTTGGGTTACGACATATAACGTTATAGACGTACACAATGTTCCCACCGAGAAGTAGAGGCCTACACGCCACGATTGTTGTAAAATATTACATACGAGGTGTTAGGTTGCCTTAGGTTAGGACACACAACGTTATAGACGTACATAATGTTCCCATCGAGAAGTGGAGGCCGACACGCCACGAATGTTGTGAAATATTACATTCGAGATGTAAGGTTTGCTTAGGTTAGGACATACAACGTTATATACGTACATAATGTTCCCATCGAGAAGTGGAGGCCGACACGCCACGAATGTTGTGAAATATTACATTCGAGATGTTAGGTTTGCTTAGGTTAGTACATGTAACGTTATATACGTACATAATGTGCCCACCAAGAAGTAGAGGCCAGCACGCAAGGAATGTTATAAAATACTACATCCGATTTGTTAGGTTGCCCTAGGATAGGACATATAACGTTATAGACGTATATAATGTTACCACCGAAAAGTAGGTGCCGACACGCAAGGAATGCTGTAAAATATTACATCCGAGATGTTAGGTTTGCTTAGGTTAGGACATATAACGTTATATACGTACATAATGTTCCCACCGAGAAGTAGGGGCCGACACGCCACGAATGTTGTGAAATACTACATTGGAGTTGTTAGGTTGCCTTAGGTTAGGATGTATAACGGTATAGTCGTACATAATGTTCCCACCAAGAAGTAGAGGCCGACACGCCACGAATGTTGTGAAATACTACATTGGAGTTGTTAGGTTGCCTTAGGTTAGGATGTATAACGGTATAGTCGTACATAATGTTCCCACCAAGAAGTAGGGGCCGACACGCAAGGAATGTTGTAAAATATTACATCGGTGATGTTAGATTGCCTTATGTTAGGACATATAACGTTATAGACGTACATAATGTTCCCACCGAGGAGTAGGGGTCGACACGTAACGAATGTTGTTAAGTATTGTGTCCGAGATATCAGGTTGCATTAGGTTAGGACATGTAACGTTGTATACGTACATAATGTTCCCAACGAGAAGTACGTGCCGACACGAATGGAATGTTGTAATATATTGCGTCCGAGATGTTAGGTGGCCTTAGGTTAGAACATATAATGTTATAGCCGTACATAATGTTACCACCGAAAAGTTGGTGCCGACACGCAAGGAATGCTGTAAAATATTACATCCGAGGTGTTAGGTTGTCTTCGGTTAGGACATAGAACGTTATATCCGTACATAATGTTCCCACCGAGAAGTAGGGGCCGACACGCCACAAATGTTGTAAAATGTTCCATCCGAGATGTTAGGTTGCCTTAGGTTAGGACACATAACGTTATAGACGTACATAATGTTCCCACCAAGAAGTAGGTGCCGACACGCAAGGAATTCTGTAAAATATTACATCCGAGGTGTTAGGTTGCCTTAGGTTAGGACATATTATGTTATAGCTGCACATAATGTTCGCACCGAGAAGTAGAGGCCGACTCGCCACGAATGTTGTAAAATATTACATACGAGGTGTTAGGTTGCCTTAGGTTAGGACACATAACGTTATAGACGTACATAATGTTCCCACCGAGAAGTAGAGGCCGACAAGCCACGAATCTTGTTAAATATTGCGTCCGAGATGTTAGGTGGCCTTAGGTTAGGACATATAATGCTATAGCCGTACATAATGTTCCCACCGATAAGTAGGGGCCGACACGCAAGGAATGTTGTAAAATATTACATCCGGGATGTTAGGTTGCCTTAGGTTAGGATATATAACGTTATAGACGTACATAATGTTCCCACCGAGAAGTAGGGGCCGACACGCAAGGAATGTTGTAAAATATTACATCCGAAATGTTAGGTTGCCCTAGAATCGGACATATAACGTTATAGACGTATATAATGTTACCACCGAAAAGTTGGTGCCGACACGCAAGGAATGCTGTAAAATATTACATCCGAGATGTTCCGTTGTCTTCGGTTAGGACATAGAACGTTATATCCGTACAGAATGTTCCCACCGAGAAGTAGGGGCCGACACGCCACAAATGTTGTAAAATATTACATCCGAGATGTTAGCTTGCCTTAGGTTAGGACGTATAACGTTATAGTCGTACATAATGTTCCCACCAAGAAGTAGGGGCCGACACGCCACGAATGTTGTAAAATATTACATACGAGGTGTTAGGTTGCCTTAGGTTAGGACATATAACGTTATATACGTACATAATGTTCCCACCGTGAAGTAGGTGCCAGCACGAATGGAATGTTGTAAAATATTACATCCGAGATGTTAGGTTGCCTTAGGTTAGGATATATAAAGTTATAGACGTATATAATATTCCCACGGAGCAGTATGCGTCGACACGCAAGGAATGTTGTAAAATATTACATCCCAGACGTTAGGGTGCCTTAGGTTAGGACATATTATGTTATAGCTGCACATAATGTTCCAACGAGAAGTAGAGGCCTACACGCCACGAATGTTGTAAAATATTACATCCGAAACGTTAGGTTGCGCTAGGATAGGACATATAACGTTATAGACGTATATAATGTTACCACCGAAAAGTAGGTGCCGACACGCAAGGAATTCTGTAAAATATTACATCCGAGATGTTAGGTTGTCTTAGGATAGGATATATAACGGTATAGAAGTACATAATGTTCCCAACGAGAAGTAGAGGCCTACATGCCACGAATGTTGTAAAATGTTCCATCCGAGATGTTAGGTTGCCTTAGGTTAGGACACATAACGTTATAGACGTACATAATGTTCCCACCGAGAAGTAGAGGCCGACACGCTAGGAATGTTGTTAAATATTGCGTCCGAGATGTTAGGTGGCCTTAGGTTAGGACGTATAACGTCATAGTCGTACATAATGTTCCCACCAAGAAGTAGGGGCCGACACGCCACGAATGTTGTAAAATATTACATACGAGGTGTTAGGTTGCCTTAGGTTAGGACATATAACGTTATATACGTACATAATGTTCCCACCGTGAAGTAGGTGCCAGCACGAATGGAATGTTGTAAAATATTACATCCGAGATGTTAGGTTGCCTTAGGTTAGGATATATAAAGTTATAGACGTATATAATATTCCCACGGAGCAGTATGCGTCGACACACAAGGAATGTTGTAAAATATTACATCCGAAACGTTAGGTTGCCCTAGGATAGGACACATAACGTTATAGACGTACATAATGTTCCCACCGAGAAGTAGAGGCCGACACGCCACGAATGTTGTGAAATACTACATTGGAGTTGTTAGGTTGCCTTAGGTTAGGATGTATAACGGTATAGTCGTACATAATGTTCCCACCAAGAAGTAGGGGCCGACACGCAAGGAATGTTGTAAAATATTACATCCGAGATGTTAGATTGCCTTAGGTTAGGACATATAACGTTATAGACGTACATAATGTTCCCACCGAGGGGTAGGGGTCGACACGTAACGAATGTTGTTAAATATTGTGTCCGAGATATCAGGTTGCATTAGGTTAGGACATGTAACGTTGTATACGTGCATAATGTTCCCACCGAGAAGTAGGTGCCGACACGAATGGAATGTTGTAATATATTGCGTCCGAGATGTTAGGTAGCCTTAGGTTAGAACATATAATGTTATAGCCGTACATAATGTTACCACCGAAAAGTTGGTGCCGACACGCAAGGAATGCTGTAAAATATTACATCCGAGATGCTAGGTTGCCTTAGGATAGGATATATAACGTTATAGAAGTACATAATGTTCCCACCGAGAAGTAGGGGCGGACACGAATGGAATGTTGTTAAATATGACATCCGATGTGTTAGGTTGCCTTAGGTTAGGACATATAACGTTATAGCCGTACATAATGTTCCTACCGAGAAGTAGGGGCCGACACGCAAGGAATGTTGTAAAATATTACATCCGAGATGTTAGGTTGCCCTAGGATAGGACATATATCGTTATAGACGTACATAATGTTCCCACCGAGAAGTAGGGGCCGACTCGCCACGAATGTTGTAAAATATTACATACGAGGTGTTAGGTTGCCTTAGGTTAGGACACATAACGTTATAGACGTACATAATGTTCCCACCGAGAAGTAGAGGCCGACACGCCACGAATGTTGTTAAATATTGCGTCCGAGATGTTGGGTGGCCTTAGGTTAGGACATATAATGCTATAGCCGTACATAATGTTCCCACCGAGAAGTAGGGGCCGACACGCAAGGAATGTTGTAAAATATTACATCCGGGATGTTAGGTTGCCTTAGGTTAGGATATATAACGTTATAGACGTACATAATGTTCCCACCGAGAAGTAGGGGCCGACACGCAAGGAATGTTGTAAAATATTACATCCGAAATGTTAGGTTGCCCTAGGATCGGACATATAACGTTTTAGACGTATATAATGTTACCACCGAAAAGTTGGTGCCGACACGCAAGGAATGCTGTAAAATATTACATCCGAGATGTTCGGTTGTCTTCGGTTAGGACATAGAACGTTATATCCGTACAGAATGTTCCCACCGAGAAGTAGGGGCCGACACGCCACAAATGTTGTAAAATATTACATCCGAGATGTTAGCTTGCCTTAGGTTAGGACGTATAACGTTATAGTCGTACATAATGTTCCCACCAAGAAGTAGGGGCCGACACGCCACGAATGTTGTAAAATATTACATACGAGGTGTTAGGTTGCCTTAGGTTAGGACATATAACGTTATATACGTACATAATGTTCCCACCGTGAAGTAGGTGCCAGCACGAATGGAATGTTGTAAAATATTACATCCGAGATGTTAGGTTGCCTTAGGTTAGGATATATAAAGTTATAGACGTATATAATATTCCCACGGAGCAGTATGCGTCGACACGCAAGGAATGTTGTAAAATATTACATCCGAGACGTTAGGGTGCCTTAGGTTAGGACATATTATGTTATAGCTGCACATAATGTTCCCACCGAGAAGTAGAGGCCTACACGCCACGAATGTTGTAAAATATTACATCCGAAACGTTAGGTTGCGCTAGGATAGGACATATAACGTTATAGACGTATATAATGTTACCACCGAAAAGTAGGTGCAGACACGCAAGGAATTCTGTAAAATATTACATCCGAGGTGTTAGGTTGTCTTCGGTTAGGACATAGAACGTTATATCCGTACATAATTTTCCCACCGAGAAGTAGGGGCCGACACGCCACAAATGTTGTAAAATATTCCATCCGAGATGTTAGGTTGCCTTAGGTTAGGACACATAACGTTATAGACGTACATAATGTTCCCACCGAGAAGTAGAGGCCGACACGCAAGGAATGTTGTAAAATATTACATCCGAGATGTTAGGTTGCCCTAGGATAGGACATGTAACGTTATAGACGTATATAATGTTACCACCGAAAAGTAGGTGCCGACACGCAAGGAATGCTGTAAAATATTACATCCGAGATGTTAGGTTGTCTTAGGATAGGATATATAACGTTATAGAAGTACATAATGTTCCCAACGAGAAGTAGAGGCCTACATGCCACGAATGTTGTAAAATATTACATACGAGGTGTTTGGTTGCCTTAGGTTAGGACACATAACGTTATAGACGTACATAATGTTCCCACCGAGAAGTAGGTGCCGACACAAATGGAATGTTGTAATATATTGCGTCCGAGATGTTAGGTGGCCTTAGGTTAGAACATATAATGTTATAGCCGTACATAATGTTCCCACCGAGAAGTAGGGGCCGACACGCAAGGAATGTTGTAAAATATTACATCCGGGATGTTAGGTTGCCTTAGGTTAGGATATATAACGTTATAGTCGTACATAATGTTCCCACCAAGAAGTAGGGGCTGACATGCCACGAATGTTGTAAAATATTACATACGAGGTGTTAGGTTGCCTTAGGTTAGGATATATAACGTTATAGACGTACATAATGTTCCCACCAAGAAGTAGGGGCCGACACGCAAGGAATGTTGTAAAATATTACATCCGAGTTGTTAGGTTGCCTTAGGTTAGGATATATAACATTGTAGACGTACATAATGTTCTCACCGACGAGTAGGGTTCGACACGTAACGAATGTTGTTAAATATTGTGTCCGAGATATCAGGTTGCATTAGGTTAGGACATATAACGTTATATACGTACATAATGTTCCCACCAGGAAGTAGGTGCCGACACGAATGGAATTTTGTAAAATATTACAGCCGAGATGTTAGGTTGCCTTAGGTTAGGACATATAACGTTGTATACGTACATAATGTTCCCACCGAGAAGTAGGTGCCGACACGAATGGAATGTTGTAAAATATTGCGTCCGAAATGTTATGTTGCCTTCGGTTAAGATACATAACGTTACAGAAGTATATAATGTTCCCACGGATAAGTAGGCGCCGACACGCAAGGAATGTTGTAAAATATCACATCCGAGATGTTAGGTTGCCCTAGGATAGGACATATAACGTTATAGACGTATATAATGTTACCACCGAAAAGTAGGTGCCGACACGCAAGGAATGCTGTAAAATATTACATCCGAGATGTTAGGTTGTATTAGGATAGGACATATAACGTTATATACGTACATAATGTTCCCACCAAGAAGTAGGGGCCGACACGCCACGAATGTTGTAGAATATAACGTCCGAGATGTTAGGTTACCCTAGGATAGGATATATAACTTTATAGACGTATATAATTTTCCCACCGAAAAGTAGGTGCCGACACGCAAGTAATGTTGTAAAATATTACTTCCGAGATGTTAGATTGCCTTAGGTTAGGACATATAACGTTATAGACGTACATAATGTTCCCACCGAGGAGTAGGGGTCGACAAGCAAGGAATGTTATAAAATATTACATCCGAGATGTTAGGTTGCCCTAGGATAGGACATATAACGTTATAGACGTATATAATGTTACCACCGAAAAGTAGGTGCCGACACACAAGGAATGCTGTAAAATATTACATCCGAGATGTTAGGTTGCATTAGGATAGGATATATAACGTTATAGAAGTACATAATGTTCCCACCGAGAAACAGGGGCCGACACGCAGCGAATGTTGTAAAATATTACATACGAGGTGTTAGGTTGCCTTAGGTTAGGACATATAACGTTATAGACGTACACAATGTTCCCACCGAGAAGTAGAGGCCTACAGGCCACGAATGTTTTAAAATATTACATATGAGGTGTTAGGTTGCCTTAGGTTAGGACACACAACGTTATAGATGTACATAATGTTCCCACCGAGAAGTGGAGGCCGACACGCCACGAATGTTGTGAAATATTACATTCGAGATGTTAGGTTTGCTTAGTGTTAGGTACACGTTGGCTATCCGCGTACTTCGAATATTGCACTAGGTGCCGTCTGAGGTTCGAAGGACCACCCAATGATTTGGGACTGATGTTAGTGTTACGTAGCTGACTGATTCAGCTCTGAAAAACTTCTGAACTACTGTGTTGGACAGTTTATTTTCTGAACTCTACTGAACTCCTCTCTCTACTGTTCTGCTAACTATTCTGGTCTAACTGTACAAAAATCTCTTAATTTAAGTCCTGGCAGTCCCCACTATGGACCCTTCCCCCATGTGGCTGGCCCATAAGGGAGGTGCCGAGTTTCCTAATTAACCAACCCCAAGTCATCCCCTTCGAGCTTGCCCGAAGCACGTTACATTTGGAAGCGGGGATGTTGGGGGTGGTCACTGTTAGACGAAAGTTTGGCAACAGCGCAGAGATTCCGCCAGGTCAAGTTGAGCCCAACGGTACGGGTCTACGTATTATAGTCTTAAAAATATTCTAATCCTAAGGACCCTTTGGAACGTGACTTTATGGTAACCTTGGTGAAATTGCTGAGGCAAGACGAAACCCTAATAAATGAAATTACTTTAAGTGCCACATATTGGCTGCAGCCGGTCTGCTAAAACTGACAAAAGACGAAACTCTATACATGACTGACCGTACCATAAAGTCGCCCCTGCGTTGCTCCAAACACTTAGGTTAGTACATATAACGTTATATACGTACATAATGTGCCCACCAAGAAGTAGGGGCCGACACGCAAGGAATGTTATAAAATACTACATCCGAGATGTTAGGTTGCCCTAGGATAGGACATATAACGTTATAGACGTATATAATGTTACCACCGAAAAGTAGGTGCCGACGCGCAAGGAATTTTGTAAAATATTACTACCGAGATGTTAGATTGCCTTAGGTTAGGACATATTACGTTATAGCTGCTCATAATGTTCCCACCGAGAAGTAGTGGCCGACACGCCACGAATGTTGTTAAATATTACATCCGAGGTGTCAGGTTGCCTTAGGTTAGGACATATAACGTTATATCCGTACATAATGTTCCCACCGAGATGTAGGCGCCGACACGCCACGAATGTTGTAAAATATTACATCCGAGATGTTAGGTTGCCCTAGGATAGGACATATAACGTTATAGACGTACATAATGTTCCCACCGAGAAGTAGGTGCCGACACGCAAGGAATGTTATAAAATATCACGTCCGAGATGTTAAATTGCCTTAGGTTAGGACATATAACGTTATAGACGTACATAATGTTCCCACCGAGGAGTAGGGGTCAACACGTAACGAATGTTGTTAAATATTGTGTCCGAGATATCAGGTTGCATTAGGTTAGGACATATAACGTTATATACGTACATAATGTTCCCACCGAGAAGTAGGTGCCGACACGCATGGAATGTTGTAAAATATTGCGTCCGAGATGTTAGGTTGCCTTAGGCTAGGACATATTACGTTATAGCTGCACATAATGTTCCCACCGAGAAGTAGAGGCCGACACGGAAGGAATGTTGTAAAATATTACATCCGAGATGTTAGGTTGCCTTAGGTCAGGATATGTAAAGTTATAGACGTATATAATATTCCCACGGAGCAGTATGCGTCGACACGCCACGAATGTTGTAAAATATTACATCCGAGACTTTAGGTTGCCTTCGGTTAAGGTACATAACGTTACAGAAGTATATAATGTTCCCACGGATAAGTAGGTGCCGACACGCAAGGAATGTTGTAAAATATCACATCCGAGGTGTTAGGTTGCCCTAGGATGGGACATATAACGTTATAGACGTATATAATGTTACCACCGAAAAGTAGGTGCCGACACGCAAGGAATGCTGTAAAATATTACATCCGAGATGTTAGGTTGTATTAGAATAGGACATATAACGTTATATACGTACATAATGTTCCCACCAAGAAGTAGGGGCCGACACGCCACGAATGTTGTAGAATATAACGTCCGAGATGTTAGGTTACCCTAGGATAGGATATATAACTTTATAGACGTATATAATTTTCCCACCGAAAAGTAGGTGCCGACACGCAAGTAATGTTGTAAAATATTACTTCCGAGATGTTAGATTGCCTTAGGTTAGGATATATAACGTTATAGAAGTACATAATGTTCCCACCGAGAAGTAGGGGCCGACACGCCACGAATGTTGTTATATATTACATACGAGGTGTTAGGTTGCCTTAGGTTAGGACATATAACGTTATAGACGTACATAATGTTCCCACCGAGGAGTAGTGGTCGACACGTAACGAATGTTGTTAAATATTGTGTCCGACATATCAGGTTGCATTAGGTTAGGACATATAATGTTATATACGTACATAATGTTCCCACCGAGAAGTGGGTGCCGACACGAATGGAATGTTGTAAAATATTGCGTCCGAGATGTTAGGTTGCCTTAGGCTAGGGCATATTACGTTATAGCTGCACATAATGTTCCCACCGAGAAGTAGAGGCCGACACGCAAGGAATGTTGTAAAATATTACATCCGAGATGTTAGGTTGCCTTAGGTTAGGATATATAAAGTTATAGACGTATATAATATTCCCACGGAGCAGTATGCGTCGACACGCAAGGAATGTTGTAAAATATTACATCCGAGACGTTAGGTTGCCTTAGGTTAGGACATATTACGTTATAGCTGCACATAATGTTCCCACCGAGAAGTAGAGGCCTACACGCCACGAATGTTGTAAAATATTACATACGAGGTGTTAGGTTGCCTTAGGTTAGGACACATACCGTTATAGACGTACATAATGTTCCCACCGAGAAGTAGAGGCCGACACGCCACGAATGTTGTGAAATATTACATCCGAGATGTTAGGTTTGCTTAGGTTAGGACATATAACGTTATATACGTACATAATGTTCCCACCAAGAAGTAGGGGCCGACACGCAAGGAATGTTGTAAAATATTACATCCGAAATGTTGGGTTGCCTTAGGTTAGGATATATAAGATTATAGACGTACATAATGTTCCCACCGAGGAGTAGGGGTCGACACGTAACGAATGTTGTTAAATATTGTGTCCGAGATATCAGGGTGCATTAGGTTAGGACATATAACGTTATATACGTACATAATGTTCCCACCGAGAAGTAGGTGCCGACACGAATGGAATGTTGTAAAGTATTGCGTCCGAGATGTTAGGTGGCCTTAGGTTAGGACATATAATGTTATAGCCGTACATAATGTTCCCACAGCGAAGTAGGTGCCGACACAAATGGAATGTTGTAAAATATTACATCCGAGATGTTAGGTTGCCTTAGGTTAGGGCATATTACGTTATAGCTGCACATAATGTTCCCACCGAGAAGAAGTGGCCGACACGCCACGAATGTTGTTAAATATTACATCCGAGGTGTTAGGTTGCCTTAGGTTAGGACATATAACGTTATATCCGTACATGATGTTCCCACCGAGAAGTAGGCGCCGACACGCCACGAATGTTGTAAAATATTACATCCGAGATGTTAGGTTGCCCTAGGATAGGACATATAACGTTATAGACGTACATAATGTTCCCACCGAAAAGTAGGTGCCGACACGCAAGGAATGTTGTAAAATATTACTACCGAGATGCTAGATTGCCTTAGGTTAGGACATATAACGTTATAGACGTACATAATGTTCCCACCGAGGAGTAGGGGTCGACAAGCAAGGAATGTTATAAAATATTACATCCGAGATGTTAGGTTGCCCTAGGATAGGACATATAACGTTATAGACGTATATAATGTTACCACCGAAAAGTAGGTGCCGACACACAAGGAATGCTGTAAAATATTACATCCGAGATGTTAGGTTGCCTTAGGATAGGATATATAACGTTATAGAAGTACAAAATGTTCCCACCGAGAAGCAGGGGCCGACACGCAGCGAATGTTGTAAAATATTACATACGAGGTGTTAGGTTGCCTTAGGTTAGGACATATAACGTTATAGACGTACACAATGTTCCCACCGAGAAGTAGAGGCCTACAGGCCACGAATGTTGTAAAATATTACATATGAGGTGTTAGGTTGCCTTAGGTTAGGACACACAACGTTATAGACGTACATAATGTTCCCACCGAGAAGTGGAGGCCGACACGCCACGAATGTTGTGAAATATTACATTCGAGATGTTAGGTTTGCTTAGTGTTCGGTACACGTTGGCTATCCGCGTACTTCGAATATTGCACTAGGTGCCGTCTGAGGTTCGAAGGACCACCCAATGATTTGGGACTGATGTTAGTGTTACGTAGCTGACTGATTCAGCTCTGAAAAACTTCTGAACTACTGTGTTGGACAGTTTATTTTCTGAACTCTACTGAACTCCTCTCTCTACTGTTCTGCTAACTATTCTGGTCTAACTGTACAAAAATCTCTTAATTTAAGTCCTGGCAGTCCCCACTATGGACCCTTCTCCGAAGTGGCTGGCCCATAAGGGAGGTGCCGAGTTTCCTAATTAACCAACCCCAAGTCATCCCCTTCCAGCTTGCCCGAAGCACGTTACATTTGGAAGCGTGGATGTTGGGGGTGGTCACTGTTAGACGAAAGTTTGGCAACAGCGCAGAGATTCCGCCAGGTCAAGTTGAGCCCAACGGTACGGGTCTACGTATTATAGTCTTAAAAATATTCTAATCCTAAGGACCCTTTGGAACGTGACTTTATGGTAACCTTGGTGAAATTGCTGAGGCAAGACGAAACCCTAATAAATGAAATTACTTTAAGTGCCACATATTGGCTGCAGCCGGTCTGCTAAAACTGACAAAAGACGAAACTCTATACATGACTGACCGTACCATAAAGTCGCCCCTGCGTTGCTCCAAACACTTAGGTTAGTACATATAACGTTATATACGTACATAATGTGCCCACCAAGAAGTAGGGGCCGACACGCAAGGAATGTTATAAAATACTACATCCGAGATGTTAGGTTGCCCTAGGATAGGACATATAACGTTATAGACGTATATAATGTTACCACCGAGGAGTAGTGGTCGACACGTAACGAATGTTGTTAAATATTGTGTCCGAGATATCAGGTTGCATTAGGTTAGGACATATAATGTTATATACGTACATAATGTTCCCACCGAGAAGTAGGTGCCGACACGAATGGAATGTTTTAAAATATTGCGTCCGAAATCTTAGGTTGCCTTAGGTTAGGACATATAATGTTATAGCCGTACATAATGTTCCCACCGAGAAGTAGTGGCCGACACGCCACGAATGTTGTTAAATATTACATCCGAGGTGGTAGGTTGTCTTAGGTTAGGACATATTACGTTATAGCTGCACATAATGTTCCCACCGAGAAGTAGGGGCCGACACGAATGGAATGTTGTAAAATATTGCGTCCGATACGTTAGGTGGCCTGAAATTAGGACATATAATGTTACAGCCGTACATAATGTTCCCACCGAGAAGTAGGTGCCGACACGCAAGGAATACTGTGAAATATTACATCCGAGATGTTTAGTTGCCTTAGGATAGGATATATAACGTTATCGAAGTACATAATGTTCCCTCCGAGGAGTAGGGATCGACACGTAACGAATGTTGTTAAATATTGTGTCCGAGATGTCAGGTTGCATTAGGTTAGGACATATAACGTTATATAGGTACATAATGTTCCCACCTAGAAGTAGAGGCCGACATGCCACGAATGTTGTGAAATATTACATCCGAGATGTTAGGTTTGCTTAGGTTAGGACATATAACGTTATATACGTACATAATGTTCCCACCAAGAAGTAGGGGCCGACACGCAAGGAATGTTGTAAAGTATTACATCCGAGATGTTAGGTTGCCTTAGGTTAGGATATATAACATTATAGACGTACATAATGTTCCCACCGAGGAATAAGGGTCGACACGTAACGAATGTTGTTAAATATTGTGTCCGAGATATCAGGTTGCATTAGGTTAGGACATATAACGTTAGATACGTACATAATGTTCCCACCGAGAAGTAGGTGCCGACACGAATGGAATGTTGTAAAATATTGCGTCCGAGATGTTAGGTGGCCTTAGGTTTGGACATATAATGTTATAGCCGTACATAATGTTCCCACCAAGAAGTAGGCGCCGACACGCAAGGAATGTTGTAAAATATTACATCCGAGATGTTAGGTTGCCTTAGGTTAGGATATATAAAGTTATAGACGTATATAATATTCCCACGGAGCAGTATGCGTCGACACGCAAGGAATGTTGTAAAATATTACATCCGAGACGTTAGGTTGCCTTAGGTTAGGACATATTACGCTATAGCTGCTCATAATGTTCCCACCGAGAAGTAGTGGAAGACACGCCACGAATGTTGTTAAATATTACATCCGAGGTGTTAGGTTGCCTTAGGTTAGGACATATAACGTTATAGCCGAACATAATATTCCCACCGAGAAGTAGGGGCCGACACGCAAGGAATGTTATAAAATATTACATCCGAGATGTTAGGTTGCCCTAGGATAGGACATATAACGTTATATACGTACATAATGTTCCCACCAAGAAGTAGGGGCCGACACGCAAGGAATGTTGTAAAATATTACATCCGAGATGTTAGGTTGCCTTAGGTTAGGATATATAACATTATAGACGTACATAATGTTCCCACCGAGGAGTAGGGGTCGACACGTAACGAATGTTGTTAAATATTGTGTCCGAGATATCAGGTTGCATTAGGTTAGGACATATAACGTTATATACGTACATAATGTTCCCACCGAGAAGTAGGTGCCGACACGAATGGAATGTTTTAAAATATTGCGTCCGAAATGTTAGGTTGCCTTAGGTTAGGACATATAATGTTATAGCCGTACATAATGTTCCCACCGAGAAGTAGGGGCCGACACGCAAGGAATGTTGTAAAATATTACATCCGAGATGTTAGGTTGCCCTAGGATAGGACATATAACGTTATAGACGTATATAATGTTACCACCGAAAAGTAGGTGCCGACACGCAAGGAATGTTGTAAAATATTACATCCGAGAAGTTAGGTGGCTTTAGGTTAGGACATATAATGTTATAGCCGTACATAATGTTCCCACCGAGAAGTAGGGGCCGACACGCAAGGAATGTTGTAAAATATTACATCCGAGATGTTAGGTTGCCCTAGGATAGGACATATAACGTTATAGACGTATATAATGTTACCACCGAAAGGTAGGTGCCGACACGCAAGGAATGTTGTAAAATATTACTACCGAGATGTTAGATTGCCTTAGGTTAGGACATATAACGTTATAGACGTACATAATGTTCCCACCGAGGAGTAGGGGTCGACACGTAATGAATGTTGTTAAATATTGTGTCCGAGGTATCAGGTTGCATTAGGTTAGGACATATAACGTTATATACGTACATAATGTTCCCACCAAGAAGT
Organism: Xylocopa violacea; assembly: GCA_963969225.1. Classification (NCBI taxonomy): domain Eukaryota; kingdom Metazoa; phylum Arthropoda; class Insecta; order Hymenoptera; family Apidae; genus Xylocopa; species Xylocopa violacea. The sequence goes on along the minus strand of CAXAJV010000855.1, from coordinate 104,667 downwards.
AGGGGCCGACACGCCACGAATGTTGTAGAATATAACGTCCGAGATGTTAGGTTACCCTAGGATAGGATATATAACTTTATAGGCGTATATAATGTTCCCACCAGAAGTAGGGGCCGACACGCAAGGAATGTTGTAAAATATTAAATTCGAGATGTTAGGTTGCCTTAGGTTAGGATATATAACGTTATAGCCGTACATAATGTTCCCACCGAGAAGTAGGGGCCGACACGCAAGGAATGTTGAAAAATATTACATCCGAGATGTTAGGTTGCCCTAGGATAGGACGTATAACGTTATAGTCGTACATAATGTTCCCACCAAGAAGTAGGGGCCGACACGCCACGAATGTTGTAATATATTACATCCGAGATGTTAGGTTGCCCTAGGATAGGACATATAACGTTATAGACGTACATAATGTTCCCACCGAGAAGTAGGTGCCGACACGCAAGGAATGTTGTAAAATATTACATCCGAGATGTTAGGTTGCCCTAGGATAGGACATATAACGTTATAGACGTATATAATGTTACCACCGAAAAGTAGGTGCCGACACGCAAGGAATGTTGTAAAATATCACGTACGAGATGTTATGTTGCCTTCGGTTAGGATACATAACGTTACAGAAGTATATAATGTTCCCACAGATAAGTAGGCGCCGACACGCAAGGAATGTTGTAAAATATTACATCCGAGATGTTAGGTTGCCTTAGGTTGGGATACATAACCTTGTAGACGTATATAATGTTCCCACCGAGATGTGGGGGCCGACACGCCAGGCATGTTGTAAAATATTACGTTCGATATGTTAGGTTGCCTTAGGTCAGGATATATAACGTTATAGATGTATATAATGTCCCCACCGAGGCGTTGACGCCGTCCCGCCAGGAATGTTGTAAAATATTACACCCCAGGTGCTAGGATGCCTCAGATTATCATATACAACGTTATAGAAGTATATAATGTCCCCAACGAGATGTAGGCGCCGTCACGCCAGGAATGTTGTAAAATATTACATCCGAGGTTTTAGGATGCCTCAGGTTAGCATATATAACGTTATTGACGTATATATGTTCCCACCGAGAAGTAGGGGCCGACACGCCAGGCATGTTGTAAAATATAAAATCGGAGACGTTAGGTTGCCTTAGGTTAGGATATATAACGTTATAGACGTATATGATGTTCCCACCGAGAAGTAGGGGCAGACACGCCAGGAATGTTGTAAAATATTACAACCGAGATGTTAGGTTTCCTTAGGTTAGGATATACAACGTTATAGACGTATATAATGTCCCCACCGAGATGTTGGCGCCGTCACGCCAGGAATGTTGTAAAATATTACATCCGAGGTGTTAGGATGCCTCAGGTTAGGATATACAACGTTATAGACGTATATAATGTTCCCACCGAGAAGTAGGGACCGACCTGCGAGGAATTTTCTAAAATATTTCATCCGAAATGTTAGGTTCCCTTAGGTTAGGATATACAACGTCATAGACGTACATGATGTTCCCTCCGAGAACTGCGGGCCGACACGCCAGGTATGTTGTAAAATGTTACACGCGAGATGTTAGGTTCCCTTAGGTAAGGATATATAGCGTCATAGACGTACATAAAGTTCCCACCGGGAAGTAGGGGCCGCCACGCCAGGAATGTTGTCAAATATTACTTCTGAGATGTTAGGTTGCCTTAGGATAGGATATACAACGTTATAGACGTATATAATGTTCCCATCGAGAAGTAGGGGCCGACACGCCAGGCATGTTATAAAATATTAGATCGGAGATGCTAGGTTGCCTTAGGTTAGGATATATAATGTTATAGACGTATATGATGTTCCCACCGAGAAGTAGGGGCAGACACGCCAGGAATGTTGTAAAATATTACACCCGAGATGTTAGATTGCCTTAGGTTAGGACATATAACGTTATAGACGTACATAATGTTCCCACCGAGAAGTAGGGTCCGACACGCCAGGAATGTCGTAAAATATTACAACCGAGATGTTATGTTGCCTTAGGTTGGGATACATAACGTTATAAACGTATATAATCTTCCCACCGAGATGTAGGCGCCGACACGCCAGGAATGTGGTAAAATATTACATCCGAGATGTTAGGATGCCTCAGGTAAGGATATATACCGTTATAGACGTATATAAAGTTCCCACCGAGAAGTAGGGTCCGACACGCCAGGAATGTCGTAAAATATTACAACCGAGATGTTATGTTGCCTTAGGTTGGGATACATAACGTTATAAACGTATATAATCTTCCCACCGAGATGTAGGCGCCGACACGCCAGGAATGTGGTAAAATATTACATCCGAGATGTTAGGATGCCTCAGGTTAGCATATATAACGATTTTGACGTATTAAATATTACCACCTAGGACTACGGGCCGACACGCCAGGAATGTTGTAAAATATTACACCTGAGATATTAGGTTCCCTTAGGTAAGGATATGTAACGTGATAGACGTATATAATGTTCCCACTGAGAAGTAGCGGCCAACAAGCCAGGAATGTTTTCCAATATTACATCCAAGATGTTAGGTTTCCCTACGTTAGGATATACAACGTTATAGATGTATATAATGTCCCCAACGAGATGTTGGCGCCATCACGCCAGGAATGTTGTAAAATATTACATTCGAGGTGTTAGGGTTCCTCAGGTTAGCATATATAACGTTAGTGACGTATATAATGTTCCCATCGAGAAGTAGTGGCCGACACGCCAGGCATGTTGTAAAATATTAGATGGGAGATGTTAGGTTGCCTTAGGTTAGGATATATAATGTTATAGACGTAATGATGTTCCCACCGAGAAGTAGGGTCAGACACGCCAGGAATGTTGTAAAATATTACAACCGAGATGTTAGGTTTCCTTAGGTTAGGATATACAACGTTATAGACGTATATAATGTCCCCACCGAGATGTAGGCGCCTATACGCCAGGAATGTTGTAAAATATTACATCCGAGATGTTAGGATGCCTCAGGTTGGCATATATAACGTTAGTGACGTATATAATGTCCCCACCGAGAAGTAGGGGCCGACACGGCATGCATGTTGTAAAATATTACATCCGAGATGTTAGGTTGCCTTAGGTTAGGATATATAACGTTATAGATGTATATAATGTTCCCACCGAGAACTGCGGTCCGTCACGCCAGGAATGTTGTAAAATATTACACCCGAGATGTTAGGTTCCCTTAGGTAATGATATATACCGTTATAGACGTATATAATGTTCCCACCGAGAAGTAGGGGCCGACACGCCAGGCATGTTGTAAAATATTACATCCGATATGTTAGGTTGCCTTAGGTCAGGATATATAACGTTACAGACGTATATATTGTTCCCACCTAGAACTGCGGGCCGACACGCCAGGAATGTTGTAATATGTTATACCCGAGATGTTAGATTCCCTTAGGTAAGTATATATACCGTTATAGACGTATATAATTGACCCACCGAGAACTGCGGGCCGTCACGCCAGGCATGTTGTAAAACATTACACACGAGATGTTAGGTTCCCTTAGGTAAGGATATATACCGTCATAGACGTATATAATGTTCCCACCGAGAAGTAGGGGCCGACACGCCAGGCATGTTGTAAAACATTACATCCGAGATGTTGGGTTTCCTTAGGTAAGGATATATAACGTTATAGACTTATATAAAGTTCCCACCGAGATGTAAAGGTCGACACGACAGGAATGTTGTCAAATATTACATCCGAGATGTTAGGTTTCCTTAGGTTAGGATATACGACGTTATAGACGTATATAATGTACCCACCGAGAAGTAGGGTCCGACACGCCAGGAATGTTGTCAAATATTACTTCTGAGAAGCTAGGTTGCCTTAGGTTAGGATATATAACGTTACAGACGTATATAATGTTCCCACCGAGATGTAGGCGCCGACATGCCAGGAGTGTTGTAAAATATTACATCCGAGATGGTAGGTTGCCTTAGGTTAGGATATATAACGTTATAGACGTATATGATGTTCCCACCGAGAAGTAGGGGCCGTCACGCCAGGAATGTTGTAAAATATTACACCCGAGATGTTAGGTTCCCTTAGGTAAGGATATATACCGTTATAGACGTATATAATGTTCCCACCGAGAAGTAGGGGCCGACACGCCAGGCATGTTGTAAAATATTACATCCGTTATGTTAGGTTGCCTTACGTCAGGATATATAACGTTACAGACGTATATATTGTTCCCACCTAGAACTGCGGGCCGACACGCCAGGAATGTTGTAATATGTTATACCCGAGATGTTAGATTCCCTTAGGTAAGTATATATACCGTTATAGACGTATATAATTGACCCACCGAGAACTGCGGGCCGTCACGCCAGGCATGTTGTAAAACATTACACCCGAGATGTTAGGTTCCCTTAGGTAAGGATATATACCGTCATAGACGTATATAATGTTCCCACCGAGAAGTAGGGGCCGACACGCCAGGCATGTTGTAAAACATTACATCCGAGATGTTGGGTTTCCTTAGGTAAGGATATATAAAGTTATAGACTTATATAAAGTTCCCACCGAGATGTAAAGGTCGACACGACAGGAATGTTGTCAAATATTACATCCGAGATGTTAGGTTTCCTTAGGTTAGGATATACGACGTTATAGACGTATATAATATCCCCACCGAGATGTAGGCGCCGATACGCCAGGAATGTTGTAAAAAGTTACACCCAAGATGTTAGGTTCCCTTAGGTAAGGATATATAACGTTATAGACGTATATGACGTTCCCATCGAGAAGTAGGGGCCGACACGACAGTAATGTTTTCAAATATTACATCCGAGATGTTAGGTTTCTTTAGGTTAGAATATACAACGTTATAGAAGTATATAATGTCCCAACCGAGATGTAGGCGCCGACACGCCAGGAATGTTGTAGAATATTACGTCGGTGGTATTAGGTTGCCTTAGGTTAGGATATATAACGTTATAGACGTATATAATGTTCCCACCGAGAAGTAGGGGCAGACATGCCAGTAATGTTGCAAAATATTACATCCGAGATGTTAGGTTGCCTTAGGTTAGGATATATAACGTTATAGACGTATATAATGTTCCCAACCAGAAGTAGGGACCGACATGCCAGGAGTGTTGTAAACAGTGACAGCCGAGATGTTAGGTTGCCTTAGGTTGGGATACATAACGTTATAGACGTATATAATATTCCCACTGAGATGTAGGCAGCGACACGCCAGGAATGTTGTAAAATATTACATCCGAGGTGTTAGGATGCCTTAGGTTACTATATACAACGTTATAGACGTATATAATGTCCCTACCGGGATGTAGGCGCCGAAACGCCAGGAATGTTGTAAAATATTACGTCGGTGGTATTAGGTTGCCTTAGGTTAGGATATATAACGTTATAGACGTATATAATGTTCCCACCGAGAAGTAGGGGCAGACATGCCAGTAATGTTGTAAAATATTACATCCGAGATGTTAGGTTGCCTTAGGTTGGTATACATAACGTTATAGACGTATATAATGTTCCCACCGAGATGTAGGCGGCGACATACCAGGAATGTTGTAAAATATTACATCCGAGGTGTTAGGATGCCTTAGGTTAGAATATATAACGTTATAGACGTATATAATGTTCCCACCGAGATGTAGGCGGCGACACGCCAGGAATCTTGTAAAATATTACATCCGAGGTGTTAGGATGCCTTAGGTTAAGATATATAACGTTATAGACGTATGTAATGTTCCCACCGAGAAGCAGGGGCCGTCACGCCAGGAATATTGTATAATATTACAACCGAGATGTTAGGTTGCCTTAGGTTGGGATACATAACGTTATAGACGTATATAATGTTCCCACCGAGAAGTAGGGGCCGACACGCCAGGCGTGTTGTAAAATATTACATCCGAGATGTTAGATTGCCTTAGGTTAGGATATATAACGTTATAGATGTATATAATATTCCCATTGAGAACTGCGGGCCGTCACGCCAGGAATGTTGTAAAATATTACACCCGAGATGTTAGATTCCCTTAGGTAGGGATATATAACGTTATAGACGTATATAAAGTTCCCACCGGGAAGTAGGGTCCGACACGCCAGGAATGTTGTCAAATATGACTTCTGAGATGCTAGGTTGCCTTATTTTAGGATATACAACGTTATAGACGTATATAATGTCCCCACCAAGATGTAGGCGCAGATATGCCAGGAATGTTGTAAAATATTACATCCGAGGTGTTAGGATGCCTTAGGTTACGATAGACATCGTTATAGACGTATATAATGTCCCTACCGAGATGTAGGCGCCGACACGCCAGGAATGTTGTAAAATATAACATCCGAGATGTTAGGTTCCCTCAGGTTAGCATATATAACGTTATTGACGTATATAATGTTCCCACCGAGAAGTTGCGGCCGACAAGCCATGCATGTTGTAAAATATTACATCCGAGATGTTAGGTTTCCTTAGGTTAGGATATACAACGTTATAGAAGTATATAATGTCCCCACCGAGAAATGCGGGCCGACACGACAGGAATGTTGTAAAATATTACACCCGAGATGTTAGGTTCCCTTAGGTAAGGATATATAACGTTATAGACGTATATAGAGTTCCCACCGGGAAGTAGGACCCGACACGCCAGGCATGTTGTAAAATATTTCACCCGAGATGTTAGGTTTCCTTAGGTTAGGATATTTAACGTTACAGACGTATATAATGTTCCCACCGAGAACTGCGGGCCGACACGCCAGGAGTGTTGTAAAATATTACACCTGAGATGTTAGGTTAGGTTAGGTTAGGATATATAACGTTATAGATTTATATAATGTCCCCACCGAGATGTAGGCGCCGACATGCCAGGAATGTTGTAAAATATTACATCCGAGGTGTTAGGATGCCTCAGGGTAGGATATATAACGTTATAGACGTATATAATGTTCCCAACCAGAAGTTGGGACCGGCATGCCAGGAATTTTGTAAACTGTGACAACCGAGATGTTAAGTTGCCTTAGTTTGGGATACATAACGTTGTAGACGTATATAATGTTCCCACCGAGATTTAGACGGCGACACGCCAGGAATGTTGTAAAATATTACATCCGAGGTGTTAGGATGCCTTAAGGTTAGGATATACAACGCTATAGACGTATATAATGTCCCTACCGAGATGTAGGCGCCGACACGCCAGGAATGTTGTAAAATATAACATCCGAGATGTTAGGTTCCCTCAGGTTAGCATATATAACGTTATTGACGTATATAATGTTCCCACCGAGAAGTAGGGGCCGACACGCCAGGGATGTTGTAAAATATTACATTCGAGATGTTAGGTTGCCTTAGGTTAGGATATATAACGTTATAGACGGATATAATGTTCCCATCGAGAAATGCGGGCCGACAAGCCAGTAATGTTGTAAAATATTACACACGAGATGTTAGGTTCCCTCAGGTTAGCATATATAACGTTATAGACGTATATGATGTACCCACCGAGAAGTAGGGGCCGACAAGCCAGGAATATTGTATAATAGTACAACCGAGATGTTAGGTTGCCTTAGGTTGCGATACATAACGTTATAGACGTATATAATGTTCCCACCGAGAAGTTGCGGCCGACACGGCACGAATGTTGTGAAATATTACATTCGAGATGTTAGGTTTGCTTAGTGTTAGGTACACGTTGGCTATCCGCGTACTTCGAATATTGCACTAGGTGCCGTCTGAGGTTCGAAGGACCACCCAATGATTTGGGACTGATGTTAGTGTTACGTAGCTGACTGATTCAGCTCTGAAAAACTTCTGAACTACTGTGTTGGACAGTTTATTTTCTGAACTCTACTGAACTCCTCTCTCTACTGTTCTGCTAACTATTCTGGTCTAACTGTACAAAAATCTCTTAATTTAAGTCCTGGCAGTCCCCACTATGGACCCTTCCCCCATGTGGCTGGCCCATAAGGGAGGTGCCGAGTTTCCTAATTAACCAACCCCAAGTCATCCCCTTCGAGCTTGCCCGAAGCACGTTACATTTGGAAGCGGGGATGTTGGGGGTGGTCACTGTTAGACGAAAGTTTGGCAACAGCGCAGAGATTCCGCCAGGTCAAGTTGAGCCCAACGGTACGGGTCTACGTATTATAGTCTTAAAAATATTCTAATCCTAAGGACCCTTTGGAACGTGACTTTATGGTAACCTTGGTGAAATTGCTGAGGCAAGACGAAACCCTAATAAATGAAATTACTTTAAGTGCCACATATTGGCTGCAGCCGGTCTGCTAAAACTGACAAAAGACGAAACTCTATACATGACTGACCGTACCATAAAGTCGCCCCTGCGTTGCTCCAAACACTTAGGTTAGTACATATAACGTTATATACGTACATAATGTGCCCACCAAGAAGTAGGGGCCGACACGCAAGGAATGTTATAAAATACTACATCCGAGATGTTAGGTTGCCCTAGGATAGGACATATAACGTTATAGACGTATATAATGTTACCACCGAAAAGTAGGTGCCGACGCGCAAGGAATTTTGTAAAATATTACTACCGAGATGTTAGATTGCCTTAGGTTAGGACATATTACGTTATAGCTGCTCATAATGTTCCCACCGAGAAGTAGTGGCCGACACGCCACGAATGTTGTTAAATATTACATCCGAGGTGTTAGGTTGCCTTAGGTTAGGACATATAACGTTATAGCCGTACATAATGTTCCCACCGAGAAGTAGGGGCCGACACGCAAGGAATGTTATAAAATATTACATCCGAGATGTTAGGTTGCCCTAGGATAGGACATATAACTTTATATACGTACATAATGTTCCCACCAAGAAGTAGGGGCCGACACGCAAGGAATGTTGTAAAATATTACATACGAGATGTTAGGTTGCCTTAGGTTAGGATATATAACATTATAGACGTACATAATGTACCCACCGAGGAGTAGGGGTCGACACGTAACGAATGTTGTTAAATATTGTGTCCGAGATATCAGGTTGCATTAGGTTAGGACATATAACGTTATATACGTACATAATGTTCCCACCGAGAAGTAGAGGCCGACACGCAAGGAATGTTGTAAAATATTACATCCGAGATGTTAGGTTGCCTTAGGTTAGGATATATAAAGTTATAGACGTATATAATATTCCCACGGAGCAGTATGCGTCGACACGCAAGGAATGTTGTAAAATATTACATCCGAGACGTTAGGTTGCCTTAGGTTAGGACATATTACGTTATAGCTGCACATAATGTTCCCACCGAGAAGTAGAGGCCTACACGCCACGAATGTTGTAAAATATTACATATGAGGTGTTATGTTGCCTTAGGTTAGGACACACAACGTTATAGACGTACATAATGTTCCCACCGAGAAGTAGGGGCCGACACGCAAGGAATGTTGTGAAATATTACATCCGAGATGTTAGGTTTGCTTAGGTTAGGATATATAAAGTTCTAGACGTATATAATATTCTCACGGAGCAGTATGCGCCGACACGCAAGGAATGTTGTAAAATAATACATCCGAGATGTTAGGTTGCCTTAGGTTAGGACATATTACGTTATAGCTACACATAATGTTCCCACCGAGGAGTAGGGGTCGACACACAACGAATGTTGTTAAATATTGTGTCCGAGATATCAGGTTGCATTAGGTTAGGACATATAACGTTAGATACGTACATAATGTTCCCACCGAGAAGTAGGTGCCGACACGCATGGAATGTTGTAACATATTGCGTCTGAGATGTTAGGTTTCCTTAGGTTAGGACGTATAACGTTATAGAAGTACATAATGTTCCCAACGAGAAGTAGGGGCCGACACGCCACAAATGTTGTAAAATATTACATCCGAGATGTTAGCTTGCCTTAGGTTAGGACGTATAACTTTATAGTCGTACACAATGTTCCCACCAAGAAGTAGGGGCCGACACGCCACGAATGTTGTAAAATATCACATACGAGGTGTTAGGTTGCCTTATGTTAGGATATATAAAGTTCTAGACGTATATAATATTCGCACGGAGCAGTATGCGCCGAAACGCAAGGAATGTTGTAAAATATTACATCCGAGATGTTAGGTTGCCTTAGGTTAGGACATATTACGTTATAGCTGCACGTAATGATCCCACCGAGAAGTAGAGGCCGACACGCAAGGAATGTTTTAAAATATTACATCCGAGATGTTAGGTTGCCTTATGTTAGGATATATAAAGTTATAGACGTATATAATATTCCCACGGAGCAGTATGCGTCGACACGCAAGGAATGTTGTAAAATATTACATCCGAGACGTTAGGTTGCCCTAGGATAGGACATATAACGTTATAGACGTACATAATGTTCCCACCGAGAAGTAGGTGCCGACACGCATGGTATGTTGTAAAATATTGCGTCTGAGATGTTAGGTTGCCTTAGGCTAGGACATATTACGTTATAGCTGCACATAATGATCCCACCGAGAAGTAGAGGCCGACACGCAAGGAATGTTTTAAAATATTACATCCGAGATGTTAGGTTGCCTTATGTTAGGATATATAAAGTTATAGACGTATATAATATTCCCACGGAGCAGTATGCGTCGACACGCAAGGAATGTTGTAAAATATTACATCCGAGATGTTAGGTTGCCCTAGGATAGGACATATAACTTTATATACGTACATAATGTTCCCACCAAGAAGTAGGGGCCGACACGCAAGGAATGTTGTAAAATATTACATACGAGATGTTAGGTTGCCTTAGGTTAGGATATATAACATTATAGACGTACATAATGTACCCACCGAGGAGTAGGGGTCGACACGTAACGAATGTTGTTAAATATTGTGTCCGAGATATCAGGTTGCATTAGGTTAGGACATATAACGTTATATACGTACATAATGTTCCCACCGAGAAGTAGGTGCCGACACGAATGGAATGTTGTAAAATATTGCGTCCGATACGTTAGGTGGCCTGAAATTAGGACATATAATGTTACAGCCGTACATAATGTTCCCACCGAGAAGTAGGCGCCGACACGCAAGGAATGTTGTAAAATATTACATCCGAGATGTTAGGTTGCCTTAGGATAAGATATTTAACGTTATAGAAGTACATAATGTTCCCACCGAGGCGTAGGGGTCGACACGCAACGAATGTTGTTAAATATTACATACGAGGTGTTAGGTTTGCTTAGGTTAGGACATATAACGTTATAGACGTACATAATGTTCCCACCGAGAAGTAGAGGCCGACACGCCACGAATGTTGTGAAATATTACATCCGAGATGTTAGGTTTGCTTGGGTTAGGACATATAACGTTATATACGTACATAATGTTCCCACCAAGAAGTAGGGGCCGACACGCAAGGAATGTTGTAAAATATTACATCCGAGTTGTTAGGTTGCCTTAGGTTAGGATATATAACATTATAGACGTACATAATGTTCCCACCGACGAGTAGGGTTCGACACGTAACGAATTTTGTTAAATATTGTGTCCGAGATATCAGGTTGCATTAGGTTAGGACATATAACGTTATATACGTACATAATGTTCCCACCAGGAAGTAGGTGCCGACACGAATGGAATTTTGTAAAATATTACAGCCGAGATGTTAGGTTGCCTTAGGTTAGGACATATTACGTTATAGCTGCATATAATGTTCCCACCGAGAAGAAGTGGCCGACACGCCACGAATGTTGTTAAATATTACATCCGAGGTGTCAGGTTGCCTTAGGTTAGGACATATAACGTTATATCCGTACATAATGTTCCCACCGAGATGTAGGCGCCGACACGCCACGAATGTTGTAAAATATTACATCCGAGATGTTAGGTTGCCCTAGGATAGGACATATAACGTTATAGACGTACATAATGTTCCCACCGAGAAGTAGGTGCCGACACGCAAGGAATGTTATAAAATATCACGTCCGAGATGTTAAATTGCCTTAGGTTAGGACATATAACGTTATAGACGTACATAATGTTCCCACCGAGGAGTAGGGGTCAACACGTAACGAATGTTGTTAAATATTGTGTCCGAGATATCAGGTTGCATTAGGTTAGGACATATAACGTTATATACGTACATAATGTTCCCACCGAGAAGTAGGTGCCGACACGCATGGAATGTTGTAAAATATTGCGTCCGAGATGTTAGGTTGCCTTAGGCTAGGACATATTACGTTATAGCTGCACATAATGTTCCCACCGAGAAGTAGAGGCCGACACGGAAGGAATGTTGTAAAATATTACATCCGAGATGTTAGGTTGCCTTAGGTTAGGATATGTAAAGTTATAGACGTATATAATATTCCCACGGAGCAGTATGCGTCGACACGCCACGAATGTTGTAAAATATTACATCCGAGACGTTAGGTTGCCTTCGGTTAAGGTACATAACATTACAGAAGTATATAATGTTCCCACGGATAAGTAGGCGCCGACACGCAAGGAATGTTGTAAAATATCACATCCGAGGTGTTAGGTTGCCCTAGGATAGGACATAAAACGTTATAGGCGTATATAATGTTACCACCGAAAAGTAGGTGCCGACACGCAAGGAATGCTGTAAAATATTACATCCGAGATGTTAGGTTGTATTAGAATAGGACATATAACGTTATATACGTACATAATGTTCCCACCAAGAAGTAGGGGCCGACACGCCACGAATGTTGTAGAATATAACGTCCGAGATGTTAGGTTACCCTAGGATAGGATATATAACTTTATAGACGTATATAATTTTCCCACCGAAAAGTAGGTGCCGACACGCAAGTAATGTTGTAAAATATTACTTCCGAGATGTTAGATTGCCTTAGGTTAGGATATATAACGTTATAGAAGTACATAATGTTCCCACCGAGAAGTAGGGGCCGACACGCCACGAATGTTGTTATATATTACATACGAGGTGTTAGGTTGCCTTAGGTTAGGACATATAACGTTATAGACGTACATAATGTTCCCACCGAGGAGTAGTGGTCGACACGTAACGAATGTTGTTAAATATTGTGTCCGACATATCAGGTTGCATTAGGTTAGGACATATAATGTTATATACGTACATAATGTTCCCACCGAGAAGTGGGTGCCGACACGAATGGAATGTTGTAAAATATTGCGTCCGAGATGTTAGGTTGCCTTAGGCTAGGGCATATTACGTTATAGCTGCACATAATGTTCCCACCGAGAAGTAGAGGCCGACACGCAAGGAATGTTGTAAAATATTACATCCGAGATGTTAGGTTGCCTTAGGTTAGGATATATAAAGTTATAGACGTATATAATATTCCCACGGAGCAGTATGCGTCGACACGCAAGGAATGTTGTAAAATATTACATCCGAGACGTTAGGTTGCCTTAGGTTAGGACATATTACGTTATAGCTGCACATAATGTTCCCACCGAGAAGTAGAGGCCTACACGCCACGAATGTTGTAAAATATTA
>CAXAJV010000855.1:0-91000 GCA_963969225.1 Xylocopa violacea | reverse complement strand
CATACGAGGTGTTAGGTTGTCTTAGGTTAGGACATATTACGTTATAGCTGCACATAATGTTCCCACCGAGAAGTAGGGGCCGACAAGCAAGGAATGTTATAAAATATTACATCCGAGATGTTAGGTTGCCCTAGGATAGGACATATAACGTTATAGCCGTACATAATGTTCCCACCGAGAAGTAGGTGCCGACACGCAAGGAATACTGTGAAATATTACATCCGAGATGTTTAGTTGCCTTAGGATAGGATATATAACGTTATAGAAGTACATAATGTTCCCTCCGAGGAGCAGGGATCGACACGTAACGAATGTTGTTAAATATTGTGTCCGAGATGTCAGGTTGCATTAGGTTAGGACATATAACGTTATATAGGTACATAATGTTCCCACCTAGAAGTAGAGGCCGACATGCCACGAATGTTGTGAAATATTACATCCGAGATGTTAGGTTTGCTTAGGTTAGGACATATAACGTTATATACGTACATAATGTTCCCACCAAGAAGTAGGGGCCGACACGCAAGGAATGTTGTAAAATATTACATCCGAGATGTTAGGTTGCCTTAGGTTAGGATATATAAAGTTATAGACGTATATAATATTCCCACGGAGCAGTATGCGTCGACACGCAAGGAATGTTGTAAAATATTACATCCGAGACGTTAGGTTGCCTTAGGTTAGGACATATTACGCTATAGCTGCTCATAATGTTCCCACCGAGAAGTAGTGGAAGACACGCCACGAATGTTGTTAAATATTACATCCGAGGTGTTAGGTTGCCTTAGGTTAGGACATATAACGTTATAGCCGAACATAATATTCCCACCGAGAAGTAGGGGCCGACACGCAAGGAATGTTATAAAATATTACATCCGAGATGTTAGGTTGCCCTAGGATAGGACATATAACGTTATATACGTACATAATGTTCCCACCAGGAAGTAGGGGCCGACACGCAAGGAATGTTGTAAAATATTACATCCGAGATGTTAGGTTGCCTTAGGTTAGGATATATAACATTATAGACGTACATAATGTTCCCACCGAGGAGTAGGGGTCGACACGTAACGAATGTTGTTAAATATTGTGTCCGAGATATCAGGTTGCATTAGGTTAGGACATATAACGTTATATACGTACATAATGTTCCCACCGAGAAGTAGGTGCCGACACGAATGGAATGTTTTAAAATATTGCGTCCGAAATGTTAGGTTGCCTTAGGTTAGGACATATAATGTTATAGCCGTACATAATGTTCCCACCGAGAAGTAGGCGCCGACACGCAAGGAATGTTGTAAAATATTACATCCGAGATGTTAGGTTGCCTTAGGTTAGGACGTATTACGTTATAGCTGCACATAATGTTCCCACCGAGAAGTAGTGGCCGACACGCCACGAATGTTGTTAAATATTACATCCGAGGTGGTAGGTTGTCTTAGGTTAGGACACATAACGTTATAGACGTACATAATGTTCCCACCGAGAAGTAGAGGCCGACACGCCACGAATGTTGTAAAATATTACATCCGAGATGTTAGGTTTGCTTAGGTTAGGACATATAACGTTATATACGTACATAATGTTCCCACCAAGAAGTAGGGGCCGACACGCAAGGAATGTTGTAAAATATTACATCCGAGATGTTAGGTTGCCCTAGGATAGGACATATAACGTTATAGACGTATATAATGTTACCACCGAAAAGTAGGTGCCGACACGCAAGGAATGCTGTGAAATATTACATCCGAGATGTTAGGTTGCCTTAGGATAGGATATATAACGTTATAGAAGTACATAATGTTCCCACCGAGGAGTAGGGATCGACACGTAACGAATGTTGTTAAATATTGTGTCCGAGGTGTCAGGTTGCATTAGGTTAGGACATATAACGTTATATACGTACATAATGTTCCCACCGAGAAGTAGAGGCCGACACGCCACAAATGTTGTAAAATATTACATCCGAGGTGTTAGGTTGCTTTAGGTTAGGACGTATAACGTTATAGAAGTATATAATGTTCCCACCGGGAAGTAGGCGCCGACACGAATGGAATGTTTTAAAATATTGCGTCCGAGATGTTAGGTTGCCTTAAGTTAGGACATATAATGTTATAGCCGTACATAATGTTCCCACCGAGAAGTAGGCGCCGACACGCAAGGAATGTTGTTAAATATTACATCCGAGATGTTAGGTTTGCTTAGGTTAGGATATATAATGTTATAGCTGCACATAATGTTCCCACCGGGAAGTAGGGACCGACACGCAAGGAATGTTATAAAATATTACAACCGAGATGTTAGGTTGCCCTAGGATAGGACATATAACGTTATAGACGTATATAATGTTCCCACCAAGAAGTAGGGGCCGACACGCAAGGAATGTTGTAAAATATTATATCCGAGATGTTAGGTTCCCTTAGGTTAGGATATATAACATTATAGACGTACATAATGTTGCCACCGAGGAGTAGGGGTCGACACGTAACGAATGTTGTTAAATATTGTGTCCGAGATATCAGGTAGCATTAGGTTAGGACATATAACGTTAGATACGTACATAATGTTCCCACCGAGAAGTAGGGGCCGACACGCAAGGAATGTTATAAAATATTACATCCGAAATGTTAGGTTGCCTTAGGATAGGACATATAACGTTATATACGTACATAATGTTCCCACCAAGAAGTAGGGGCCGACACGCAAGGAATGTTGTAAAATATTAAATTCGAGATGTTAGGTTGCCTTAGGTTAGGATATATAACGTTATAGCCGTACATAATGTTCCCACCGAGAAGTAGGGGCCGACACGCAAGGAATGTTGAAAAATATTACATCCGAGATGTTAGGTTGCCCTAGGATTGGACGTATAACGTTACAGTCGTACATAATGTTCCCACCAAGAAGTAGGGGCCGACACGCCACGAATGTTGTAAAATATTACATCCGAGATGTTAGGTTGCCCTAGGATAGGTCATATAACGTTATAGACGTACATAATGTTCCCACCGAGAAGTAGGTGCCGACACGCAAGGAATGTCGTAAAATATCACGTCAGAGATGTTATGTTGCCTTCGGTTAGGATATATAACGTTACAGAAGTATATAATGTTCCCACGGATAAGTAGGCGCCGACACGCAAGGAGTGTTGTAAAATATTACGTCCGAGATGTTATGTTGCCTTCGGTTAGGATATATAACGTTACAGAAGTATATAATGTTCCCACGGATAAGTAGGCTCCGACACGCAAGGAATGTTATAAAATATTACATCCGAGAAGTTAGGTGGCGTTAGGTTAGGACATATAATGTTATAGCCGTACATAATGTTCCCACCGAGAAGTAGGTGCCGACAAGAATGGAATGTTGTAAAATATTGCGTCCGAGATGTTAGGTGGCCTTAGGTTAGGACATATAATGTTATAGCCGTACATAATGTTCCCACCGCGAAGTAGGCGCCGACACGCAAGGAATGGTGGAAAATATTACATCCTAGAAGTTAGTTTGCCCTAGGATAGGACATATAACGTAATAGACGTATATAATGTTACCACCGAAAAGTAGGAGCCGACACGCAAGGAATGCTGTAAAATATTACATACGAGATGTTAGGTTGACTTAGGATAGGATATATAACGTTATAGCCGTACATAATGTTCCCACCGAGAAGTAGGGGCCGACACGCAAGGAATGTTGTAAAGTATTACATCCGAGATGTTAGATTGCCTTAGGTTAGGATATATAACATTATAGACGTACATAATGTTCCCACCGAGGAGTAAGGGTCGACACGTAACGAATGTTGTTAAATATTGTGTCCGAGATATCAGGTTGCATTAGGTTAGGACATATAACGTTAGATACGTACATAATGTTCCCACCGAGAAGTAGGTGCCGACACGAATGGAATGTTGTAAAATATTGCGTCCGAGATGTTAGGTGGCCTTAGGTTTGGACATATAATGTTATAGCCGTACATAATGTTCCCACCAAGAAGTAGGCGCCGACACGCAAGGAATGTTGTAAAATATTACATCCGAGATGTTAGGTTGCCTTAGGTTAGGATATATAAAGTTATAGACGTATATAATATTCCCACGGAGCAGTATGCGTCGACACGCAAGGAATGTTGTAAAATATTACATCCGAGACGTTAGGTTGCCTTAGGTTAGGACATATTACGCTATAGCTGCTCATAATGTTCCCACCGAGAAGTAGTGGAAGACACGCCACGAATGTTGTTAAATATTACATCCGAGGTGTTAGGTTGCCTTAGGTTAGGACATATAACGTTATAGCCGAACATAATATTCCCACCGAGAAGTAGGGGCCGACACGCAAGGAATGTTATAAAATATTACATCCGAGATGTTAGGTTGCCCTAGGATAGGACATATAACGTTATATACGTACATAATGTTCCCACCAAGAAGTAGGGGCCGACACGCAAGGAATGTTGTAAAATATTACATCCGAGATGTTAGGTTGCCTTAGGTTAGGATATATAACATTATAGACGTACATAATGTTCCCACCGAGGAGTAGGGGTCGACACGTAACGAATGTTGTTAAATATTGTGTCCGAGATATCAGGTTGCATTAGGTTAGGACATATAACGTTATATACGTACATAATGTTCCCACCGAGAAGTAGGTGCCGACACGAATGGAATGTTTTAAAATATTACGTCCGAAATGTTAGGTTGCCTTAGGTTAGGACATATAATGTTATAGCCGTACATAATGCTCCCACCGAGAAGTAGGCGCCGACACGCAAGGAATGTTGTAAAATATTACATCCGAGATGTTAGGTTGCCTTAGGTTAGGACGTATTACGTTATAGCTGCACATAATGTTCCCACCGAGAAGTAGTGGCCGACACGCCACGAATGTTGTTAAATATTACATCCGAGGTGGTAGGTTGTCTTAGGTTAGGACACATAACGTTATAGACGTACATAATGTTCCCACCGAGAAGTAGAGGCCGACACGCCACGAATGTTGTAAAATATTACATCCGAGATGTTAGGTTTGCTTAGGTTAGGACATATAACGTTATATACGTACATAATGTTCCCACCAAGAAGTAGGGGCCGACACGCAAGGAATGTTGTAAAATATTACATCCGAGATGTTAGGTTGCCTTAGGTCAGGATATATAACATTATAGACGTACATAATATTCCCACCGAGGAGTAGGGGTCGACACGTATCGAATGTTGTTAAATAATGTGTCCGAGATATCAGGTTGCATTAGGTTAGGATATATAACGTTATATACGTACATAATGTTCCCACCGAGAAGTAGGCGCCGACACGCAGGTAATGTTGTAAAATATTACATCCGAGATGTTAGGTTGCCTTATGTTAGGATATATAAAGTTCTAGACGTATATAATATTCTCGCGGAGCAGTATGCGCCGACACGCAAGGAATGTTGTAAAATATTACATCCGAGATGTTAGGTTGCCTTAGGTTAGGACATATTACGTTATAGCTGCACATAATGTTCCCACCGAGAAGTAGGGGCCGACAAGCAAGGAATGTTATAAAATATTACATCCGAGATGTTAGGTTGCCCTAGGATAGGACATATAACGTTATAGACGTATATAATGTTACCACCGAAAAGTAGGTGCCGACACGCAAGGAATGCTGTGAAATATTACATCCGAGATGTTAGGTTGCCTTAGGATAGGATATATAACGTTATAGAAGTACATAATGTTCCCACCGAGGAGTAGGGATCGACACGTAACGAATGTTGTTAAATATTGTGTCCGAGGTGTCAGGTTGCATTAGGTTAGGACATATAACGTTATATACGTACATAATGTTCCCACCGAGAAGTAGAGGCCGACACGCCACAAATGTTGTAAAATATTACATCCGAGGTGTTAGGTTGCTTTAGGTTAGGACGTATAACGTTATAGAAGTATATAATGTTCCCACCGGGAAGTAGGCGCCGACACGAATGGAATGTTTTAAAATATTGCGTCCGAGATGTTAGGTTGCCTTAAGTTAGGACATATAATGTTATAGCCGTACATAATGTTCCCACCGAGAAGTAGGCGCCGACACGCAAGGAATGTTGTTAAATATTACATCCGAGATGTTAGGTTTGCTTAGGTTAGGATATATAATGTTATAGCTGCACATAATGTTCACACCGGGAAGTAGGGACCGACACGCAAGGAATGTTATAAAATATTACAACCGAAATGTTAGGTTGCCCTAGGATAGGACATATAACGTTATAGACGTATATAATGTTCCCACCAAGAAGTAGGGGCCGACACGCAAGGAATGTTGTAAAATATTATATCCGAGATGTTAGGTTCCCTTAGGTTAGGATATATAACATTATAGACGTACATAATGTTGCCACCGAGGAGTAGGGGTCGACACGTAACGAATGTTGTTAAATATTGTGTCCGAGATATCAGGTAGCATTAGGTTAGGACATATAACGTTAGATACGTACATAATGTTCCCACCGAGAAGTAGGGGCCGACACGCAAGGAATGTTATAAAATATTACATCCGAGATGTTAGGTTGCCTTAGGATAGGACATATAACGTTATATACGTACATAATGTTCCCACCAAGAAGTAGGGGCCGACACGCAAGGAATGTTGTAAAATATTAAATTCGAGATGTTAGGTTGCCTTAGGTTAGGATATATAACGTTATAGCCGTACATAATGTTCCCACCGAGAAGTAGGGGCCGACACGCAAGGAATGTTGAAAAATATTACATCCGAGATGTTAGGTTGCCCTAGGATTGGACGTATAACGTTACAGTCGTACATAATGTTCCCACCAAGAAGTAGGGGCCGACACGCCACGAATGTTGTAAAATATTACATCCGAGATGTTAGGTTGCCCTAGGATAGGTCATATAACGTTATAGACGTACATAATGTTCCCACCGAGAAGTAGGTGCCGACACGCAAGGAATGTCGTAAAATATCACGTCAGAGATGTTATGTTGCCTTCGGTTAGGATATATAACGTTACAGAAGTATATAATGTTCCCACGGATAAGTAGGCGCCGACACGCAAGGAGTGTTGTAAAATATTACGTCCGAGATGTTATGTTGCCTTCGGTTAGGATATATAACGTTACAGAAGTATATAATGTTCCCACGGATAAGTAGGCTCCGACACGCAAGGAATGTTGTAAAATATTACATCCGAGAAGTTAGGTGGCGTTAGGTTAGGACATATAATGTTATAGCCGTACATAATGTTCCCACCGAGAAGTAGGTGCCGACAAGAATGGAATGTTGTAAAATATTGCGTCCGAGATGTTAGGTGGCCTTAGGTTAGGACATATAATGTTATAGCCGTACATAATGTTCCCACCGCGAAGTAGGCGCCGACACGCAAGGAATGGTGGAAAATATTACATCCTAGAAGTTAGTTTGCCCTAGGATAGGACATATAACGTAATAGACGTATATAATGTTACCACCGAAAAGTAGGAGCCGACACGCAAGGAATGCTGTAAAATATTACATACGAGATGTTAGGTTGACTTAGGATAGGATATATAACGTTATAGCCGTACATAATGTTCCCACCGAGAAGTAGGGGCCGACACGCAAGGAATGTTGTAAAATATTACATCCGAGATGTTAGGTTGCACTAGGATAGGACATATAACGTTATAGACGTACATAATGTTCCCACCGAGAAATAGGTGCCGACACGCAAGGAATGTTGTAAAATTTCACGTCCGAGATGTTATGTTGCCTTCGGTTAGGATACATAACGTTACAGAAGTATATAATGTTCCCACGGATAAGTAGGCGCCGACACGCAAGGAATGTTGTAAAATATTACATCCGAGAAGTTAGGTGGCTTTAGGTTAGGACATATAATGTTCTAGCCGTACATAATGTTCCCACCGAGAAGTAGGGGCCGACACGCAAGGAATGTTGTAAAATATTACATCCGAGATGTTAGGTTGCCCTAGGATAGGACATATAACGTTATAGACGTATATAATGTTACCACCGAAAAGTAGGTGCCGACACGCAAGGAATGTTGTAAAATATTACATCCGAGAAGTTAGGTGGCTTTAGGTTAGGACATATAATGTTATAGCCGTACATAATGTTCCCACCGAGAAGTAGGGGCCGACACGCAAGGAATGTTGTAAAATATTACATCCGAGATGTTAGGTTGCCCTAGGATAGGACATATAACGTTATAGACGTATATAATGTTACCACCGAAAGGTAGGTGCCGACACGCAAGGAATGTTGTAAAATATTACTACCGAGATGTTAGATTGCCTTAGGTTAGGACATATAACGTTATAGACGTACATAATGTTCCCACCGAGGAGTAGGGGTCGACACGTAATGAATGTTGTTAAATATTGTGTCCGAGATATCAGGTTGCATTAGGTTAGGACATATAACGTTATATACGTACATAATGTTCCCACCAAGAAGTAGGGGCCGACACGCCACGAATGTTGTAGAATATAACGTCCGAGATGTTAGGTTACCCTAGGATAGGATATATAACTTTATAGGCGTATATAATGTTCCCACCGAGAAGTAGGGGCCGACACGCAAGGAATGTTGTAAAATATTACATCCGAGATGTTAGGTTGCCCTAGGATAGGACATATAACGTTATAGACGTATATAATGTTACCACCGAAAGGTAGGTGCCGACACGCAAGGAATGTTGTAAAATATTACTACCGAGATGTTAGATTGCCTTAGGTTAGGACATATAACGTTATAGACGTACATAATGTTCCCACCGAGGAGTAGGTGTCGACACGTAATGAATGTTGTTAAATATTGTGTCCGAGATATCAGGTTGCATTAGGTTAGGACATATAACGTTATATACGTACATAATGTTCCCACCAAGAAGTAGGGGCCGACACGCCACGAATGTTGTAGAATATAACGTCCGAGATGTTAGGTTACCCTAGGATAGGATATATAACTTTATAGGCGTATATAATGTTCCCACCAGAAGTAGGGGCCGACACGCAAGGAATGTTGTAAAATATTAAATTCGAGATGTTAGGTTGCCTTAGGTTAGGATATATAACGTTATAGCCGTACATAATGTTCCCACCGAGAAGTAGGGGCCGACACGCAAGGAATGTTGAAAAATATTACATCCGCGATGTTAGGTTGCCCTAAGATAGGACGTATAACGTTATAGTCGTACATAATGTTCCCACCAAGAAGTAGGGGCCGACACGCCACGAATGTTGTAATATATTACATCCGAGATGTTAGGTTGCCCTAGGATAGGACATATAACGTTATAGACGTACATAATGTTCCCACCGAGAAGTAGGTGCCGACACGCAAGGAATGTCGTAAAATATCACGTCAGAGATGTTATGTTGCCTTCGGTTAGGATATATAACGTTACAGAACTATATAATGTTCCCACGGATAAGTAGGCGCCGACACGCAAGGAGTGTTGTAAAATATTACGTCCGAGATGTTATGTTGCCTTCGGTTAGGATATATAACGTTACAGAAGTATATAATGTTCCCACGGATAAGTATGCTCCGACACACAAGGAATGTTGTACAGTATTACATCCGAGAAGTTAGGTGGCTTTAGGTTAGGACATATAATGTTATAGCCGTACATAATGTTCCCACCGAGAAGTAGGTGCCGACAAGAATGGAATGTTGTTAAATATTGCGTCCGAGATGTTAGGTGGCCTTAGGTTAGGACATATAATGTTATAGCCGTACATAATGTTCCCACCGAGAAGTAGGCGCCGACACACAAGGAATGGTGTAAAATATTACATCCTATAAGTTAGTTTGCCCTAGGATAGGACATATAACGTAATAGACGTATATAATGTTACCACCGAAAAGTAGGTGCCGACACGCAAGGAATGCTGTAAAATATTACATCCGAGATGTTAGGTTGCCTTAGGATAGGACATATAACGTTATATACGTACATAATGTTCCCACCAAGAAGTAGGGGCCGACACGCAAGGAATGTTGTAAAATATTACATTCGAGATGTTAGGTTGCCTTAGGTTAGGATATATAACGTTATAGCTGTACATAATGTTCCCACCGAGAAGTAGGGGCCGACACGCAAGGAATGTTGTAAAATATTACATCGGAGATGTTAGGTTGCCCTAGGATAGGACGTATAACGTTATAGTCGTACATAATGTTCCCACCAAGAAGTAGGGGCCGACACGCCACGAATGTTGTAAAATATTACATCCGAGATGTTAGGTTGCACTAGGATAGGACATATAACGTTATAGACGTACACAATGTTCCCACCGAGAAATAGGTGCCGACACGCAAGGAATGTTGTAAAATATCACGTCCGAGATGTTATGTTGCCTTCGGTTAGGATACATAACGTTACAGAAGTATATAATGTTCCCACGGATAAGTAGGCGCCGGCACGCAAGGAATGTTGTAAAATATTACATCCGAGAAGTTAGGTGGCTTTAGGTTAGGACATATAATGTTCTAGCCGTACATAATGTTCCCACCGAGAAGTAGGGGCCGACACGCAAGGAATGTTGTAAAATATTACATCCGAGATGTTAGGTTGCCCTAGGATAGGACATATAACGTTATAGACGTATATAATGTTACCACCGAAAAGTAGGTGCCGACACGCAAGGAATGTTGTAAAATATTACATCCGAGAAGTTAGGTGGCTTTAGGTTAGGACATATAATGTTATAGCCGTACATAATGTTCCCACCGAGAAGTAGGGGCCGACACGCAAGGAATGTTGTAAAATATTACATCCGAGATGTTAGGTTGCCCTAGGATAGGACATATAACGTTATAGACGTATATAATGTTACCACCGAAAGGTAGGTGCCGACACGCAAGGAATGTTGTAAAATATTACTACCGAGATGTTAGATTGCCTTAGGTTAGGACATATAACGTTATAGACGTACATAATGTTCCCACCGAGGAGTAGGGGTCGACACGTAATGAATGTTGTTAAATATTGTGTTCGAGATATCAGGTTGCATTAGGTTAGGACATATAACGTTATATACGTACATAATGTTCCCACCAAGAAGTAGGGGCCGACACGCCACGAATGTTGTAGAATATAACGTCCGAGATGTTAGGTTACCCTAGGATAGGATATATAACTTTATAGGCGTATATAATGTTCCCACCAGAAGTAGGGGCCGACACGCAAGGAATGTTGTAAAATATTAAATTCGAGATGTTAGGTTGCCTTAGGTTAGGATATATAACGTTATAGCCGTACATAATGTTCCCACCGAGAAGTAGGGGCCGACACGCAAGGAATGTTGAAAAATATTACATCCGCGATGTTAGGTTGCCCTAAGATAGGACGTATAACGTTATAGTCGTACATAATGTTCCCACCAAGAAGTAGGGGCCGACACGCCACGAATGTTGTAATATATTACATCCGAGATGTTAGGTTGCCCTAGGATAGGACATATAACGTTATAGACGTACATAATGTTCCCACCGAGAAGTAGGTGCCGACACGCAAGGAATGTCGTAAAATATCACGTCAGAGATGTTATGTTGCCTTCGGTTAGGATATATAACGTTACAGAACTATATAATGTTCCCACGGATAAGTAGGCGCCGACACGCAAGGAGTGTTGTAAAATATTACGTCCGAGATGTTATGTTGCCTTCGGTTAGGATATATAACGTTACAGAAGTATATAATGTTCCCACGGATAAGTATGCTCCGACACACAAGGAATGTTGTACAGTATTACATCCGAGAAGTTAGGTGGCTTTAGGTTAGGACATATAATGTTATAGCCGTACATAATGTTCCCACCGAGAAGTAGGTGCCGACAAGAATGGAATGTTGTTAAATATTGCGTCCGAGATGTTAGGTGGCCTTAGGTTAGGACATATAATGTTATAGCCGTACATAATGTTCCCACCGAGAAGTAGGCGCCGACACACAAGGAATGGTGTAAAATATTACATCCTATAAGTTAGTTTGCCCTAGGATAGGACATATAACGTAATAGACGTATATAATGTTACCACCGAAAAGTAGGTGCCGACACGCAAGGAATGCTGTAAAATATTACATCCGAGATGTTAGGTTGCCTTAGGATAGGACATATAACGTTATATACGTACATAATGTTCCCACCAAGAAGTAGGGGCCGACACGCAAGGAATGTTGTAAAATATTACATTCGAGATGTTAGGTTGCCTTAGGTTAGGATATATAACGTTATAGCTGTACATAATGTTCCCACCGAGAAGTAGGGGCCGACACGCAAGGAATGTTGTAAAATATTACATCCGAGATGTTAGGTTGCCCTAGGATAGGACATATAACGTTATAGACGTATATAATGTTACCACCGAAAAGTAGGTGCCGACACGCAAGGAATGTTGTAAAATATCACGTACGAGATGTTATGTTGCCTTCGGTTAGGATACATAACGTTACAGAAGTATATAATGTTCCCACAGATAAGTAGGCGCCGACACGCAAGGAATGTTGTAAAATATTACATCCGAGATGTTAGGTTGCCTTAGGTTGGGATACATAACCTTGTAGACGTATATAATGTTCCCACCGAGATGTGGGGGCCGACACGCCAGGCATGTTGTAAAATATTACGTTCGATATGTTAGGTTGCCTTAGGTCAGGATATATAACGTTATAGATGTATATAATGTCCCCACCGAGGCGTTGACGCCGTCCCGCCAGGAATGTTGTAAAATATTACACCCCAGGTGCTAGGATGCCTCAGGTTATCATATACAACGTTATAGAAGTATATAATGTCCCCACCGAGATGTAGGCGCCGTCACGCCAGGAATGTTGTAAAATATTACATCCGAGGTTTTAGGATGCCTCAGGTTAGCATATATAACGTTATTGACGTATATATGTTCCCACCGAGAAGTAGGGGCCGATACGCCAGGCATGTTGTAAAATATAAGATCGGAGATGTTAGGTTGCCTTAGGTTAGGATATATAACGTTATAGACGTATATGATGTTCCCACCGAGAAGTAGGGGCAGACACGCCAGGAATGTTGTAAAATATTACAACCGAGATGTTAGGTTTCCTTAGGTTAGGATATACAACGTTATAGACGTATATAATGTCCCCACCGAGATGTTGGCGCCGTCACGCCAGGAATGTTGTAAAATATTACATCCGAGGTGTTAGGATGCCTCAGGTTAGGATATACAACGTTATAGACGTATATAATGTTCCCACCGAGAAGTAGGGACCGACCTGCGAGGAATTTTCTAAAATATTTCATCCGAAATGTTAGGTTCCCTTAGGTTAGGATATACAACGTCATAGACGTACATGATGTTCCCTCCGAGAACTGCGGGCCGACACGCCAGGTATGTTGTAAAATGTTACACGCGAGATGTTAGGTTCCCTTAGGTAAGGATATATAGCGTCATAGACGTACATAAAGTTCCCACCGGGAAGTAGGGGCCGCCACGCCAGGAATGTTGTCAAATATTACTTCTGAGATGTTAGGTTGCCTTAGGATAGGATATACAACGTTATAGACGTATATAATGTTCCCATCGAGAAGTAGTGGCCGACACGCCAGGCATGTTGTAAAATATTAGATGGGAGATGTTAGGTTGCCTTAGGTTAGGATATATAATGTTATAGACGTAATGATGTTCCCACCGAGAAGTAGGGTCAGACACGCCAGGAATGTTGTAAAATATTACAACCGAGATGTTAGGTTGCCCTAGGATAGGACATATAACGTTATAGACGTATATAATGTTACCACCGAAAAGTAGGTGCCGACACGCAAGGAATGCTGTAAAATATTACATCCGAGAAGTTAGGTGGCTTTAGGTTAGGACATATAATGTTATAGCCGTACATAATGTTCCCACCGAGAAGTAGGGGCCGACACGCAAGGAATGTTGTAAAATATTACATCCGAGATGTTAGGTTGCCCCGATGAAAGGACATATAACGTTATAGACGTATATAATGTTACCACCGAAAAGTAGGTGCCGACACGCAAGGAATGTTGTAAAATATCACGTACGAGATGTTATGTTGCCTTCGGTTAGGATACATAACGTTACAGAAGTATATAATGTTCCCACAGATAAGTAGGCGCCGACACGCAAGGAATGTTGTAAAATATTACATCCGAGATGTTAGGTTGCCTTAGGTTGGGATACATAACCTTGTAGACGTATATAATGTTCCCACCGAGATGTGGGGGCCGACACGCCAGGCATGTTGTAAAATATTACGTTCGATATGTTAGGTTGCCTTAGGTCAGGATATATAACGTTATAGATGTATATAATGTCCCCACCGAGGCGTTGACGCCGTCCCGCCAGGAATGTTGTAAAATATTACACCCCAGGTGCTAGGATGCCTCAGGTTATCATATACAACGTTATAGAAGTATATAATGTCCCCACCGAGATGTAGGCGCCGTCACGCCAGGAATGTTGTAAAATATTACATCCGAGGTTTTAGGATGCCTCAGGTTAGCATATATAACGTTATTGACGTATATATGTTCCCACCGAGAAGTAGGGGCCGATACGCCAGGCATGTTGTAAAATATAAGATCGGAGATGTTAGGTTGCCTTAGGTTAGGATATATAACGTTATAGACGTATATGATGTTCCCACCGAGAAGTAGGGGCAGACACGCCAGGAATGTTGTAAAATATTACAACCGAGATGTTAGGTTTCCTTAGGTTAGGATATACAACGTTATAGACGTATATAATGTCCCCACCGAGATGTTGGCGCCGTCACGCCAGGAATGTTGTAAAATATTACATCCGAGGTGTTAGGATGCCTCAGGTTAGGATATACAACGTTATAGACGTATATAATGTTCCCACCGAGAAGTAGGGACCGACCTGCGAGGAATTTTCTAAAATATTTCATCCGAAATGTTAGGTTCCCTTAGGTTAGGATATACAACGTCATAGACGTGCATGATGTTCCCTCCGAGAACTGCGGGCCGACACGCCAGGTATGTTGTAAAATGTTACACGCGAGATGTTAGGTTCCCTTAGGTAAGGATATATAGCGTCATAGACGTACATAAAGTTCCCACCGGGAAGTAGGGGCCGCCACGCCAGGAATGTTGTCAAATATTACTTCTGAGATGTTAGGTTGCCTTAGGATAGGATATACAACGTTATAGACGTATATAATGTTCCCATCGAGAAGTAGTGGCCGACACGCCAGGCATGTTGTAAAATATTAGATGGGAGATGTTAGGTTGCCTTAGGTTAGGATATATAATGTTATAGACGTAATGATGTTCCCACCGAGAAGTAGGGTCAGACACGCCAGGAATGTTGTAAAATATTACAACCGAGATGTTAGGTTTCCTTAGGTTAGGATATACAACGTTATAGACGTATATAATGTCCCCACCGAGATGTAGGCGCCTATACGCCAGGAATGTTGTAAAATATTACATCCGAGATGTTAGGATGCCTCAGGTTAGCATATATAACGTTAGTGACGTATATAATGTCCCCACCGAGAAGTAGGGGCCGGCACGGCATGCATGTTGTAAAATATTACATCCGAGATGTTAGGTTGCCTTAGGTTAGGATATATAACGTTATAGATGTATATAATGTTCCCACCGAGAACTGCGGGCCGTCACGCCAGGAATGTTGTATAATAATACAACCGAGATATTAGGTTGCCTTTGGTTGGGATACATAACGTTATAGACGTATATAATGTTCCCACCGAGAAGTAGGGGCCGACACGGCATGCGTGTTGTAAAATATTACATCCGGGATGTTAGGGTGCCATAGGTTAGGATATATAACGTTATAGATGTATATAATGTTCCCACCGAGAACGGCGGGCCGTCACGCCAGGAATGTTGTAAAATATTACACCCGAGATGTTAGGGTTCCTCAGGTTAGCATATATAACGTTAGTGACGTATATAATGTTCCCATCGAGAAGTAGTGGCCGACACGCCAGGCATGTTGTAAAATATTAGATGGGAGATGTTAGGTTGCCTTAGGTTAGGATATATAATGTTATAGACGTAATGATGTTCCCACCGAGAAGTAGGGTCAGACACGCCAGGAATGTTGTAAAATATTACTACCGAGATGTTAGGTTTCCTTAGGTTAGGATATCCTACGTTATAGACGTATATAATGTCCCCACCGAGATGTAGGCGCCTATACGCCAGGAATGTTGTAAAATATTACATCCGAGATGTTAGGATGCCTCAGGTTAGCATATATAACGTTAGTGACGTATATAATGTCCCCACCGAGAAGTAGGGGCCGACACGGCATGCATGTTGTAAAATATTACATCCGAGATGTTAGGTTGCCTTAGGTTAGGATATATAACGTTATAGATGTATATAATGTTCCCACCGAGAACTGCGGGCCGTCACGCCAGGAATGTTGTAAAATATTACACCCGAGATGTTAGGTTCCCTTAGGTAATGATATATACCGTTATAGACGTATATAATGTTCCCACCGAGAAGTAGGGGCCGACACGCCAGGCATGTTGTAAAATATTACATCCGATATGTTAGGTTGCCTTAGGTCAGGATATATAACGTTACAGACGTATATATTGTTCCCACCTAGAACTGCGGGCCGACACGCCAGGAATGTTGTAATATATTATACCCGAGATGTTAGATTCCCTTAGGTAAGTATATATACCGTTATAGACGTATATAATTGACCCACCGAGAACTGCGGGCCGTCACGCCAGGCATGTTGTAAAACATTACACACGAGATGTTAGGTTCCCTTAGGTTAGGATATACGACGTTATAGACGTATATAATGTACCCACCGAGAAGTAGGGTCCGACACGCCAGGAATGTTGTAAAACATTACATCCGAGATGTTGGGTTTCCTTAGGTAAGGATATATAAAGTTATAGACTTATATAAAGTTCCCACCGAGATGTAAAGGTCGACACGACAGGAATGTTGTCAAATATTACATCCGAGATGTTAGGTTTCCTTAGGTTAGGATATACGACGTTATAGACGTATATAATGTCCCCACCGAGATGTAGGCGCCGATACGCCAGGAATGTTGTAAAATGTTACACCCAAGATGTTAGGTTCCCTTAGGTAAGGATATATAACGTTATAGACGTATATGACGTTCCCATCGAGAAGTAGGGGCCGACACGACAGTAATGTTTTCAAATATTACATCCGAGATGTTAGGTTTCCTTAGGTTAGAATATACAACGTTATAGAAGTATATAATGTCCCCACCGAGATGTAGGCGCCGACACGCCAGGAATGTTGTAGAATATTACGTCGGTGGTATTAGGTTGCCTTAGGTTAGGATATATAACGTTATAGACGTATATAATGTTCCCACCGAGAAGTAGGGGCAGACATGCCAGTAATGTTGCAAAATATTACATCCGAGATGTTAGGTTGCCTTAGGTTAGGATATATAACGTTATAGACGTATATAATGTTCCCAACCAGAAGTAGGGACCGACATGCCAGGAGTGTTGTAAACAGTGACAGCCGAGATGTTAGGTTGCCTTAGGTTGGGATACATAACGTTATAGACGTATATAATATTCCCACTGAGATGTAGGCAGCGACACGCCAGGAATGTTGTAAAATATTACATCCGAGGTGTTAGGATGCCTTAGGTTACGATATACAACGTTATAGACGTATATAATGTCCCTACCGGGATGTAGGCGCCGAAACGCCAGGAATGTTGTAAAATATTACGTCGGTGGTATTAGGTTGCCGTAGGTTAGGATATATAACGTTATAGACGTATATAATGTTCCCACCGAGAAGTAGGGGCAGACATGCCAGTAATGTTGTAAAATATTACATCCGAGATGTTAGGTTGCCTTAGGTTGGTATACATAACGTTATAGACGTATATAATGTTCCCACCGAGATGTAGGCGGCGACATACCAGGAATGTTGTAAAATATTACATCCGAGGTGTTAGGATGCCTTAGGTTAAGATATATAACGTTATAGACGTATGTAATGTTCCCACCGAGAAGCAGGGGCCGTCACGCCAGGAATATTGTATAATATTACAACCGAGATGTTAGGTTGCCTTAGGTTGGGATACATAACGTTATAGACGTATATAATGTTCCCACCGAGAAGTAGGGGCCGACACGCCAGGCGTGTTGTAAAATATTACATCCGAGATGTTAGATTGCCTTAGGTTAGGATATATAACGTTATAGATGTATATAATATTCCCATTGAGAACTGCGGGCCGTCACGCCAGGAATGTTGTAAAATATTACACCCGAGATGTTAGATTCCCTTAGGTAAGGATATATAACGTTATAGACGTATATAAAGTTCCCACCGGGAAGTAGGGTCCGACACGCCAGGAATGTTGTCAAATATGACTTCTGAGATGCTAGGTTGCCTTATTTTAGGACATACAACGTTATAGACGTATATAATGTCCCCACCAAGATGTAGGCGCAGATATGCCAGGAATGTTGTAAAATATATCACCCGAGATGTTAGGTTTCCTTAGGTTAGGATATACAACGTCATAGACGTATATGATGTTCCCACCGAGATGTAGGGGCCCACACGCCAGGAATGTTGTGAAATATTACTTCTGAGATGTTAGATTCCCTTAGGTTAGGATATACAACGTTATAGACGTATATAATGTCCCCACCGAGATGTTGGCGCCGTCACGCCAGGAATGTTGTAAAATATTACATCCGAGGTGTTAGGATGCCTTAGGTTACGATATAGATCGTTATAGACCTATATAATGTCCCTACCTAGATGTAGGCGCCGACACACCAGGAATGTTGTAAAATATTACATCCGTGGTATTAGGTTGCCTTAGGTTAGGATATATAACGTTATAGACGTATATAATGTTCCCACCGAGAAGTAGGCGCCCACGCGCCAGGAATGTTGTGAAATATTACTTCTGCGATGTTAGGTTCCCTTAGGTCAGGATATAGAACGTTATAGACGTATATAATGTTCCCACCGAGAACTGCGGGCCGACACGCCAGGAATGTTGTAATATGTTATACCCGAGATGTTAGATTCCCTTAGGTAAGTATATATACCGTTATAGACGTATATAGTGTTCCCACCGAGAAGTAGGGGCCTACACGCCAGGCATGTTGTAAAACATTACATCCGAGATGTTGGGTTTCCTTATGTAAGGATATATACCGTTATAGACGTATATAATGTTCCCACCGAGAAGTAGCGGCCGACACGCCAGGAATGTTTTCAAATATTACATCCGAGATATTAGGTTTCCCTAGGTTAGGATATACAACGTTATAGACGTATATAATTTCCCCCCCGAGATGTTGGCGCCGTCACGCCAGGAATGTTGTAAAATATTACATCCGAGGTGTTAGGATGCCTTAGGTTACGATAGACATCGTTATAGACGTACATAATGTCCCTACCGAGATGTAGGCGCCGACACGCCAGGAATGTTGTAAAATATAACATCCGAGATGTTAGGTTCCCTCAGGTTAGCATATATAACGTTATTGACGTATATAATGTTCCGACCGAGAAGTAGGGGCCGACACGCCAGGGATGTTGTAAAATATTACATTCGAGATGTTAGGTTGCCTTAGGTTAGGATATATAACGTTATAGACGGATATAATGTTCCCATCGAGAAATGCGGGCCGACACGCCAGTAATGTTGTAAAATATTACACACGAGATGTTAGGTTCCCTCAGGTTAGCATATATAATGTTATTGACGTATATAATGTTCCCACCGAGAAGTAGGGGCAGACACGCCAGGCATGTTGTAAAATATTACATCCGAGATGGTAGGTTGCCTTAGGTTAGGATATATAACGTTACAGACGTATATGATGTTCCCACCGAGAAGTAGGGGCCGACACGCCAGGCATGTTGTAAAATATTACATCCGAGATGGTAGGTTGGCTTAGGTTATGATATATAACGTTATAGACGTATATGATGTATCCACCGAGAAGTAGGGGCCGACAAGCCAGGAATATTGTATAATAATACAACCGAGATGTTAGGTTGCCTTAGGTTGCGATACATAACGTTATAGACGTATATAATGTTCCCACCGAGAAGTTGCGGCCGACAAGCCATGCATGTTGTAAAATATTACATCCGAGATGTTAGGTTTCCTTAGGTTAGGATATACAACGTTATAGAAGTATATAATGTCCCCACCGAGAAATGCGGACCGACACGACAGGAATGTTGTAAAATATTACACCCGAGATGTTAGGTTCCCTTAGGTAAGGATATATAACGTTATAGACGTATATAGAGTTCCCACCGGGAAGTAGGACCCGACACGCCAGGCATGTTGTAAAATATTTCACCCGAGATGTTAGGTTTCCTTAGGTTAGGATATATAACGTTACAGACGTATATAATGTTCCCACCGAGAACTGCGGGCCGACACGCCAGGAGTGTTGTAAAATATTACACCTGAGATGTTAGGTTAGGTTAGGTTAGGATATATAACGTTATAGATTTATATAATGTCCCCACCGAGATGTAGGCGCCGACATGCCAGGAATGTTGTAAAATATTACATCCGAGGTGTTAAGATGCCTCAGGGTAGGATATATAACGTTATAGACGTATATAATGTTCCCAACCAGAAGTTGGGACCGGCATGCCAGGAATTTTGTAAACTGTGACAACCGAGATGTTAAGTTGCCTTAGTTTGGGATACATAACGTTGTAGACGTATATAATGTTCCCACCGAGATTTAGGCGGCGACACGCCAGGAATGTTGTAAAATATTACATCCGAGGTGTTAGGATGCCTTAAGGTTAGGATATACAACGCTATAGACGTATATAATGTCCCTACCGAGATGTAGGCGCCGACACGCCAGGAATGTTGTAAAATATAACATCCGAGATGTTAGGTTCCCTCAGGTTAGCATATATAACGTTATTGACGTATATAATGTTCCCACCGAGAAGTAGGGGCCGACACGCCAGGGATGTTGTAAAATATTACATTCGAGATGTTAGGTTGCCTTAGGTTAGGATATATAACGTTATAGACGGATATAATGTTCCCATCGAGAAATGCGGGCCGACAAGCCAGTAATGTTGTAAAATATTACACACGAGATGTTAGGTTCCCTCAGGTTAGCATATATAATGTTATTGACGTATATAATGTTCCCACCGAGAAGTAGGGGCAGACACGCCAGGCATGTTGTAAAATATTACATCCGAGATGGTAGGTTGCCTTAGGTTAGGATATATAACGATACAGACGTATATGATGTTCCCACCGAGAAGTAGGGGCCGACACGCCAGGCATGTTGTAAAATATCACATCCGAGATGGTAGGTTGCCTTAGGTTAGGATATATAACGTTATAGACGTATATGATGTACCCACCGAGAAGTAGGGGCCGACAAGCCAGGAATATTGTATAATAGTACAACCGAGATGTTAGGTTGCCTTAGGTTGCGATACATAACGTTATAGACGTATATAATGTTCCCACCGAGAAGTTGCGGCCGACACGCCAGGCATGTTTAAAAATATTACATCCGAGATGTTAGGTTTCCTTAGGTTAGGATATACAACGCTATAGATGTATATAATGTTCCCACCTAGAACTGCGGGCCGACACGCCAGGAATGTTGTAAAATGTTACGCCCGACATGTTAGGTTCCCTTAGGTAAGGATATATAACGTTATAAACGTATATAAAGTTCCCAACGGGAAGTAGGGGCCGACAC
The DNA here is from genome assembly GCA_963969225.1 of Xylocopa violacea. Taxonomy (NCBI): domain Eukaryota; kingdom Metazoa; phylum Arthropoda; class Insecta; order Hymenoptera; family Apidae; genus Xylocopa; species Xylocopa violacea. The sequence continues at coordinate 69,228 of CAXAJV010000855.1, read as the reverse complement.
GCCAGGAATGTTTTCAAATATGACTTCTGAGATGTTAGGTTGCCTTATTTTAGGATATACAACGTTATAGACGTATATAATGTCCCCACCGAGATGTAGGCGCCGACATGCCAGGAATGTTGTAAAATATTTCACCCGAGATGTTAGGTTTCCTTAGGTTAGGATATATAACGTTACAGACGTATATAATGTTCCCACCGAGAACTGCGGGCCGACACGCCAGGAGTGTTGTAAAATATTACACCTGAGATGTTAGGTTAGGTTAGGTTAGGATATATAACGTTATAGATTTATATAATGTCCCCACCGAGATGTAGGCGCCGACATGCCAGGAATGTTGTAAAATATTACATCCGAGGTGTTAGGATGCCTCAAAGTAGGATATATAACGTTATAGACGTATATAATGTTCCCAACCAGAAGTTGGGACCGGCATGCCAGGAATTTTGTAAACTGTGACAACCGAGATGTTAAGTTGCCTTAGTTTGGGATACATAACGTTGTAGACGTATATAATGTTCCCACCGAGATTTAGGCGGCGACACGCCAGGAATGTTGTAAAATATTACATCCGAGGTGTTAGGATGCCTTAAGGTTAGGATATACAACGCTATAGACGTATATAATGTCCCTACCGAGATGTAGGCGCCGACACGCCAGGAATGTTGTAAAATATAACATCCGAGATGTTAGGTTCCCTCAGGTTAGCATATATAACGTTATTGACGTATATAATGTTCCCACCGAGAAGTAGGGGCCGACACGCCAGGGATGTTGTAAAATATTACATTCGAGATGTTAGGTTGCCTTAGGTTAGGATATATAACGTTATAGACGGATATAATGTTCCCATCGAGAAATGCGGGCCGACAAGACAGTAATGTTGTAAAATATTACACACGAGATGTTAGGTTCCCTCAGGTTAGCATATATAATGTTATTGACGTATATAATGTTCCCACCGAGAAGTAGGGGCAGACACGCCAGGCATGTTGTAAAATATTACATCCGAGATGGTAGGTTGCCTTAGGTTAGGATATATAACGTTACAGAAGTATATGATGTTCCCACCGAGAAGTAGGGGCCGACACGCCAGGCATGTTGTAAAATATTACATCCGAGATGGTAGGTTGCCTTAGGTTTGGATATATAACGTTATAGACGTATATGATGTACCCACCGAGAAGTAGGGGCCGACAAGCCAGGAATATTGTATAATAGTACAACCGAGATGTTAGGTTGCCTTAGGTTGCGATACATAACGTTATAGACGTATATAATGTTCCCACCGAGAAGTTGCGGCCGACAAGCCATGCATGTTGTAAAATATTACATCCGAGATGTTAGGTTTCCTTAGGTTAGGATATACAACGTTATAGAAGTATATAATGTCCCCACCGAGATGTAGGCGCCGTCACGCCAGGAATGTTGCAAAATATTACACCCTAGGTATTAGGTTTCCTTAGGTTAGGATATACAACGTCATAGACGTATATGATGTTCCCACCGAGAAGCAGGGGCCGACACGCCAGGCATGTTGTCAAATATTACTTCTGAGATGTTAGGTTGCCTTATTTTAGGGTATACAAGGTTATAGACGTATATAATGTCCCCACCGAAATGTAGGCGCCGACACGCCAGGAATGTTGTAAAATATTTCACTCGAGATGTTCGACTTCCTTAGGTTAGGATATATAACGTTATTGACGTATATAATGTTCCCACCGAAAAATAGCGGCCAACAAGCCAGGAATATTTTCAAATATTACAGCCGAAATGTTAGGTTTCCTTAGGTTAGGATATACAACGTTACAGACGTATATAATGTCCCCACCGAGATGTTGGCGCCGTCACGCCAGGAATGTTGTAAAATATTACATCCGAGGTGTTAGGATGCCTCAGGTTAGCATATACAACGCTATAGACGTATATAATGTTACCACCGAGGACTACGGGCCGACACGACAGGAATGTTGTAAAATATTACACCTGAGATGTTAGGTTTCCTTAGGTTAGGATATACAACGTCATAGATGTATATGATGTTCCCACCGAGATGTAGGGGCCGACACGCCAGGAATGTTGTGAAATATTATATCCGAGGTGTTAGCTTGCCTTAGGTTGCGATATTCAACGTTATAGACGTATATGATGTTTCCACCGAGACGTAGGAGCCCTCACGCCAGGAATGTTGTAAAATGTTACACCCGAGATGTTAGGTTCCCTTAGGTAAGGATATATAACGTTATAGACGTATTTAATGTTCCCACTGAGAAGTAGCGGCCAACAAGCCAGGAATGTTTTCAAATATTACATCCGAGATGTTAGGTTTCCTTAGGTTAGGATATACAACGTTGTACAGGTATATAATGTCCCCACCGAGATGTAGGTGCCGTCACGCCAGCAATGTTGTAAAATATTTCACTTGAGATATTAGGCTTCCTTAGGTTAGGATATATAACGTTATTGACGTATATAATGTTCCCACCGGGAAATGCGGGCCGACACGCCAGGAATGTTGTAAAATATTACACCCGAGATGTGAGGTTCCCTTAGGTAAGGATATATAACGTTATAGGCGTATATAAAGTTCCCACCGGGAAGTAGGGGCCGACACGCCAGGAATGTTGTAAGATATTACATTTGAGATGTTAGGTTCCCTTAGGTAAGGATATATAACGTTATAGACGTATATAATGTTCCCGACGAGATGTAGGCGCCGATACGCCAGGAATGTTGTGAAATATTACATCCGAGGTGTGAGGTTGCCTTATTTTAGGATATACAACGTTATAGACGTATATAATGTCCCCACCGAGATGTAGGCGCCGACACGCCAGGAATGTTGTAAAATATTACATCCGATGAGTTAGGTTGCCTTAGGTTAGGATATATAACGCTATAGACGTAGATAATGCTCCCACAGAGAAGAACGGTGTTACCACACCGGAATCCTGTAAAACACTACAACCGGCGGGCTGGATGACTTAGGTTATGTAATATTACGTTATAGATGTGTATAATGTTCCAACCGAGAAGTAGGGACCGACAGGCCAGGAATGTTGTAAAATATTTCAGCCGAGCTGTTAGGTTACCTCAGGTTAGGATATACAAGGTAATAGACGTATATAATGTCCCCACCGAGAAGTAGGGGCCGACACCCCAGGAATGTTGTTAAATATTACTTCTGAGATGTTAGGTTCCCTTAGGTTAGGATATACAACGTTATAGACGTATATAATGTTACCACCGAGGACTACGGGCCGACACGCCAGGAATAATTGTAAAATATTACACCTGAGATGTTAGGTTACCTTAGGAAAGGATATATAACGTTATAGAAGTATATAAAGTTCCCACCGGGAAGTAGGGGCCGACACGCCAGGAATGTTGTCAAATATTACATCCGAGATGTTAGGTTGCCTTAGGTTTGGATATTCAACGTCATAGACGTATATGATGTTCCCACCGTGATGTAGTGGCCGTCACGCCAGGAATGTTGTCAAATATTACTTCTGAGATGTTAGGTTCCCTTAGGCTACAATATACAACATTATAGACGTATATAATATTACCACCGAGGACTACGGGCCGACACGCCAGGAATGTTGTCAAATATTACATCCGAGATGTTAGGTTTCCTTAGGTTAGGATATACAACGTCAAAGACGTATATGATGTTCCCACCGAGATGTAGGGGCCGACACGCCAGGAATGTTGTCAAATATTTCACCCGAGATGTTAGGTTTCCTTAGGTTAGGATATACAACGTCATAGACGTATATGATATTCCCACCGAGGTGTAGGCGCCGACACGCCAGGAATGTTGTAAAATATTACATCCGAGGTGTTAGGATGCCTCAGGTTAGCATATATAACGTTATAGACGTATATAATGTTCCCACCGAGAAGTAGGGCCCGAAACGCCAGGAATGTTGTCAAATATTACACCCGAGATGTTGGGTTTCCTTAGGTTAGGATAGAAAACTTTATAGACGTATATAATGTCCCCACCGAGATGTAGGCGCCGACACGCCAGGAATGTTGTAAAATATTATATCCGTGGTGTTAGGTTGCCTTAGGTTGGGATATACAACGTTATAGACGTATATAATGTACCCACCGAGATGTTGGCGTCGACACGCAAGGAATGTTGTAAAATATTTCACCCGAGATGTTAGGTTTCCTTAGGTTAGGATATATAACGTTATAGACGTATATAATATCCCCACCGAGATGTAGGCGCCGACATGCCAGGAATGTTATAAAATATTACATCCGAGGTGTTAGGATGCCTCAGGTTAGCATATATAACGTTATAGACGTATATAATAATGTTCTCACCGAGAAGTAGGAGCCGACACGCCAGGAATGTTGTAACATATTTCAACCGAGATGTTAGGTTTCCTTAAGTTAGGATAGACAACGTTATAGACGTATATAATGTCCCCACCGAGATGTAGGCGCCGACACTCCAGGAATGTTGTAATATATTATACCCGAGGTGTTAGGTTGCCTTAGGTTGGGATATACAACGTTATAGACGTATATAATGTTCCCACCAAGTAGTAGGGACCGACATGCCAGGAATGTTGTAAAATATTACATCCGAGATGTTAGGTTGCCTTAGGTTAGGATATACAACGTTATAGACGTATATAATGTTCCCACAGAGAAGTAGCGGCCGACACGCCAGGAATGTTATAAAATATTACATCCGAGGTGTTAGGATGCCTCAGGTTACCATACATAACGTTATTGACGTATATAATGTTCCCACCGAGAAGTAGGGGCCGACACGCGAGGCTTGTTGTAAAATATTACATCCGAGATGTTAGGTTTCCTTAGGGTAGGATATACAACGTTATAGACGTATATAATGTTCCCGCCGAGAAGTAGGCTCCGACGCGCCAGGAATGTTGTAAAATATTACATCCGAGATGTTAGGTTGCCTTAGGTTAGGGTATATAACGTTATAGACGTGCATAATGTTCCCACCGAGAAGTAGCGGCCAACAAGCCAGGAATGTTTTCAAATATTAGACCCGGGATGTTAGGTATCCTTAGATTAGGATATATAACATTATAGACGTATATAATTTTCTCACCGAGAAGAACGGTGTTACCTCACCGGAATCCTGTAAAACACTACAACCTGCGGGCTGGATGACTTATGTTATGTAATATTACGTTATAGATGTGTATAATGTTACCACCGAGAAGTAGGGACCAACATGCCAGGAATGTTTTCAAATATTACATCCGTGGTGTTAGGTTGCCTTAGGTTGGGATACATAACGTTATAGACGTATATAATGTTCCCACCGAGAGGTAGGGGCCGACGCGCCAGGAATGTTGTAAAATATTACATCCGAGGTGTTAGGATGCCTCAGGTGAGCATATATAACGTTATTGACGTATATAACGTTCCCACCGAGATGTAGGCGCCGACACGCCAGGAATGTTGTAGAATATTACATCCGAGGTGTTAGGATGCCTCAGGCTAGGATATATAACGTTATAGACGTATATAATGTTCCCACCGAGAAGTAGGGAACGATATGACAGGAATATTGTAAAATATTACATCCGAGATGTTAGGTTGCCTTAGGTTGGGATACATAACGTTATAGACGTATATAATGTTCCTACCGAGAAGTAGGGGCCGACGCGCCAGGAATTTTGTAAAATATTACATCCGAGATGTTAGGTTGCCTTAGGTTAGGATGTACAACATCATAGACGTATATGATGTTCCCACCGAGATGTAGGGGCCGTCACGCCAGGAATGTTGTCAAATATTTCTTCTGAGATGTTAGGTTCCCTTAGGTTAGGATATACAACGTTATAGGCGTATATAATGTTACCACCGAGAACTACGGGCCGACACGCCGGGAATGTTGTAAAATATTTCACCCGAGATGTTAGGTTTCCTTAGGTTAGGAATTATAACGTTATATACGTATATAATATCCCCACCGAGATGTAGGCGCCGACATGCGAGGAATGTACTAAAATATTACATCCGTGGTGTTAGGATGCCTCAGGTTAGGGAATATAACGTTATAGACGTATATAATGTTCCCACCGAGAAGACTCGGCGAACAGGCCAGGAATGTTATCAAATATTTCAGCCGAGATGTTAGGTTGCCTTAGGTTGGGATACAAAACGTTATAGACGTATATAATGTTCCCACCGAGAAGTAGGGGCCGACGCGCTAGGAATGTTGTAAAATATTACATCCGAGATATTAGGTTGCCTAAGGTTAGGATATACAACGTTATAGACGTATATGATGTTCCCACCGAGAAGTAGGGTACGATATGCCAGGAATATTGTAAAATATTACATCCGAGATGTTAGGTTGCCTTAGGTTGGGATACATAACGTTATAGACGTATATAATGTACCCACCGAGAAGTAGGGTCTGACGCGCCAGGAATGTTGTAAAATATTTCCCCCGAGATGTTAGGTTTCCTTAGGTTAGGATATATAACGTTATAGACATATGATGTTCCCACCGAGAAGTGGGGGCCGACACGCCAGGAATGTTGTAAAATATTACATCCGAGGTGTGAGGTTGCCTTATGTTAGGATATATAACGTCATAGACGTATATGATGTTCCCACCGATATGTAGGGGCCGTCACGACAGGAATGTTGTCAAATATTAGTTCTGAGATGTTAGGGTCCCTTAGGTTAAGATATACAACGTTATAGACGTATATAATTTTACCACCGAGAACTACGGGCCGACACGCCAGGAATGATGTAAAATATTTCATCCAAGATGTTAGGCTTCCTTAGGTTAGAATATATAACGTAATAGACGTATAAAATATCCCCACCGAGATGTAGGCGCCGAAATGCCAGGAATATTGTAAAATATTACATACGAGTTGTTAGGATGCCTTATGTTAGGATATATAACGTTATAGAAGTATATAATGTTCCCACGGGGTAGTATGCGGCGACACGCAAGGAATGTTCTGAAATATCACGTCCGAGATGTTGTGTTGCCTTAGGTTAGGATATGTAACGTTATAAACGTATATAATGTTCCCACCGAGAAGTAGGTGCCGACACGCGTGGAATGTTGTTACATATCATGCCCCAGATGTCAGGTTGCATTAGGTTAGGATATATAACGTTATGACGTATATGATGATACCACTGAGATGTAGGGTCCGACACGCAACGAATGTTGTAAAATATTGCGTCCGAAATGTTAGGTTGCCTTAGGTTAGGATGTAAAACATCATAGACGTATATGATGTTCCCACCGAGATGTAGGGGCCGTCACGCCAGGAATGTTGTCAAATATTACTTCTGAGATGTTAGGTTCCCTTAGGTTAGGATATACAACGTTATAGGCGTATATAATGTTACCACCGAGAGCTACGGGCCGACACGCCAGGAATGATGTAAAATATTTCATCCAAGATGTTAGGCTTCCTTAGGTTAGAATATATAACGTAATAGACGTATATAATATCCCCACCGAGATGTAGGCGCCGACATGCCAGGAATATTGTAAAATATTACATACGAGTTGTTAGGATGCCTTATGTTAGGATATATAACGTTATAGAAGCATATAATGTTCCCACGGGGTAGTATGCGGCGACACGCAAGGAATGTTCTAAAATATCACGTCCGAGATGTTGTGTTGCCTTAGGTTAGGATATATAACGTTATAGAAGTATATAATGTTCCCACGGAGACGTGGGCGCCGACACGCAAGGGATGTTGTAAAATATTACGTCCGAGATGTTAGGTTGCCTTAGGATAGGATATATAACGCTATAGACGTGTATAATGTACCCACTGGGAAGTCGGCGCCGACACTCTAGGAATGTTGTATAATGTTGCGTCCGAGGTTTTAGGTGGCCGTAGGTTAGGACATATAACGTTATAGACGTACATAACGTTCCCATCGAGAAGTAGATGCCGACACGCAAGGAATGTTGTAAAATATTACATCCGAGATGTTAGGTTGCCTTAGGTTAGGACATATAACGTTATAGCCGTACATAATGCTCCCAACGTGATGTAGGGGTCGACACGCCACGAATGTTCAAAAATATTACATCCGAGACGTGACGTTGCCTTGGTTTAGGACATATAACGTTATAGACGTACATAATGTTCCCACGGAGAAGTATGCTCCGACACGCAAGGAATGTTGTAAAATATTACGCCCGAGATGTAAGGTTGCCTTAGGTTAGGATATGTAACGTTATAAACGTATATAATGTTCCCACCGAGAAGTAGGTGCCGACACGCATGGAATGTTGTTACATATCATGCCCCAGATGTCAGGTTGCATTAGGTTAGGATATATTACGTTATGACGTATATGATGATACCACTGAGATGTAGGGTCCAACACGCAACGAATGTTGTAAAATATTGCATCCGAGATGTTAGGTTGCCTTAGGTTAGGATGTAAAACATCATAGACGTATATGATGTTCCCACCGAGATGTAGGGGCCGTCACGCCAGGAATGTTGTCAAATATTACTTCTGTGATGTTAGGTTCCCTTAGGTTAGGATATACAACGTTATAGCCGTATATAATGTTACCACCGAGAGCTACGGGCCGACACGCCGAGAATGTTGTAAAATATTTCACCCGAGATGTTAGGTTTCCTTAGGTTAGGAATTATAACGTTATATACGTATATAATACCCCCCCCCCCCCGAGATGTAGGCGCCGACACGCCAGGAATGTACTAAAATATTACATCCGAGGTGTTAGGATGCTTCAGGTTAGGGTATATAACGTTATAGACGAATATAATGTTCCCACCGAGAAGTAGCAGCCAACAGGCCAGGAATGTTTTCAAATATTACATCCGAGGTGTTAGGTTTCCTTAGGTTAGGATATATAACGTTATAGACGAATATAAAGTTCCAACCGGGAAGTAGGGGCCGACCCGAGTTGAATGCTGTAAAATATTTCAGCCGAGATGTTAGGTTTCCTTAGGTTAGGATATATAACGTTATAGACGTATATACTGTTCCCAACGAGAAGTAGGGTCTGACGCGCCAGGAATGTTGTAAAATATTACATCCGAGATATTATGTTGCCTAAGGTTAGGATATAAAACGTTATAGACGTATATGATGTTCCCACCGAGAAGTAGGTGCCGACACGCCAGGAATGTTGTAGAATATTACATCCGAGGTGTTAGGATGCCTCAGGCTAGGATATATAACGTTATAGACGTATATAATGTTCCCACCGAGAAGTAGGGGCCGACACGCCAGGCGTGTTGTAAAATATTACATCCGAGATGTTAGATTGCCTTTGGTTAGGATATATAACGTTATAGATGTATATAATATTCCCATTGAGAACTGCGGTCCGTCACGCCAGGAATGTTGTAAAATATTACACCCGAGATGTTAGATTCCCTTAGGTAAGGATATATAACGTTATAGACGTATATAAAGTTCCCACCGGGAAGTAGGGTCCGACACGCCAGGAATGTTGTCAAATATGACTTCTGAGATGCTAGGTTGCCTTATTTTAGGATATACAACGTTATAGACGTATATAATGTCCCCACCAAGATGTAGGCGCAGATATGCCAGGAATGTTGTAAAATATATCACCCGAGATGTTAGGTTTCCTTAGGTTAGGATATACAACGTCATAGACGTATATGATGTTCCCACCGAGATGTAGGGGCCCACACGCCAGGAATGTTGTGAAATATTACTTCTGAGATGTTAGATTCCCTTAGGTTAGGATATAGAACGTTATAGACGTATATAATGTTCCCACCGAGAACTGCGGGCCGACACGCCAGGAATGTTGTAATATGTTATACCCGAGATGTTAGATTCCCTTAGGTAAGTATATATACCGTTATAGACGTATATAATGTTCCCACCGAGAAGTAGGGGCCGACACGCCAGGCGTGTTGTAAAATATTACATCCGAGATGTTAGGTTGCCTTAGGTTAGGATATATAACGTTATAGACGTATATGATGTACCCACTGAGAAGTAGGGGCCGACAAGCCAGGAATATTGTATAATATTACAACCGAGATGTTAGGTTGCCTTAGGTTGGGATACATAACGTTATAGATGTATATAATGTTCCCATCGAGAACTGCGGGACGTCACGCCAGGAATGTTGTAAAATATTACACCCGAGATGTTTTGTTCCCTAGGGTAAGGATATATACCGTTATAGACGTATATAATGTTCCCACCGAGAAGTAGGGGCCGACACGCCAGGCGTGTTGTAAAATATTACATCCGAGATGTTAGGTTGCCTTAGGTTAGGATATATAACGTTATAGATGTATATAATGTTCCTATCGAGTACTGCGGGACATCACGCCAGGAATGTTGTAATATGTTATACCCGAGATGTTAGATTCCCTTAGGTAAGTATATATACCGTTATAGACGTATATAATGTTCCCACCGAGAAGTAGGGGCCTACACGCCAGGCATGTTGTAAAACATTACATCCGAGATGTTGGGCTTCCTTATGTAAGGATATATACCGTTATAGACGTATATAATGTTCCCACCGAGAAGTAGCGGCCGACACGCCAGGAATGTTTTCAAATATTACATCCGAGATGTTAGGTTTCCTTAGGTTAGGATATACAACGTTATAGACGTTTATAATGTCCCCCCCCGAGATGTTGGCGCCGTCACGCCAGGAATGTTGTAAAATATTACATCCGAGGTGTTAGGATGCCTTAGGTTACGATAGACATCGTTATAGACGTATATAATGTCCCTACCGAGATGTAGGCGCCGACACGCCAGGAATGTTGTAAAATATTACATCCGTGGTATTAGGTTGCCTTAGGCTAGGATATATAACGTTATAGACGTATATAATGTTCCCACCGAGAAGTAGGGGCCCACACGCCAGGAATGTTGTGAAATATTACATCCGAGATGTTAGGCTTCCTTAGGTTAGGATATATAACGTTACAGACGTATATATTGTTCCCACCGAGAACTGCGGGCCGACACGCCAGGAATGTTGTAATATGTTATACCCGAGATGTTAGATTCCCTTAGGTAAGGATATACAACGTCATAGACGTATATAATGTTCCCACCGAGAAGTAGGGGCCGACACGCCAGGCATGTTTAAAAATATTACATCCGAGATGTTAGGTTTCCTTAGGTTAGGATATACAACGCTATAGATGTATATAATGTTCCCACCTAGAACTGCGGGCCGACACGCCAGGAATGTTGTAAAATGTTACGCCCGACATGTTAGGTTCCCTTAGGTAAGGATATATAACGTTATAAACGTATATAAAGTTCCCACCGGGAAGTAGGGGCCGACACGCCAGGAATGTTTTCAAATATGACTTCTGAGATGTTAGGTTGCCTTATTTTAGGATATACAACGTTATAGACGTATATAATGTCCCCACCGAGATGTAGGCGCCGACATGCCAGGAATGTTGTAAAATATTTCACCCGAGATGTTAGGTTTCCTTAGGTTAGGATATATAACGTTACAGACGTATATAATGTTCCCACCGAGAACTGCGGGCCGACACGCCAGGAGTGTTGTAAAATATTACACCTGAGATGTTAGGTTAGGTTAGGTTAGGATATATAAAGTTATAGATTTATATAATGTCCCCACCGAGATGTAGGCGCCGACATGCCAGGAATGTTGTAAAATATTACATCCGAGGTGTTAGGATGCCTCAGGGTATGATATATAACGTTATAGACGTATATAATGTTCCCAACCAGAAGTTGGGACCGGCATGCCAGGAATTTAGTAAACTGTGACAACCGAGATGTTAAGTTGCCTTAGTTTGGGATACATAACGTTGTAGACGTATATAATGTTCCCACCGAGATTTAGGCGGCGACACGCCAGGAATGTTGTAAAATATTACATCCGAGGTGTTAGGATGCCTTAAGGTTAGGATATACAACGCTATAGACGTATATAATGTCCCTACCGAGATGTAGGCGCCGACACGCCAGGAATGTTGTAAAATATAACATCCGAGATGTTAGGTTCCCTCAGGTTAGCATATATAACGTTATTGACGTATATAATGTTCCCACCGAGAAGTAGGGGCCGACACGCCAGGGATGTTGTAAAATATTACATTCGAGATGTTAGGTTGCCTTAGGTTAGGATATATAACGTTATAGACGGATATAATGTTCCCATCGAGAAATGCGGGCCGACACGCCAGTAATGTTGTAAAATATTACACACGAGATGTTAGGTTCCCTCAGGTTAGCATATATAATGTTATTGACGTATATAATGTTCCCACCGAGAAGTAGGGGCAGACACGCCAGGCATGTTGTAAAATATTACATCCGAGATGGTAGGTTGCCTTAGGTTAGGATATATAACGTTACAGACGTATATGATGTTCCCACCGAGAAGTAGGGGTCGACACGCCAGGCATGTTGTAAAATATTACATCCGAGATGGTAGGTTGCCTTAGGTTAGGATATATAACGTTATAGACGTATATGATGTACCCACCGAGAAGTAGGGGCCGACAAGCCAGGAATATTGTATAATAATACAACCGAGATGTTAGGTTGCCTTAGGTTGCGATACATAACGTTATAGACGTATATAATGTTCCCACCGAGAAGTTGCGGCCGACAAGCCATGCATGTTGTAAAATATTACATCCGAGATGTTAGGTTTCCTTAGGTTAGGATATACAACGTTATAGAAGTATATAATGTCCCCACCGAGAAATGCGGGCCGACACGACAGGAATGTTGTAAAATATTACACCCGAGATGTTAGGTTCCCTTAGGTAAGGATATATAACGTTATAGACGTATATAGAGTTCCCACCGGGAAGTAGGACCCGACACGCCAGGCATGTTGTAAAATATTTCACCCGAGATGTTAGGTTAGGTTAGGTTAGGATATATAACGTTATAGATTTATATAATGTCCCCACCGAGATGTAGGCGCCGACATGCCAGGAATGTTGTAAAATATTACATCCGAGGAGTTAGGATGCCTCAGGGTAGGATATATAACGTTATAGACGTATATAATGTTCCCAACCAGAAGTTGGGACCGGCATGCCAGGAATTTTGTAAACTGTGACAACCGAGATGTTAAGTTGCCTTAGTTTGGGATACATAACGTTGTAGACGTATATAATGTTCCCACCGAGATTTAGGCGGCGACACGCCAGGAATGTTGTAAAATATTACATCCGAGGTGTTAGGATGCCTTAAGGTTAGGATATACAACGCTATAGACGTATATAATGTCCCTACCGAGATGTAGGCGCCGACACGCCAGGAATGTTGTAAAATATAACATCCGAGATGTTAGGTTCCCTCAGGTTAGCATATATAACGTTATTGACGTATATAATGTTCCCACCGAGAAGTAGGGGCCGACACGCCAGGGATGTTGTAAAATATTACATTCGAGATGTTAGGTTGCCTTAGGTTAGGATATATAACGTTATAGACGGATATAATGTTCCCATCGAGAAATGCGGGCCGACAAGCCAGTAATGTTGTAAAATATTACACACGAGATGTTAGGTTCTCTCAGGTTAGCATATATAATGTTATTGACGTATATAATGTTCCCACCGAGAAGTAGGGGCAGACACGCCAGGCATGTTGTAAAATATTACATCCGAGATGGTAGGTTGCCTTAGGTTAGGATATATAACGTTACAGACGTATATGATGTTCCCACCGAGAAGCAGGGGCCGACACGCCAGGCATGTTGTCAAATATTACTTCTGAGATGTTAGGTTGCCTTATTTTAGGGTATACAAGGTTATAGACGTATATAATGTCCCCACCGAGATGTAGGCGCCGACACGCCAGGAATGTTGTAAAATATTTCACTCGAGATGTTCGACTTGCTTAGGTTAGGATATATAACGTTATTGACGTATATAATGTTCCCACCGAAAAATAGCGGCCAACAAGCCAGGAATATTTTCAAATATTACAGCCGAAATGTTAGGTTTCCTTAGGTTAGGATATACAACGTCATAGATGTATATGATGTTCCCACCGAGATGTAGGGGCCGACACGCCAGGAATGTTGTGAAATATTATATCCGAGGTGTTAGCTTGCCTTAGGTTGCGATATTCAACGTTATAGACGTATATGATGTTTCCACCGAGATGTAGGAGCCCTCACGCCAGGAATGTTGTAAAATGTTACACCCGAGATGTTAGGTTCCCTTAGGTAAGGATATATAACGTTATAGACGTATTTAATGTTCCCACTGAGAAGTAGCGGCCAAAAAGCCAGGAATGTTTTCAAATATTACATCCGAGATGTTAGGTTTCCTTAGGTTAGGATATACAACGTTGTACAGGTATATAATGTCCCCACCGAGATGTAGGTGCCGTCACGCCAGCAATGTTGTAAAATATTTCACTTGAGATATTAGGCTTCCTTAGGTTAGGATATATAACGTTATTGACGTATATAATGTTCCCACCGGGAAATGCGGGCCGACACGCCAGGAATGTTGTAAAATATTACACCCGAGATGTTAGGTTCCCTTAGGTAAGGATATATAACGTTATAGGCGTATATAAAGTTCCCACCGGGAAGTAGGGGCCGACACGCCAGGAATGTTGTAAAATATTACATTTGAGATGTTAGGTTCCCTTAGGTAAGGATATATAACGTTATAGACGTATATAATGTTCCCGACGAGATGTAGGCGCCGATACGCCAGGAATGTTGTGAAATATTACATCCGAGGTGTGAGGTTGCCTTATTTTAGGATATACAACGTTATAGACGTATATAATGTCCCCACCGAGATGTAGGCGCCGACACGCCAGGAATGTTGTAAAATATTATATCCGAGGTGTTAGGTTGCCTTAGGTTGGGATATACAACGTTATAGACATATATAATGTTCCCACCAAGTAGTAGGGACCGACATGCCAGGAGTGCTGTAAAATATTATATACGAGATGTTAGGTTGCCTTAGGTTAGGATATACAACGTCATAGACGTATATGATGTCCCCACCGTTATGTAGTGGCCGTCACGTCAGGAATGTTCTCAAATATTACTTCTGAGATGTTAGGTTCCCTTAGGTTAGGATGTACAACGTTATAGACGTATATAATGTTACCACCGAGGACTACGGGCCGACACGCCAGGAGTGTTGTAAAATATTACACCCGAGATGTTAGGTTCCCTTAGGTAAGGATATATAACGTTATAGACGTATATAATGTTCCCACCGAGAACTGCGGGCCGACACGCCAGGAATGTTGAAAAATATTACACCCGAGATGTTAGGTTCCCTTAGGTAAGGATATATAACGTTATAGACGTATATAAAGTTCCCACCGGGAAGTAGGGGCCGACACGCCAGGCATGTTGTCAAATATTACTTCTGAGAAGTTTGGTTTCCTTAGGTTAGAATATATAGCGTTATAGACGCATATAATGTTCCCACCGAGAACTGCGGGTCGACACGCCAGGAATGCTGTCAAATATTACACCCGAGATGGTAGGTTCCCTTAGGTAAGGATATATAACGTTATAGACGTATATAAAGTTCCCACCGGGAAGTACGGGCCGACACGCCAGGATTGTTGTAAAATATTACACTTGAGATGTTAGGTTCCCTTAGGTAAGGATATACAACGTTATAGACGTATATAATATCCCCACCGAGATGTGGGCGCCGACACGACAGGAATGTTGTAAAAGATTACATGCGAGGTATTAAGTTGCCTTAGGTTAGTATATATAACGTTATAGACGTATATAAAGTTCCCACCGAGAAGTAGCGGCCGACAAGCCAGCAATGTTGCAAATGTTACACCCAAGATGTTAGGTTTCCTTAGGTTAGGATATACAACGTCATAGATGTATATGATGTTCCCACCGAGATGTAGGGGCCGACACGCCAGGACTTTTGTGAAATATTACTTCTGAGGTGTTAGGTTTCCTTAGGTTAGGATATATAACGTTATAGACGCATATGATGTTCCCACCGAGATGTAGGGGCCGTCACGCCAAGAATGCTGTAAAATGTTACACCCGAGATGTTAGGTTCCCTTAGGTAAGGATATATAACGTTATAGACGTATATAAAGCTCCCACTGAGAAGAAGCGGCCAACAAGCCAGGAATGTTTTCAAATATTACATCCGAGATGTTAGGTTTCCTTAGGTTAGGATATACAACGTTAAGGAAGTATATAATGTCCCCACCGAGATGTAGCGGCCGACACGCCAGGAATGTTGTAAAATATTACATCCGAGATGTTAGGTTTCCTTAGGTTGGGATATACAACGTTACAGACGTATATAATGTTCCCACCGAGATGTAGGCGCCGACACGCCAGGAATGTTGTAAAATATTTAATCCGAGGTGTGAGGTTGCCTTAGGTTGGGATATACAACGTTATAGACGTTTATAATGTTCCCACCGAGAACTGCGTGCCGACACGCCGGGAATGTTGTCAAATATTACTTCCGAGATGTTAGGTTGCCTTTGGTTAGGATATATAACGTCATAGACGTATATAATTTTCTCACCGAGATATATGCTCCGACAGGCCAGGAATGTTGTAAGATAATACATCCGATGAGTTAGGTTGCCTTAGGTTAGGATATATAACGCTATAGACGTAGATAATGCTCCCACAGAGAAGAACGGTGTTACCACACCGGAATGCTGTAAAACACTACAACCGGCGGGCTGGATGACTTAGGTTATGTAATATTACGTTATAGATGTGTATAATGTTCCAACCGAGAAGTAGGGACCGACAGGCCAGGACTGTTGTAAAATATTTCAGCCGAGCTGTTAGGTTACCTTAGGTTAGGATATACAAGGTAATAGACGTATATAATGTCCCCACCGAGAAGTAGGGGCCGACACCCCAGGAATGTTGTTAAATATTACTTCTGAGATGTTAGGTTCCCTTAGGTTAGGATATACAACGTTATAGACGTATATAATGTTACCACCGAGGACTACGGGCCGACACGCCAGGAATAATTGTAAAATATTACACCTGAGATGTTAGGTTACCTTAGGAAAGGATATATAACGTTATAGAAGTATATAAAGTTCCCACCGGGAAGTAGGGGCCGACACGCCAGGAATGTTGTCAAATATTACATCCGAGATGTTAGGTTGCCTTAGGTTAGGATATTCAACGTCATAGACGTATATGATGTTCCCACCGTGATGTAGTGGCCGTCACGCCAGGAATGTTGTCAAATATTACTTCTGAGATGTTAGGTTCCCTTATGTTACAATATACAACATTATAGACGTATATAATATTACCACCGAGGACTACGGGCCGACACGCCAGGAATGTTGTCAAATATTACATCCGAGATGATAGGTTGGGTTAGGTTAGGTTATATTACGTTATTGATGTATATGAAGGTCCCACGGAGACGTAGAGGCCAACTCGCCAGGAATGTTGTCAAGTATTACCGCCGAGATGATAGGTTGGGTTAGGTTAGGTAATATTATGTTATTGATGTATATGAAGGTCCCACGGAGACGTAGAGGCCATCAAGCCAGGAATGTTGTCAAATATTACCGCCGAGATGTTACGTAGGTTTAGGTTAGGTTAAATTACGTTATTGATGTATATAAAAGTCCCACGGAGACGTAGAGGCCAACTCGCCAGGAATGTTGTCAAATATTACCGCCGAGATGATAGGTTGGGTTAGGTTATATTACGTTATTGATGTATATGAAGGTTCCACGGAGACGCAGAGGCCAACTGACCAGGAATGTTGTCAAATATTACCGCCGAGATGATAGGTTGGGTTAGGTTAGATTATATTACGTTATTGATGTATATGAAGGTCTCACGGAGAGGTAGAGGCCAACTCGCCAGGAATGTTGTCAAATATTACCGCCGAGATGTTAGATTGGGTTAGGTTAGGTTATATTACGTTATTGATGTATATAAAGGTCCCACGGAAACATAGAGGCCAACAAGCCAGGAATGTTGTCAAATATTTCTGCCGAGATGTTACGTTGGTTTAGGTTAGGTTAAATTACGTTATTGATGTATATAAAAGTCCCACGGAGACGTAGAGGCCAACTCGTCAGGAATGTTGTCAAATATTACCGCCGAGATGATAGGTTGGGTTAGGTTAGGTTATATTACGTTATTGATGTATATGAAGGTCCCACGGAGACGTAGAGGCCAACTCGCCAGGAATGTTGTCAAGTATTACCGCCGAGATGATAGGTTGGGTTAGGATAGGTAATATTATGTTATTGATGTATATGAAGGTCCCACGGAGACGTAGAGGCCATCAAGCCAGGAATGTTGTCAAATATTACGGCCCAGATGTTACGTAGGTTTAGGTTAGGTTAAATTACGTTATTGATGTATATAAAAGTCCCACGGAGACGTAAAGGCCAACTCGCCAGCAATGTTGTCAAATATTACCGCCGAGATGATAGGTTGGGTTAGGTTAGGTTATATTACGTTATTGATGTATATGAAGGTTCCACGGAGACGCAGAGGCTAACTGACCAGGAATGTTGTCAAATATTACCGCCGAGATGATAGGTTGGGTTAGGTTAGATTATATTACGTTATTGATGTATATGAAGGTCTCACGGAGAGGTAGAGGCCAACTCGCCAGGAATGTTGTCAAATATTACCGCCGATATGATAGGTTGGGTTAGGTTAGGTTACATTACATTATTGATGTATATGAAGGTTCCACGGAGACGTAGAGGCCAACTCGCCAGGAATGTTGTCAAATATTAGTACCGAGATCTTAGGTTGGGTTACGTTAGGTGATATTACGTTATTGATGTATATGAAGGTCCCACGGAGACGTAGAGGCCAACTCGTCAGGAATGTTGTCAAATATTACCGCCGAGATGATAGGTTGGGTTAGGTTAGGTTATATTACGTTATTGATGTATATGAAGGTCCCACGGAGACGTAGAGGCCAACTCGCCAGGAATGTTGTCAAGTATTACCGCCGAGATGATAGGTTGGGTTAGGTTAGGTAATATTATGTTATTGATGTATATGAAGGTCCCACGGAGACGTAGAGGCCATCAAGCCAGGAATGTTGTCAAATATTACCGCCGAGATGATAGGTTGGGTTAGGTTAGGTTATATTACGTTATTGATGTATATGAAGGTCCCACGGAGACGTAGAGGCCAACTCGCCAGGAATGTTGTCAAGTATTACCGCCGAGATGATAGGTTGGGTTAGGTTAGGTAATATTATGTTATTGATGTATATGAAGGTCCCACGGAGACGTAGAGGCCATCAAGCCAGGAATGTTGTCAAATATTACCGCCGAGATGTTACGTAGGTTTAGGTTAGGTTAAATTACGTTATTGATGTATATAAAAGTCCCACGGAGACGTAGAGGCCAACTCGCCAGGAATGTTGTCAAATATTACCGCCGAGATGATAGGTTGGGTTAGGTTATATTACGTTATTGATGTATATGAAGGTTCCACGGAGACGCAGAGGCCAACTGACCAGGAATGTTGTCAAATATTACCGCCGAGATGATAGGTTGGGTTAGGTTAGATTATATTACGTTATTGATGTATATGAAGGTCTCACGGAGAGGTAGAGGCCAACTCGCCAGGAATGTTGTCAAATATTACCGCCGAGATGTTAGATTGGGTTAGGTTAGGTTATATTACGTTATTGATGTATATAAAGGTCCCACGGAAACATAGAGGCCAACAAGCCAGGAATGTTGTCAAATATTTCTGCCGAGATGTTACGTTGGTTTAGGTTAGGTTAAATTACGTTATTGATGTATATAAAAGTCCCACGGAGACGTAGAGGCCAACTCGCCAGGAATGTTGTCAAATATTACCGCCGATATGATAGGTTGGGTTAGGTTAACGTTATATTACGTTATTGATGTATATGAAGGTCGCACGGAGAGATAGAGGCCAACTCGCCAGGAATGTTGTCAAATATTAGTGCCGAGATGTTAGGTTGGGTTAGGTTAGGCTATATTACGTTATTGATGTATATGAAGGTCCCACGGAGACGTAGAGGCCAACTCGCCAGGAATGTTGTCAAATATTACTGCCGAGATGTTACGTTGGTTTAGGTTCGGTTAAATTACGTTATTGATGTATATAAAAGTCCCACGGAGACGTAGAGGCCAACTCGCCAGGAATGTTGTCAAGTATTACCGCCGAGATGATAGGTTGGGTTAGGTTAGCTAATATTATGTTATTGATGTATATGAAGGTCCCACGGAGACGTAGAGGCCATCAAGCCAGGAATGTTGTCAAATATTACGGCCCAGGTGATAGGTTGGGTTAGGTTAGATTATATTACGTTATTGATGTATATGAAGGTCTCACGGAGAGGTAGAGGCCAACTCGCCAGGAATGTTGTCAAATATTACCGCCGATATGATAGGTTGGGTTAGGTTAGGTTACATTACATTATTGATGTATATGAAGGTTCCACGGAGACGTAGAGGCCAACTGACCAGGAATGTTGTCAAATATTACTGCCGAGATGTTACGTTGGTTTAGGTTAGGTTAAATTACGTTATTGATGTATATAAAAGTCCCACGGAGACGTAGAGGCCAACTCGCCAGGAATGTTGTCAAATATTACCGCCGATATGATAGGTTGGGTTAGGTTAACGTTATATTACGTTATTGATGTATATGAAGGTCGCACGGAGAGATAGAGGCCAACTCGCCAGGAATGTTGTCAAATATTAGTGCCGAGATGTTAGGTTGGGTTAGGTTAGGCTATATTACGTTATTGATGTATATGAAGGTCCCACGGGGACGTAGAGGCCAACTCGCCAGGAATATTGTCAAGTATTACCGCCGATATGATAGGTTGGTTTAGGTTACGTTATATTACGTTATTGATGTATATAAAGGTCCCACGGAGACGTAGAGGCCAACTCGCCAGGAATGTTGTCAAATATTACCGCCGAGATGATAGGTTGGGTTAGGTTAGGTTATATTACGTTATTATAGTATATAAAAGTCCCACGGAGACGTAGAGGCCAACTCGTCAGGAATACTGTCAAATATTACCGCCGAGATGATAGGTTGGGTTAGGCTAGATTATATTACGTTATTGACGTGTATGAAGGTCCCACGGAGAGGTAGAGGCCAACTCGCCAGGAATGTTGTCAAATATTAGTGCCGAGATGTTAGGTTGGGTTAGGTTAGGTTATATTACGTTATTGATGTATATAAAATTCCCACAGAGACGTAGAGGCCAAATCGCCAGGAATGTTGTCAAATATTAGTGCCGAGATCTTAGGTTGGGTTAGGTTAGGTGATATTACGTTATTGATGTATATAAAATTCCAACAGAGACGTAGAGGCCAACTCGCCAGGAATGTTGTCAAATATTAGTACCGAGATCTTAGGTTGGGTTACGTTAGGTGATATTACGTTATTGATGTATATGAAGGTCGCACGGAGATGTAGAGGCCAACTCGACAGGAATGTTGTCAAATATTACCGCCGAGATGATAGGTTGGGTTAGGTTAGGTTATATTACGTTATTGACGTATATGAAGGTTCCACGGAGACGCAGAGGCCAACTGACCAGGAATGTTGTCAAATATTACCGCCGAGATGATAGGTTGGGTTAGGTTAGATTATATTACGTTATTGATGTATATGAAGGTCTCACGGAGAGGTAGAGGCCAACTCGCCAGGAATGTTGTCAAATATTACCGCCGATATGATAGGTTGGCTTAGGTTACGTTATATTACGTTATTGGTGTATATGAAGGTCCCACGGAGACGTAGAGGCAATCAAGCGAGGAATGTTGTCAAACATTACCGCCGAGATGATAGGTTGGTTTAGGTTAGGTTAAATTACGTTATTGATGTATATAAAAGTCCCACGGAGACGTAGAGGCCAACTCGTCAGGAATGTTGTCAAATATTACCGCCGAGATGATACGTTGGTTTAGGTTCGGTTATATTACCTTATTGATGTATATGAAGGTCCGACGGAGACGTAGAGGCCAACTCGTCAGGAATGTTGTCAAATATTACCGCCGAGATGATAGGTTGGGTTAGGTTAGGTTATATTACGTTATTGATGTATATAAAATTCCCACAGAAACGTTGAGGCCAACTCGCCAGGAATGTTGTCAAATATTAGTGCCGAGATCTTAGGTTGGGTTAGGTTAGGTGATATTACGTTATTGATGTATATGAAGGTCCCACGGAGACGTAGAGCTCAACTCGCCACGAATGTTGTCAAATATTACCGCCGAGATGATACGTTGGTTCAGGTTAGGTTATATTACGTTATTGATGTATATGAAGGTCGCACGGAGGCGTAGAGACCAACTCGCCAGGAATGTTGTCAAATATTACCGCCGAGATGTTAGGTTGTGTTAGGTTTGGTTATATTACGTTATTGATGTATATGAAGGCCCCACGGAGACGTAGAGGCCAACTCGCCAGGAATGTTGTCAAATATTACTGCCGAGATGTTACGTTGGTTTAGGTTAGGTTAAATTACGTTATTGATGTATATAAAAGTCCCACGGAGACGTAGAGGCCAACTCGTCAGGAATGTTGTCAAATATTACCGCCGAGATGATAGGTTGGGTTAGGTTAGGTTACATTACATTATTGATGTATATGAAGGTTCCACGGAGACGTAGAGGCCAACTGACCAGGAATGTTGTCATATATTACCGCCGAGATGTTAGGTTGGGTTAGGTTAGGTTATATTACGTTATTGATGTATATAAAATTCCCACAGAAACGTAGAGGCCAACTCGCCAGGAATGTTGTCAAATATTAGTGCCGAGATCTTAGGTTGGGTTAGGTTAGGTGATATTACGTTATTGATGTATATGAAGGTCCCACGGAGACGTAGAGCTCAACTCGCCACGAATGTTGTCAAATATTACCGCCGAGATGATACGTTGGTTCAGGTTAGGTTATATTACGTTATTGATGTATATGAAGGTCGCACGGAGGCGTAGAGACCAACTCGCCAGGAATGTTGTCAAATATTACCGCCGAGATGTTAGGTTGTGTTAGGTTTGGTTATATTACGTTATTGATGTATATGAAGGCCCCACGGAGACGTAGAGGCCAACTCGCCAGGAATGTTGTCAAATATTACTGCCGAGATGTTACGTTGGTTTAGGTTAGGTTAAATTACGTTATTGATGTATATAAAAGTCCCACGGAGATGTAGAGGCCAACTCGTCAGGAATGTTGTCAAATATTACCGCCGAGATGATAGGTTGGTTTAGGTTAGGTTATATTACGTTATTGAAGTATATGAAGGTCCCACGGAGACGTAGAGGCCAACTCGCCAGGAATGTTGTCAAATATTACCGCCGAGATGTTAGATTGGGTTAGGTTAGGTTATATTACGTTATTGATGTATATAAAGGTCCCACGGAAACATAGAGGCCAACAAGCCAGGAATGTTGTCAAATATTACTGCCGAGATGTTACGTTGGTTTAGGTTAGGTTAAATTACGTTATTGATGTATATAAAAGTCCCACGGAGACGTAGAGGCCAACTCGTCAGGAATGTTGCCAATATTACCGCCGAGATGTTAGGTTGGGTTAGGTTTGATTATATTACGTTGTTGATGTATATAAAATTCCCACAGGTACGTAGAGGCCAACTCGCCAGGAATGTTGTCAAATATTACCGCCGAGATGTTAGGTTGGGTTAGGTTAGGTTATTTTACGTTATTGATGTATATGAAGGTCCCACGGAGACGTAGAGGCCAACTCGCCAGGAATGTTGTCAAATATTAGTGCCGAGATCATAGGTTGGGTTAGGTTAGGTGATATTACGTTATTGATGTATATAAAATTCCCACAGAGACGTAGAGGCCAACTCGCCAGGAATGTTGTCAAATATTAGTACCGAGATCTTAGGTTGGGTTACGTTAGGTGATATTACGTTATTGATGTATATGAAGGTCGCACGGAGATGTAGAGGCCAACTCGACAGGAATGTTGTCAAATATTACCGCCGAGATGATAGGTTGGGTTAGGTTAGGTTATATTACGTTATTGATGTATATGAAGGTTCCACGGAGACGCAGAGGCCAACTGACCAGGAATGTTGTCAAATATTACCGCCGAGATGATAGGTTGGGTTAGGTTAGATTATATTACGTTATTGATGTATATAAAGGTCCCACGGAAACATAGAGGCCAACAAGCCAGGAATGTTGTCAAATATTACTGCCGAGACGTTACGTTGGTTTAGGTTAGGTTAAATTACGTTATTGATGTATATAAAAGTCCCACGGAGACGTAGAGGCCAACTCGTCAGGAATGTTGTCAAATATTACCGCCGAGATGTTAGGTTGGGTTAGGTTTGATTATATTACGTTATTGATGTATATAAAATTCCCACAGAGACGTAGAGGCCAACTCGCCAGGAATGTTGTCAAATATTACCGCCGAGATGTTAGGTTGGGTTAGGTTAGGTTATATTACGTTATTGATGTATATAAAAGTCCCACGGAGACGTAGAGGCCAACTCGTCAGGAATGTTGTCAAATATTACCGCCGAGATGATAGGTTGGGTTAGGTTAGGTTACATTACATTATTGATGTATATGAAGGTTCCACGGAGACGTAGAGGCCAACTGACCAGGAATGTTGTCATATATTACCGCCGAGATGTTAGGTTGGGTTAGGTTAGGTTATATTACGTTATTGATGTATATAAAATTCCCACAGAAACGTAGAGGCCAACTCGCCAGGAATGTTGTCAAATATTAGTGCCGAGATCTTAGGTTGGGTTAGGTTAGGTGATATTACGTTATTGATGTATATGAAGGTCCCACGGAGACGTAGAGCTCAACTCGCCACGAATGTTGTCAAATATTACCGCCGAGATGATACGTTGGTTCAGGTTAGGTTATATTACGTTATTGATGTATATGAAGGTCGCACGGAGGCGTAGAGACCAACTCGCCAGGAATGTTGTCAAATATTACCGCCGAGATGTTAGGTTGTGTTAGGTTTGGTTATATTACGTTATTGATGTATATGAAGGCCCCACGGAGACGTAGAGGCCAACTCGCCAGGAATGTTGTCAAATATTACTGCCGAGATGTTACGTTGGTTTAGGTTAGGTTAAATTACGTTATTGATGTATATAAAAGTCCCACGGAGACGTAGAGGCCAACTCGTCAGGAATGTTGTCAAATATTACCGCCGAGATGATAGGTTGGGTTAGGTTAGGTTACATTACATTATTGATGTATATGAAGGTTCCACGGAGACGTAGAGGCCAACTGACCAGGAATGTTGTCATATATTACCGCCGAGATGTTAGGTTGGGTTAGGTTAGGTTATATTACGTTATTGATGTATATAAAATTCCCACAGAAACGTAGAGGCCAACTCGCCAGGAATGTTGTCAAATATTAGTGCCGAGATCTTAGGTTGGGTTAGGTTAGGTGATATTACGTTATTGATGTATATGAAGGTCCCACGGAGACGTAGAGCTCAACTCGCCACGAATGTTGTCAAATATTACCGCCGAGATGATACGTTGGTTCAGGTTAGGTTATATTACGTTATTGATGTATATGAAGGTCGCACGGAGGCGTAGAGACCAACTCGCCAGGAATGTTGTCAAATATTACCGCCGAGATGTTAGGTTGTGTTAGGTTTGGTTATATTACGTTATTGATGTATATGAAGGCCCCACGGAGACGTAGAGGCCAACTCGCCAGGAATGTTGTCAAATATTACCGCCGAGATGTTACGTTGGTTTAGGTTAGGTTAAATTACGTTATTGATGTATATAAAAGTCCCACGGAGATGTAGAGGCCAACTCGTCAGGAATGTTGTCAAATATTACCGCCGAGATGATAGGTTGGTTTAGGTTAGGTTATATTACGTTATTGAAGTATATGAAGGTCCCACGGAGACGTAGAGGCCAACTCGCCAGGAATGTTGTCAAATATTACCGCCGAGATGTTAGATTGGGTTAGGTTAGGTTATATTACGTTATTGATGTATATAAAGGTCCCACGGAAACATAGAGGCCAACAAGCCAGGAATGTTGTCAAATATTACTGCCGAGATGTTACGTTGGTTTAGGTTAGGTTAAATTACGTTATTGATGTATATAAAAGTCCCACGGAGACGTAGAGGCCAACTCGTCAGGAATGTTGCCAATATTACCGCCGAGATGTTAGGTTGGGTTAGGTTTGATTATATTACGTTGTTGATGTATATAAAATTCCCACAGGTACGTAGAGGCCAACTCGCCAGGAATGTTGTCAAATATTACCGCCGAGATGTTAGGTTGGGTTAGGTTAGGTTATTTTACGTTATTGATGTATATGAAGGTCCCACGGAGACGTAGAGGCCAACTCGCCAGGAATGTTGTCAAATATTAGTGCCGAGATCATAGGTTGGGTTAGGTTAGGTGATATTACGTTATTGATGTATATAAAATTCCCACAGAGACGTAGAGGCCAACTCGCCAGGAATGTTGTCAAATATTAGTACCGAGATCTTAGGTTGGGTTACGTTAGGTGATATTACGTTATTGATGTATATGAAGGTCGCACGGAGATGTAGAGGCCAACTCGACAGGAATGTTGTCAAATATTACCGCCGAGATGATAGGTTGGGTTAGGTTAGGTTATATTACGTTATTGATGTATATGAAGGTTCCACGGAGACGCAGAGGCCAACTGACCAGGAATGTTGTCAAATATTACCGCCGAGATGATAGGTTGGGTTAGGTTAGATTATATTACGTTATTGATGTATATAAAGGTCCCACGGAAACATAGAGGCCAACAAGCCAGGAATGTTGTCAAATATTACTGCCGAGACGTTACGTTGGTTTAGGTTAGGTTAAATTACGTTATTGATGTATATAAAAGTCCCACGGAGACGTAGAGGCCAACTCGTCAGGAATGTTGTCAAATATTACCGCCGAGATGTTAGGTTGGGTTAGGTTTGATTATATTACGTTATTGATGTATATAAAATTCCCACAGAGACGTAGAGGCCAACTCGCCAGGAATGTTGTCAAATATTACCGCCGAGATGTTAGGTTGGGTTAGGTTAGGTTATATTACGTTATTGATGTATATAAAAGTCCCACGGAGACGTAGAGGCCAACTCGTCAGGAATGTTGTCAAATATTACCGCCGAGATGATAGGTTGGGTTAGGTTAGGTTACATTACATTATTGATGTATATGAAGGTTCCACGGAGACGTAGAGGCCAACTGACCAGGAATGTTGTCATATATTACCGCCGAGATGTTAGGTTGGGTTAGGTTAGGTTATATTACGTTATTGATGTATATAAAATTCCCACAGAAACGTAGAGGCCAACTCGCCAGGAATGTTGTCAAATATTAGTGCCGAGATCTTAGGTTGGGTTAGGTTAGGTGATATTACGTTATTGATGTATATGAAGGTCCCACGGAGACGTAGAGCTCAACTCGCCACGAATGTTGTCAAATATTACCGCCGAGATGATACGTTGGTTCAGGTTAGGTTATATTACGTTATTGATGTATATGAAGGTCGCACGGAGGCGTAGAGACCAACTCGCCAGGAATGTTGTCAAATATTACCGCCGAGATGTTAGGTTGTGTTAGGTTTGGTTATATTACGTTATTGATGTATATGAAGGCCCCACGGAGACGTAGAGGCCAACTCGCCAGGAATGTTGTCAAATATTACTGCCGAGATGTTACGTTGGTTTAGGTTAGGTTAAATTACGTTATTGATGTATATAAAAGTCCCACGGAGACGTAGAGGCCAACTCGTCAGGAATGTTGTCAAATATTACCGCCGAGATGATAGGTTGGGTTAGGTTAGGTTACATTACATTATTGATGTATATGAAGGTTCCACGGAGACGTAGAGGCCAACTGACCAGGAATGTTGTCATATATTACCGCCGAGATGTTAGGTTGGGTTAGGTTAGGTTATATTACGTTATTGATGTATATAAAATTCCCACAGAAACGTAGAGGCCAACTCGCCAGGAATGTTGTCAAATATTAGTGCCGAGATCTTAGGTTGGGTTAGGTTAGGTGATATTACGTTATTGATGTATATGAAGGTCCCACGGAGACGTAGAGCTCAACTCGCCACGAATGTTGTCAAATATTACCGCCGAGATGATACGTTGGTTCAGGTTAGGTTATATTACGTTATTGATGTATATGAAGGTCGCACGGAGGCGTAGAGACCAACTCGCCAGGAATGTTGTCAAATATTACCGCCGAGATGTTAGGTTGTGTTAGGTTTGGTTATATTACGTTATTGATGTATATGAAGGCCCCACGGAGACGTAGAGGCCAACTCGCCAGGAATGTTGTCAAATATTACTGCCGAGATGTTACGTTGGTTTAGGTTAGGTTAAATTACGTTATTGATGTATATAAAAGTCCCACGGAGACGTAGAGGCCAACTCGTCAGGAATGTTGTCAAATATTACCGCCGAGATGATAGGTTGGTTTAGGTTAGGTTATATTACGTTATTGAAGTATATGAAGGTCCCACGGAGACGTAGAGGCCAACTCGCCAGGAATGTTGTCAAATATTACCGCCGAGATGTTAGATTGGGTTAGGTTAGGTTATATTACGTTATTGATGTATATAAAGGTCCCACGGAAACATAGAGGCCAACAAGCCAGGAATGTTGTCAAATATTACTGCCGAGATGTTACGTTGGTTTAGGTTAGGTTAAATTACGTTATTGATGTATATAAAAGTCCCACGGAGACGTAGAGGCCAACTCGACAGGAATGTTGTCAAATATTACCGCCGAGATGATAGGTTGGGTTAGGTTAGGTTATATTACGTTATTGATGTATATGAAGGTTCCACGGAGACGCAGAGGCCAACTGACCAGGAATGTTGTCAAATATTACCGCCGAGATGATAGGTTGGGTTAGGTTAGATTATATTACGTTATTGATGTATATAAAGGTCCCACGGAAACATAGAGGCCAACAAGCCAGGAATGTTGTCAAATATTACTGCCGAGACGTTACGTTGGTTTAGGTTAGGTTAAATTACGTTATTGATGTATATAAAAGTCCCACGGAGACGTAGAGGCCAACTCGTCAGGAATGTTGTCAAATATTACCGCCGAGATGTTAGGTTGGGTTAGGTTTGATTATATTACGTTATTGATGTATATAAAATTCCCACAGAGACGTAGAGGCCAACTCGCCAGGAATGTTGTCAAATATTACCGCCGAGATGTTAGGTTGGGTTAGGTTAGGTTATATTACGTTATTGATGTATATAAAAGTCCCACGGAGACGTAGAGGCCAACTCGTCAGGAATGTTGTCAAATATTACCGCCGAGATGATAGGTTGGGTTAGGTTAGGTTACATTACATTATTGATGTATATGAAGGTTCCACGGAGACGTAGAGGCCAACTGACCAGGAATGTTGTCATATATTACCGCCGAGATGTTAGGTTGGGTTAGGTTAGGTTATATTACGTTATTGATGTATATAAAATTCCCACAGAAACGTAGAGGCCAACTCGCCAGGAATGTTGTCAAATATTAGTGCCGAGATCTTAGGTTGGGTTAGGTTAGGTGATATTACGTTATTGATGTATATGAAGGTCCCACGGAGACGTAGAGCTCAACTCGCCACGAATGTTGTCAAATATTACCGCCGAGATTATACGTTGGTTCAGGTTAGGTTATATTACGTTATTGATGTATATGAAGGTCGCACGGAGGCGTAGAGACCAACTCGCCAGGAATGTTGTCAAATATTACCGCCGAGATGTTAGGTTGTGTTAGGTTTGGTTATATTACGTTATTGATGTATATGAAGGCCCCACGGAGACGTAGAGGCCAACTCGCCAGGAATGTTGTCAAATATTACTGCCGAGATGTTACGTTGGTTTAGGTTAGGTTAAATTACGTTATTGATGTATATAAAAGTCCCACGGAGACGTAGAGGCCAACTCGTCAGGAATGTTGTCAAATATTACCGCCGAGATGATAGGTTGGGTTAGGTTAGGTTACATTACATTATTGATGTATATGAAGGTTCCACGGAGACGTAGAGGCCAACTGACCAGGAATGTTGTCATATATTACCGCCGAGATGTTAGGTTGGGTTAGGTTAGGTTATATTACGTTATTGATGTATATAAAATTCCCACAGAAACGTAGAGGCCAACTCGCCAGGAATGTTGTCAAATATTAGTGCCGAGATCTTAGGTTGGGTTAGGTTAGGTGATATTACGTTATTGATGTATATGAAGGTCCCACGGAGACGTAGAGCTCAACTCGCCACGAATGTTGTCAAATATTACCGCCGAGATGATACGTTGGTTCAGGTTAGGTTATATTACGTTATTGATGTATATGAAGGTCGCACGGAGGCGTAGAGACCAACTCGCCAGGAATGTTGTCAAATATTACCGCCGAGATGTTAGGTTGTGTTAGGTTTGGTTATATTACGTTATTGATGTATATGAAGGCCCCACGGAGACGTAGAGGCCAACTCGCCAGGAATGTTGTCAAATATTACTGCCGAGATGTTACGTTGGTTTAGGTTAGGTTAAATTACGTTATTGATGTATATAAAAGTCCCACGGAGACGTAGAGGCCAACTCGTCAGGAATGTTGTCAAATATTACCGCCGAGATGATAGGTTGGTTTAGGTTAGGTTATATTACGTTATTGAAGTATATGAAGGTCCCACGGAGACGTAGAGGCCAACTCGCCAGGAATGTTGTCAAATATTACCGCCGAGATGTTAGATTGGGTTAGGTTAGGTTATATTACGTTATTGATGTATATAAAGGTCCCACGGAAACATAGAGGCCAACAAGCCAGGAATGTTGTCAAATATTACTGCCGAGATGTTACGTTGGTTTAGGTTAGGTTAAATTACGTTATTGATGTATATAAAAGTCCCACGGAGACGTAGAGGCCAACTCGTCAGGAATGTTGCCAATATTACCGCCGAGATGTTAGGTTGGGTTAGGTTTGATTATATTACGTTATTGATGTATATGAAGGTCCCACGGAGACGTAGAGGCCAACTCGCCAGGAATGTTGTCAAATATTACCGCCGAGATGTTAGGTTGGGTTAGGTTAGGTTATTTTACGTTATTGATGTATATGAAGGTCCCACGGAGACGTAGAGGCCAACTCGCCAGGAATGTTGTCAAATATTAGTGCCGAGATCATAGGTTGGGTTAGGTTAGGTGATATTACGTTATTGATGTATATAAAATTCCCACAGAGACGTAGAGGCCAACTCGCCAGGAATGTTGTCAAATATTAGTACCGAGATCTTAGGTTGGGTTACGTTAGGTGATATTACGTTATTGATGTATATGAAGGTCGCACGGAGATGTAGAGGCCAACTCGACAGGAATGTTGTCAAATATTACCGCCGAGATGATAGGTTGGGTTAGGTTAGGTTATATTACGTTATTGATGTATATGAAGGTTCCACGGAGACGCAGAGGCCAACTGACCAGGAATGTTGTCAAATATTACCGCCGAGATGATAGGTTGGGTTAGGTTAGATTATATTACGTTATTGATGTATATAAAGGTCCCACGGAAACATAGAGGCCAACAAGCCAGGAATGTTGTCAAATATTACTGCCGAGACGTTACGTTGGTTTAGGTTAGGTTAAATTACGTTATTGATGTATATAAAAGTCCCACGGAGACGTAGAGGCCAACTCGTCAGGAATGTTGTCAAATATTACCGCCGAGATGTTAGGTTGGGTTAGGTTTGATTATATTACGTTATTGATGTATATAAAATTCCCACAGAGACGTAGAGGCCAACTCGCCAGGAATGTTGTCAAATATTACCGCCGAGATGTTAGGTTGGGTTAGGTTTTGTTATATTACGTTATTGATGTATATAAAAGTCCCACGGAGACGTAGAGGCCAACTCGTCAGGAATGTTGTCAAATATTACCGCCGAGATGATAGGTTGGGTTAGGTTAGGTTACATTACATTATTGATGTATATGAAGGTTCCACGGAGACGTAGAGGCCAACTGACCAGGAATGTTGTCATATATTACCGCCGAGATGTTAGGTTGGGTTAGGTTAGGTTATATTACGTTATTGATGTATATAAAATTCCCACAGAAACGTAGAGGCCAACTCGCCAGGAATGTTGTCAAATATTAGTGCCGAGATCTTAGGTTGGGTTAGGTTAGGTGATATTACGTTATTGATGTATATGAAGGTCCCACGGAGACGTAGAGCTCAACTCGCCACGAATGTTGTCAAATATTACCGCCGAGATGATACGTTGGTTCAGGTTAGGTTATATTACGTTATTGATGTATATGAAGGTCGCACGGAGGCGTAGAGACCAACTCGCCAGGAATGTTGTCAAATATTACCGCCGAGATGTTAGGTTGTGTTAGGTTTGGTTATATTACGTTATTGATGTATATGAAGGCCCCACGGAGACGTAGAGGCCAACTCGCCAGGAATGTTGTCAAATATTACTGCCGAGATGTTACGTTGGTTTAGGTTAGGTTAAATTACGTTATTGATGTATATAAAAGTCCCACGGAGACGTAGAGGCCAACTCGTCAGGAATGTTGTCAAATATTACCGCCGAGATGTTAGGTTGGGTTAGGTTTGATTATATTACGTTATTGATGTATATAAAATTCCCACAGAGACGTAGAGGCCAACTCGCCAGGAATGTTGTCAAATATTACCGCCGAGATGTTAGGTTGGGTTAGGTTTTGTTATATTACGTTATTGATGTATATAAAAGTCCCACGGAGACGTAGAGGCCAACTCGTCAGGAATGTTGTCAAATATTACCGCCGAGATGATAGGTTGGGTTAGGTTAGGTTACATTACATTATTGATGTATATGAAGGTTCCACGGAGACGTAGAGGCCAACTGACCAGGAATGTTGTCATATATTACCGCCGAGATGTTAGGTTGGGTTAGGTTAGGTTATATTACGTTATTGATGTATATAAAATTCCCACAGAAACGTAGAGGCCAACTCGCCAGGAATGTTGTCAAATATTAGTGCCGAGATCTTAGGTTGGGTTAGGTTAGGTGATATTACGTTATTGATGTATATGAAGGTCCCACGGAGACGTAGAGCTCAACTCGCCACGAATGTTGTCAAATATTACCGCCGAGATGATACGTTGGTTCAGGTTAGGTTATATTACGTTATTGATGTATATGAAGGTCGCACGGAGGCGTAGAGACCAACTCGCCAGGAATGTTGTCAAATATTACCGCCGAGATGTTAGGTTGTGTTAGGTTTGGTTATATTACGTTATTGATGTATATGAAGGCCCCACGGAGACGTAGAGGCCAACTCGCCAGGAATGTTGTCAAATATTACTGCCGAGATGTTACGTTGGTTTAGGTTAGGTTAAATTACGTTATTGATGTATATAAAAGTCCCACGGAGACGTAGAGGCCAACTCGTCAGGAATGTTGTCAAATATTACCGCCGAGATGATAGGTTGGTTTAGGTTAGGTTATATTACGTTATTGAAGTATATGAAGGTCCCACGGAGACGTAGAGGCCAACTCGCCAGGAATGTTGTCAAATATTACCGCCGAGATGTTAGATTGGGTTAGGTTAGGTTATATTACGTTATTGATGTATATAAAGGTCCCACGGAAACATAGAGGCCAACAAGCCAGGAATGTTGTCAAATATTACTGCCGAGATGTTACGTTGGTTTAGGTTAGGTTAAATTACGTTATTGATGTATATAAAAGTCCCACGGAGACGTAGAGGCCAACTCGTCAGGAATGTTGTCAAATATTACCGCCGAGATGTTAGGTTGGGTTAGGTTTGATTATATTACGTTGTTGATGTATATAAAATTCCCACAGGTACGTAGAGGCCAACTCGCCAGGAATGTTGTCAAATATTACCGCCGAGATGTTAGGTTGGGTTAGGTTAGGTTATTTTACGTTATTGATGTATATGAAGGTCCCACGGAGACGTAGAGGCCAACTCGCCAGGAATGTTGTCAAATATTAGTGCCGAGATCTTAGGTTGGGTTAGGTTAGGTGATATTACGTTATTGATGTATATAAAATTCCCACAGAGACGTAGAGGCCAACTCGCCAGGAATGTTGTCAAATATTAGTACCGAGATCTTAGGTTGGGTTACGTTAGGTGATATTACGTTATTGATGTATATGAAGGTCGCACGGAGATGTAGAGGCCAACTCGACAGGAATGTTGTCAAATATTACCGCCGAGATGATAGGTTGGGTTAGGTTAGGTTATATTACGTTATTGATGTATATGAAGGTTCCACGGAGACGCAGAGGCCAACTGACCAGGAATGTTGTCAAATATTACCGCCGAGATGATAGGTTGGGTTAGGTTAGATTATATTACGTTATTGATGTATATAAAGGTCCCACGGAAACATAGAGGCCAACAAGCCAGGAATGTTGTCAAATATTACTGCCCAGACGTTACGTTGGTTTAGGTTAGGTTAAATTACGTTATTGATGTATATAAAAGTCCCACGGAGACGTAGAGGCCAACTCGTCAGGAATGTTGTCAAATATTACCGCCGAGATGTTAGGTTGGGTTAGGTTTGATTATATTACGTTATTGATGTATATAAAATTCCCACAGAGACGTAGAGGCCAACTCGCCAGGAATGTTGTCAAATATTACCGCCGAGATGTTAGGTTGGGTTAGGTTAGGTTATATTACGTTATTGATGTATATGAAGGTCCCACGGAGACGTAGAGGCCAACTCGCCAGGAATGTTGTCAAATATTAGTGCCGAGATCTTAGGTTGGGTTAGGTTAGGTGATATTACCTTATTGATGTATATAAAATTCCCACAGAGACGTAGAGGCCAACTCGCCAGGAATGTTGTCAAATATTAGTACCGAGATCTTAGGTTGGGTTACGTTAGGTGATATTACGTTATTGATGTATATGAAGGTCGCACGGAGATGTAGAGGCCAACTCGCCAGGAATGTTGTCAAATATTACCGCCGATATGATAGGTTGGCTTAGGTTACGTTATATTACGTTATTGGTGTATATGAAGGTCCCACGGAGACGTAGAGGCCATCAAGCGAGGAATGTTGTCAAACATTACCGCCGAGATGATAGGTTGGTTTAGGTTAGGTTAAATTACGTTATTGATGTATATAAAAGTCTCACGGAGACGTAGAGGCCAACTCGCCAGGAATGTTGTCAAATATTACCGCCGAGATGATAGGTTGGGTTAGGCCAGATTATATTACGTTATTGACGTATATGAAGGTCCCACGGAGAGGTAGAGGCCAACTCGCCAGGAATGTTGTCAAATATTAGTGCCGAGATGTTAGGTTGGGTTAGGTTAGGTTATATTACGTTATTGATGTATATGAATGTTCCACGGAGACGCAGAGGCCAACTGACCAGGAATGTTGTCAAATATTACCGCCGAGATGATAGGTTGGGTTAGGTTAGATTATATGACGTTATTGATGTATATGAAGGTCTCACGGAGAGGTCGAGGCCAACTCGCCAGGAATGTTGTCAAATATTACCGCCGATATGATAGGTTGGGTTAGGTTACGTTATATTACGTTATTGATGTCTGTGAAGGTCGCACGGAGAGATAGAGGACAACTCGCCAGGAATGTTGTCAAATATTAGTGCCGAGATGTTAGGTTGGGTTAGGTTAGGCTATATTACGTTATTGTAGTATATGAAGGTCCCACGGAGACGTAGGGGCCAACTCGCCAGGAATGTTGTCAAGTATTACCGCCGAGATGATATGTTGGGTTAGGTTAGGTATTATTATGTTATTGATGTATATGAAGGTCCCACGGAGATGTAGAGGCCATCAAGCCAGGAATGTTGTCAAATATTACCGCCGAGATGTTAGATTGGGTTAGGCTAGGTTATATTACGTTAATGATGTATATAAAGGTCCCACGCAAACATAGAGGCCAACAAGCCAGGAATGTTGTCAAATATTACTGCCGAGATGTTACGTTGGTTTAGGTTAGGTTAAATTACGTTATTGATGTATATAAAAGTCCGACGGAGACGTAGAGGCCAACTCGTCAGGAATACTGTCAAATATTACCGCCGAGATGATAGGTTGGTTTAGGTTACGTTATATTACGTTATTCATGTATATGAAGGTCCCACGCAGACGTAGAGGCCAACTCGTCAGGAATGTTGTCAAATATTACCGCCGAGATGATAGGTTGGGTTAGGTTAGGTTATATTACGTTCTTGATGTATATGAAGGTCCCACGGAGACGTAGAGGCCAACTCGCCAGGAATGTTGTCAAGTATTACCGCCGAGATGATAGGTTGGGTTAGGTTAGGTAATATTATGTTATTGATGTATATGAAGGTCCCACGGAGACGTAGAGGCCATCAAGCCAGGAATGTTGTCAAATATTACGGCCCAGATGTTACGTAGGTTTAGGTTAGGTTAAATTACGTTATTGATGTATATAAAAGTCCCACGGAGGCGTAGAGGCCAACTCGCCAGCAATGTTGTCAAATATTACCGCCGAGATGATAGGTTGGGTTAGGTTAGGTTATGTTACGTTATTGATGTATATGAAGGTTCCACGGAGACGCAGAGGCTAACTGACCAGGAATGTTGTCAAATATTACCGCCGAGATGATAGGTTGGGTTAGGTTAGATTATATTACGTTATTGATGTATATGAAGGTCTCACGGAGAGGTAGAGGCCAACTCGCCAGGAATGTTGTCAAATATTACCGCCGATATGATAGGTTGGGTTAGGTTAGGTTACATTACATTATTGATGTATATGAAGGTTCCACGGAGACGTAGAGGCCAACTGACCAGGAATGTTGTCATATATTACCGCCGAGATGTTAGGTTGGGTTAGGTTAGGTTATATTACGTTATTGATGTATATAAAATTCCCACAGAAACGTAGAGGCCAACTCGCCAGGAATGTTGTCAAATATTAGTGCCGAGATCTTAGGTTGGGTTAGGTTAGGTGATATTACGTTATTGATGTATATGAAGGTCCCACGGAGACGTAGAGCTCAACTCGCCACGAATGTTGTCATATATTACCGCCGAAATGATACGTTGGTTCAGGTTAGGTTATATTACGTTATTGATGTATATGAAGGTCGCACGGAGGCGTAGAGACCAACTCGCCAGGAATGTTGTCAAATATTACCGCCGAGATGTTAGGTTGTGTTAGGTTTGGTTATATTACGTTATTGATGTATATGAAGGCCCCACGGAGACGTAGAGGCCAACTCGCCAGGAATGTTGTCAAATATTACTGCCGAGATGTTACGTTGGTTTAGGTTAGGTTAAATTACGTTATTGATGTATATAAAAGTCCCACGGAGACGTAGAGGCCAACTCGTCAGGAATGTTGTCAAATATTACCGCCGAGATGATAGGTTGGTTTAGGTTAGGTTATATTTCGTTATTGAAGTATATGAAGGTCCCACGGAGACATAGAGGCCAACTCGTCAGGAATGTTGTCAAATATTACCGCCGAGATGATCGGTTGGGTTAGGTTAGATTATATTACGTTATTGATGTATATGAAGGTCTCACGGAGAGGTAGAGGCCAACTCGCCTGGAATGTTGTCAAATATTACCGCCGATATGATAGGTTGGGTTAGGTTACGTTATATTACGTTATTGATGTATATGAAGTTCGCACGGAGAGATAGAGGCCAACTCGCCAGGAATGTTGTCAAATATTACCGCCGAGATGTTAGATTGGGTTAGGTTAGGTTATATTACGTTATTGATGTATATAAAGGTCCCACGGAAACATAGAGGCCAACAAGCCAGGAATGTTGTCAAATATTACTGCCGAGATGTTACGTTGGTTTAGGTTAGGTTAAATTACGTTATTGATGTATATAAAAGTCCCACGGAGACGTAGAGGCCAACTCGTCAGGAATGTTGTCAAATATTACCGCCGAGATGTTAGGTTAGGTTAGGTTAGGTTATATTGCGTTATTGATGTATATGAAGGTCCCACGGAGACGTAGAGGCCAACTCGCCAGGAATGTTGTCAAATATTACCGCCGAGATGTTAGATTGGGTTAGGTTAGGTTATATTACGTTATTGATGTATATAAAGGTCCCACGGAAACATAGAGGCCAACAAGCCAGGAATGTTGTCAAATATTACTGCCGAGATGTTACGTTGGTTTAGGTTAGGTTAAATTACGTTATTGATGTATATAAAAGTCCCACGGAGACGTAGAGGCCAACTCGTCAGGAATGTTGTCAAATATTACCGCCGAGATGTTAGGTTGGGTTAGGTTTGATTATATTACGTTATTGATGTATATAAAATTCCCACAGAGACGTAGAGGCCAACTCGCCAGGAATGTTGTCAAATATTACCGCCGAGATGTTAGGTTGGGTTAGGTTAGGTTATATTACGTTATTGATGTATATGAAGGTCCCACGGAGACGTAGAGGCCAACTCGCCAGGAATGCTGTCAAATATTACCGCCGATATGACAGGTTGGCCTAGGTTACGTTATATTACGTTATTGGTGTATATGAAGGTCCCACGTAGACGTAGAGGCCATCAAGCGAGGAATGTTGTCAAACATTACCGCCGAGATGATAGGTTGGTTTAGTTTAGGTTAAATTACGTTATTGATGTATATAAAAGTCCCACGGAGACGTAGAGGCCAACTCGCCATGAATGTTGTCAAATATTACCGCCGAGATGATAGGTTGGGTTAGGTTAGGTTATATTACGTTATTGATGTATATAAAAGTCCGACGGAGACGTAGAGGCCAACTCGTCAGGAATACTGTCAAATATTACCGCCGAGATGATAGGTTGGTTTAGGTTAGGTTATATTACGTTATTGATGTATATGAAGGTCCCACGGAGACGTAGAGGCCAACTCGTCAGGAATGTTGTCAAATATTAGTGCCGAGATGTTAGGTTGGGTTAGGTTAGGTTATATTACGTTATTGATGTATATGAAGGTTCCACGGAGACGCAGAGGCCAACTGACCAGGAATGTTGTCAAATATTACCGCCGAGATGATAGGTTGGGTTAGGTTAGATTATATTACGTTATTGATGTATATGAAGGTCTCACGGAGAGGTAGAGGCCAACTCGCCAGGAATGTTGTCAAATATTACCGCCGATATGATAGGTTGGGTTAGGTTACGTTATATTACGTTATTGATGTATATGAAGGTCGCACGGAGAGATAGAGGCCAACTCGCCAGGAATGTTGTCAAATATTAGTGCCGAGATGTTAGGTTGGGTTAGGTTAGGCTATATTACGTTATTGATGTATATGAAGGTCCCACGGAGACGTAGAGGCCAACTCGCCAGGAATATTGTCAAAAATTACCGCCGATATGATAGGTTGGTTTAGGTTACGTTATATTACGTTATTGATGTATATGAAGGTCCCACGGAGACGTAGGGGCCATCAAGCCAGGAATGTTGTCAAATATTACCGTCGAGATGTTAGGTTAGGTTAGGTTAGGTTATATAACGTTATTGATGTATATAAAAGTCCCACGGAGACGTAGAGGCCAACTCGCCAGGAATGTTGTCAAATATTACCGCCGAGATGATAGGTTGGGTTAGGTTAGATTATATTACGTTATTGATGTATATGAAGGTCTCACGGAGAGGTAGAGGCCAACTCGCCAGGAATGTTGTCAAATATTACCGCCGATATTATAGGTTGGCTTAGGTTACGTTATATTACGGTATTGGTGTGTATGAAGGTCCCACGGAGACGTAGAGGCCATCAAGCGAGGAATGTTGTCAAACATTACCGCCGAGATGATAGGTTGGTTTAGGTTAGGTTAAATTACGTTATTGATGTATATAAAAGTCCCACGGAGACGTAGAGGCCAACTCGCCAGGAATGTTGTCAAATATTACCGCCGAGATGATAGGTTGGGTTAGGTTAGGTTATATTACGTTATTGATGTATATGAAGGTTCCACGGAGACGTAGAGGCCAGCTCGCCAGGAATGTTGTCAAATATTACTGCCGAGATGTTACGTTGGTTTAGGTTAGGTTAAATTACGTTATTGATGTATATAAAGGTCCCACGGAAACATAGAGGCCAACAAGCCAGGAATGTTGTCAAATATTACTGCCGAGATGTTACGTTGGTTTAGGTTAGGTTAAATTACGTTATTGATGTATATAAAAGTCCCACGGAGACGTAGAGGCCAACTCGTCAGGAATGTTGTCAAATATTACCGCCGAGATGTTAGGTTGGGTTAGGTTTGATTATATTACGTTATTGATGTATATGAAGGCCCCACGGAGACGTAGAAGCCAACTCGCCAGGAATGTTGTCAAATATTACCGCCGAGATGTTAGGTTGGGTTAGGTTAGGTTATATTACGTTATTGATGTATATGAAGGTCCCACGGAGACGTAGAGGCCAACTCGCCAGGAATGTTGTCAAATATTACCGCCGATATGATAGGTTGGCTTAGGTTACGTTATATTACGTTATTGGTGTATATGAAGGTCCCACGTAGACGTAGAGGCCATCAAGCGAGGAATGTTGTCAAACATTACCGCCGAGATGATAGGTTGGTTTAGTTTAGGTTACATTACGTTATTGATGTATATAAAAGTCCCACGGAGACGTAGAGGCCAACTCGCCAGGAATGTTGTCAAATATTACCGCCGAGATGATAGGTTGGGTTAGGTTAGGTTATATTACGTTATTATAGTATATAAAAGTCCCACGGAGACGTAGAGGCCAACTGACCAGGAATGTTGTCAAATATTACTGCCGAGATGATAGGTTGGGTTAGGCCAGATTATATTACGTTATTGACGTATATGAAGGTCCCACGGAGAGGTAGAGGCCAACTCGCCAGGAATGTTGTCAAATATTAGTGCCGAGATGTTAGGTTGGGTTAGCTTAGGTTATATTACGTTATTGATGTATATGAAGGTTCCACGGAGACGCAGAGGCCAACTGACCAGGAATGTTGTCAAAAATTACCGCCGATATGATAGGTTGGTTTAGGTTACGTTATATTACGTTATTGATGTATATGAAGGTCCCACGGAGACGTAGGGGCCATCAAGCCAGGAATGTTGTCAAATATTACCGTCGAGATGTTAGGTTCGGTTAGGTTAGGTTATATTACGTTATTGATGTATATGAAGGTCCCACGGAGACGTAGAGGCCAACTCGCCAGGAATGTTGTCAAATATTACCGCCGAGATGTTAGATTGGGTTAGGTTAGGTTATATTACGTTATTGATGTATATAAAGGTCCCACGGAAACATAGAGGCCAACAAGCCAGGAATGTTGTCAAATATTACTGCCGAGATGTTACGTTGGTTTAGGTTAGGTTAAATTACGTTATTGATGTATATAAAAGTCCGACGGAGACGCAGAGGCCAACTCGTCAGGAATACTGTCAAATATTACCGCCGAGATGATAGGTTGATTTAGGTTAGGTTATATTACGTTATTGATGTATATGAAGGTCCCACGGAGACGTAGAGTCCAACTCGTCAGGAATGTTGTCAAATATTACCGCCGAGATGATAGGTTGGGTTAGGTTAGGTTATATTACGTTATTGATGTATATGAAGGTCCCACGGAGACGTAGAGGCCAACTCGCCAGGAATGTTGTCAAGTATTACCGCCGAGATGATAGGTTGGGTTAGGTTAGGTAATATTATGTTATTGATGTATATGAAGGTCCCACGGAGACGTAGAGGCCATCAAGCCAGGAATGTTGTCAAATATTACGGCCCAGATGTTACGTAGGTTTAGTTTAGGTTAAATTACGTTATTGATGTATATAAAAGTCCCACGGAGACGTAGAGGCCAACTCGCCAGGAATGTTGTCAAATATTACCGCCGAGATGATAGGTTGGGTTAGGTTAGATTATATTACGTTATTGATGTATATGAAGGTCTCACGGAGAGGTAGAGGCCAACTCGCCAGGAATGTTGTCAAATATTACCGCCGATATGATAGGTTGGCTTAGGTTACGTTATATTACGTTATTGGTGTATATGAAGGTCCCACGGAGACGTAGAGGCCATCAAGCGAGGAATGTTGTCAAACATTACCGCCGAGGTGATAGGTTGGTTTAGGTTAGGTTAAATTACGTTATTGATGTATATAAAAGTCCCACGGAGACGTAGAGGCCAACTCGCCAGGAATGTTGTCAAATATTACCGCCGAGATGATAGGTTGGGTTAGGTTAGGTTATATTACGTTATTGATGTATATGAAGGTTCCACGGAGACGTAGAGGCCAGCTCGCCAGGAATGTTGTCAAATATTACTGCCGAGATGTTACGTTGGTTTAGGTTAGGTTAAATTACGTTATTGATGTATATAAACGTCCCACGGAAACATAGAGGCCAACAAGCCAGGAATGTTGTCAAATATTACTGCCGAGATGTTACGTTGGTTTAGGTTAGGTTAAATTACGTTATTGATGTATATAAAAGTCCCACGGAGACGTAGAGGCCAACTCGTCAGGAATGTTGTCAAATATTACCGCCGAGATGTTAGGTTGGGTTAGGTTTGATTATATTACGTTATTGATGTATATGAAGGCCCCACGGAGACGTAGAAGCCAACTCGCCAGGAATGTTGTCAAATATTACCGCCGAGATGTTAGGTTGGGTTAGGTTAGGTTATATTACGTTATTGATGTATATGAAGGTCCCACGGAGACGTAGAGGCCAACTCGCCAGGAATGTTGTCAAATATTACCGCCGATATGATAGGTTGGCTTAGGTTACGTTATATTACGTTATTGGTGTATATGAAGGTCCCACGTAGACGTAGAGGCCATCAAGCGAGGAATGTTGTCAAACATTACCGCCGAGATGATAGGTTGGTTTAGTTTAGGTTAAATTACGTTATTGATGTATATAAAAGTCCCACGGAGACGTAGAGGCCAACTCGCCAGGAATGTTGTCAAATATTACCGCCGAGATGATAGGTTGGGTTAGGTTAGGTTATATTACGTTATTATAGTATATAAAAGTCCCACGGAGACGTAGAGGCCAACTGACCAGGAATGTTGTCAAATATTACTGCCGGGATGATAGGTTGGGTTAGGCCAGATTATATTACGTTATTGACGTATATGAAGGTCCCACGGAGAGGTAGAGGCCAACTCGCCAGGAATGTTGTCAAATATTAGTGCCGAGATGTTAGGTGGGGTTAGCTTAGGTTATATTACGTTATTGATGTATATAAAATTCCCACAGAGACGTAGAGGCCAACTCGCCAGGAATGTTGTCAAATATTAGTGCCGAGATCTTAGGTTGGGTTAGGTTAGGTGATATTACGTTATTGATGTATATAAAATTCCAACAGAGACGTAGAGGCGAACTCGCCAGGAATGTTGTCAAATATTAGTACCGAGCTCTTAGGTTGGGTTACGTTAGGTGATATTACGTTATTGATGTATATGAAGGTCGCACGGAGATGTAGGGGCCAACTCGACAGGAATGTTGTCAAATATTACCGCCGAGATGATAGGTTGGGTTAGGTTAGGTTATATTACGTTATTGACGTATATGAAGGTTCCACGGAGACGCAGAGGCCAACTGACCAGGAATGTTGTCAAATATTACCGCCGAGATGATAGGTTGGGTTAGGTTAGATTATATTACGTTATTGATGTATATGAAGGTCTCACGGAGAGGTAGAGGCCAACTCGCCAGGAATGTTGTCAAATATTACCGCCGATATGATAGGTTGGCTTAGGTTACGTTATATTACGTTATTGGTGTATATGAAGGTCCCACGGAGACGTAGAGGCAATCAAGCGAGGAATGTTGTCAAACATTACCGCCGAGATGATAGGTTGGTTTAGGTTAGGTTAAATTACGTTATTGATGTATATAAAAGTCCCACGGAGACGTAGAGGCCAACTCGTCAGGAATGTTGTCAAATATTACCGCCGAGATGATACGTTGGTTTAGGTTCGGTTATATTACGTTATTGATGTATATGAAGGTCCGACGGAGACGTAGAGGCCAACTCGTCAGGAATGTTGTCAAATATTACCGCCGAGATGATAGGTTGGGTTAGGTTAGGTTATATTACGTTATTGATGTATATGAAGGTCCCACGGAGACGTAGAGGCCAACTCGCCAGGAATGTTGTCAAGTATTACCGCCGAGATGATATGTTGGGTTAGGTTAGGTAATATTATGTTATTGATGTATATGAAGGTCCCACGGAGACGTAGAGGCCATCAAGCCAGGAATGTTGTCAAATATTACCGCCGAGATGTTAGATTGGGTTAGGCTAGGTTATATTACGTTAATGATGTATATAAAGGTCCCACGGAAACATAGAGGCCAACAAGCCAGGAATGTTGTCAAATATTACTGCCGGGATGTTACGTTGGTTTAGGTTAGGTTAAATTACGTTATTGATGTATATAAAAGTCCGACGGAGACGTAGAGGCCAACTCGTCAGGAATACTGTCAAATATTACCGCCGAGATGATAGGTTGGTTTAGGTTAGGTTATATTACGTTATTGATGTATATGAAGGTCCCACGGAGACGTAGAGGCCAACTCGTCAGGAATGTTGTCAAATATTACCGCCGAGATGATAGGTTGGGTTAGGTTAGGTTATATTACGTTATTGATGTATATGAAGGTCCCACGGAGACGTAGAGGCCAACTCGCCAGGAATGTTGTCAAGTATTACCGCCGAGATGATAGGTTGGGTTAGGATAGGTAATATTATGTTATTGATGTATATGAAGGTCCCACGGAGACGTAGAGGCCATCAAGCCAGGAATGT
Organism: Xylocopa violacea; assembly: GCA_963969225.1. Lineage (NCBI taxonomy): Eukaryota > Metazoa > Arthropoda > Insecta > Hymenoptera > Apidae > Xylocopa > Xylocopa violacea. The sequence goes on along the minus strand of CAXAJV010000855.1, from coordinate 24,423 downwards.
TGTCAAATATTACGGCCCAGATGTTACGTAGGTTTAGGTTAGGTTAAATTACGTTATTGATGTATATAAAAGTCCCACGGAGACGTAGAGGCCAACTCGCCAGCAATGTTGTCAAATATTACCGCCGAGATGATAGGTTGGGTTAGGTTAGGTTATATTACGTTATTGATGTATATGAAGGTTCCACGGAGACGCAGAGGCTAACTGACCAGGAATGTTGTCAAATATTACCGCCGAGATGATAGGTTGGGTTAGGTTAGATTATATTACGTTATTGATGTATATGAAGGTCTGACGGAGAGGTAGAGGCCAACTCGCCAGGAATGTTGTCAAATATTACCGCCGATATGATAGGTTGGGTTAGGTTAGGTTACATTACATTATTGATGTATATGAAGGTTCCACGGAGACGTAGAGGCCAACTGACCAGGAATGTTGTGATATATTACCGCCGAGATGTTAGGTTGGGTTAGGTTAGGTTATATTACGTTATTGATGTATATAAAATTCCCACAGAAACGTAGAGGCCAACTCGCCAGGAATGTTGTCAAATATTAGTGCCGAGATCTTAGGTTGTGTTAGGTTAGGTGATATTACGTTATTGATGTATATGAAGGTCCCACGGAGACGTAGAGGCCAACTGACCAGGAATGTTGTCAAATATTACTGCCGAGATGATAGGTTGGGTTAGGCCAGATTATATTACGTTATTGACGTATATGAAGGTCCCACGGAGAGGTAGAGGCCAACTCGCCAGGAATGTTGTCAAATATTAGTGCCGAGATGTTAGGTTGGGTTAGCTTAGGTTATATTAAGTTATTGATGTATATAAAATTCCCACAGAGACGTAGAGGCCAACTCGCCAGGAATGTTGTCAAATATTAGTGCCGAGATCTTAGGTTGGGTTAGGTTAGGTGATATTACGTTATTGATGTATATAAAATTCCAACAGAGACGTAGAGGCCAACTCGCCAGGAATGTTGTCAAATATTAGTACCGAGCTCTTAGGTTGGGTTACGTTAGGTGATATTACGTTATTGATGTATATGAAGGTCGCACGGAGATGTAGGGGCCAACTCGACAGGAATGTTGTCAAATATTACCGCCGAGATGATAGGTTGGGTTAGGTTAGGTTATATTACGTTATTGACGTATATGAAGGTTCCACGGAGACGCAGAGGCCAACTGACCAGGAATGTTGTCAAATATTACCGCCGAGATGATAGGTTGGGTTAGGTTAGATTATATTACGTTATTGATGTATATGAAGGTCTCACGGAGAGGTAGAGGCCAACTCGCCAGGAATGTTGTCAAATATTACCGCCGATATGATAGGTTGGCTTAGGTTACGTTATATTACGTTATTGGTGTATATGAAGGTCCCACGGAGACGTAGAGGCAATCAAGCGAGGAATGTTGTCAAACATTACCGCCGAGATGATAGGTTGGTTTAGGTTAGGTTAAATTACGTTATTGATGTATATAAAAGTCCCACGGAGACGTAGAGGCCAACTCGTCAGGAATGTTGTCAAATATTACCGCCGAGATGATACGTTGGTTTAGGTTCGGTTATATTACGTTATTGATGTATATGAAGGTCCGACGGAGACGTAGAGGCCAACTCGTCAGGAATGTTGTCAAATATTACCGCCGAGATGATAGGTTGGGTTAGGTTAGGTTATATTACGTTATTGATGTATATGAAGGTCCCACGGAGACGTAGAGGCCAACTCGCCAGGAATGTTGTCAAGTATTACCGCCGAGATGATATGTTGGGTTAGGTTAGGTAATATTATGTTATTGATGTATATGAAGGTCCCACGGAGACGTAGAGGCCATCAAGCCAGGAATGTTGTCAAATATTACCGCCGAGATGTTAGATTGGGTTAGGCTAGGTTATATTACGTTAATGATGTATATAAAGGTCCCACGGAAACATAGAGGCCAACAAGCCAGGAATGTTGTCAAATATTACTGCCGAGATGTTACGTTGGTTTAGGTTAGGTTAAATTACGTTATTGATGTATATAAAAGTCCGACGGAGACGTAGAGGCCAACTCGTCAGGAATACTGTCAAATATTACCGCCGAGATGATAGGTTGGTTTAGGTTAGGTTATATTACGTTATTGATGTATATGAAGGTCCCACGGAGACGTAGAGGCCAACTCGTCAGGAATGTTGTCAAATATTACCGCCGAGATGATAGGTTGGGTTAGGTTAGGTTATATTACGTTATTGATGTATATGAAGGTCCCACGGAGACGTAGAGGCCAACTCGCCAGGAATGTTGTCAAGTATTACCGCCGAGATGATAGGTTGGGTTAGGATAGGTAATATTATGTTATTGATGTATATGAAGGTCCCACGGAGACGTAGAGGCCATCAAGCCAGGAATGTTGTCAAATATTACGGCCCAGATGTTACGTAGGTTTAGGTTAGGTTAAATTACGTTATTGATGTATATAAAAGTCCCACGGAGACGTAGAGGCCAATTCGCCAGCAATGTTGTCAAATATTACCGCCGAGATGATAGGTTGGGTTAGGTTAGGTTATATTACGTTATTGATGTATATGAAGGTTCCACGGAGACGCAGAGGCTAACTGACCAGGAATGTTGTCAAATATTACCGCCGAGATGATAGGTTGGGTTAGGTTAGATTATATTACGTTATTGATGTATATGAAGGTCTGACGGAGAGGTAGAGGCCAACTCGCCAGGAATGTTGTCAAATATTACCGCCGATATGATAGGTTGGGTTAGGTTAGGTTACATTACATTATTGATGTATATGAAGGTTCCACGGAGACGTAGAGGCCAACTGACCAGGAATGTTGTCATATATTACCGCCGAGATGTTAGGTTGGGTTAGGTTAGGTTATATTACGTTATTGATGTATATAAAATTCCCACAGAAACGTAGAGGCCAACTCGCCAGGAATGTTGTCAAATATTAGTGCCGAGATCTTAGGTTGGGTTAGGTTAGGTGATATTACGTTATTGATGTATATGAAGGTCCCACGGAGACGTAGAGCTCAACTCGCCACGAATGTTGTCAAATATTACCGCCGAGATGATACGTTGGTTCAGGTTAGGTTATATTACGTTATTGATGTATATGAAGGTCGCACGGAGGCGTAGAGACCAACTCGCCAGGAATGTTGTCAAATATTAGCGCCGAGATGATAGGTTGGTTTAGGTTAGGTTATATTACGTTATTGAAGTATATGAAGGTCCCACGGAGACGTAGAGGCCAACTCGCCAGGAATGTTGTCAAATATTACCGCCGAGATGTTAGATTGGGTTAGGTTAGGTTATATTACGTTATTGATGTATATAAAGGTCCCACGGAAACATAGAGGCCAACAAGCCAGGAATGTTGTCAAATATTACTGCCGAGATGTTACGTTGGTTTAGGTTAGGTTAAATTACGTTATTGATGTATGTAAAAGTCCCACGGATACGTAGAGGCCAACTCGTCAGGAATGTTGTCAAATATTACCGCCGAGATGTTAGCTTGGGTTAGGTTTGATTATATTACGTTGTTGATATATATAAAATTCCCACAGGTACGTAGAGGCCAACTCGCCAGGAATGTTGTCAAATATTACCGCCGAGATGTTAGGTTGGGTTAGGTTAGGTTATTTTACGTTATTGATGTATATGAAGGTCCCACGGAGACGTAGAGGCCAACTCGCCAGGAATGTTGTCAAATATTAGTGCCGAGATCTTAGGTTGGGTTAGGTTAGGTGATATTACGTTATTGATGTATATAAAATTCCCACAGAGACGTAGAGGCCAACTCGCCAGGAATGTTGTCAAATATTAGTACCGAGATCTTAGGTTGGGTTACGTTAGGTGATATTACGTTATTGATGTATATGAAGGTCGCACGGAGATGTAGAGGCCAACTCGCCAGGAATGTTGTCAAATATTACCGCCGATATGATAGGTTGGCTTAGGTTACGTTATATTACGTTATTGGTGTATATGAAGGTCCCACGGAGACGTAGAGGCCAACTCGCCAGGAATGTTGTCAAATATTACCGCCGAGATGTTAGATTGGGTTAGGTTAGGTTATATTACGTTATTGATGTATATAAAGGTCCCACGGAAACATAGAGGCCAACAAGCCAGAAATGTTGTCAAATATTACTGCCGAGATGTTACGTTGGTTTAGGTTAGGTTAAATTACGTTATTGATGTATATAAAAGTCCCACGGATACGTAGAGGCCAACTCGTCAGGAATGTTGTCAAATATTACCGCCGAGATGTTAGGTTGGGTTAGGTTTGATTATATTACGTTGTTGATATATATAAAATCCCCACAGGTACGTAGAGGCCAACTCGCCAGGAATGTTGTCAAATATTACCGCCGAGATGATAGGTTGGTTTAGGTTAGGTTAAATTACGTTATTGATGTATATAAAAGTCTCACGGAGACGTAGAGGCCAACTCGTCAGGAATGTTGTCAAATATTACCGCCGAGATGATAGGTTGGGTTAGGTTAGGTTATATTACGTTATTGATGTATATGAAGGTTCCACGGAGACGCAGAGGCCAACTGACCAGGAATGTTGTCAAATATTACCGCCGAGATGATAGGTTGGGTTAGGTTAGATTATATTACGTTATTGATGTATATGAAGGTCTCACGGAGAGATAGAGGCCAACTCGCCAGGAATGTTGTCAAATATTAGTGCCGAGATGTTAGGTTGGGTTAGGTTAGGCTATATTACGTTATTGATGTATATGAAGGTCCCACGGAGACGTAGGGGCCAACTCGCCAGGAATGTTGTCAAGTATTACCGCCGAGATGATATGTTGGGTTAGGTTAGGTAATATTATGTTATTGATGTATATGAAGGTCCCACGGAGACGTAGAGGCCATCAAGCCAGGAATGTTGTCAAATATTACCGCCGAGATGTTAGATTGGGTTAGGCTAGGTTATATTACGTTAATGATGTATATAAAGGTCCCACGGAAACATAGAGGCCAACAAGCCAGGAATGTTGTCAAATATTACTGCCGAGATGTTACGTTGGTTTAGGTTAGATTAAATTACGTTATTGATGTATATAAAAGTCCGACGGAGACGTAGAGGCCAACTCGTCAGGAATACTGTCAAATATTACCGCCGAGATGATAGGTTGGTTTAGGTTAGGTTATATTACGTTATTGATGTATATGAAGGTCCCACGCAGACGTAGAGGCCAACTCGTCAGGAATGTTGTCAAATATTACCGCCGAGATGATAGGTTGGGTTAGGTTAGGTTATATTACGTTATTGATGTATATGAAGGTCCCACGGAGACGTAGAGGCCAACTCGCCAGGAATGTTGTCAAGTATTACCGCCGAGATGATAGGTTGGGTTAGGTTAGGTAATATTATGTTATTGATGTATATGAAGGTCCCACGGAGACGTAGGGGCCATCAAGCCAGGAATGTTGTCAAATATTACGGCCCAGATGTTACGTAGGTTTAGGTTAGGTTAAATTACGTTATTGATGTATATAAAAGTCCCACGGAGACGTAGAGGCCAACTCGCCAGCAATGTTGTCAAATATTACCGCCGAGATGATAGGTTGGGTTAGGTAAGGTTATGTTACGTTATTGATGTATATGAAGGTTCCACGGAGACGCAGAGGCTAACTGACCAGGAATGTTGTCAAATATTACCGCCGAGATGATAGGTTGGGTTAGGTTAGATTATATTACGTTATTGATGTATATGAAGGTCTCACGGAGAGGTAGAGGCCAACTCGCCAGGAATGTTGTCAAATATTACCGCCGATATGATAGGTTGGGTTAGGTTAGGTTACATTACATTATTGATGTATATGAAGGTTCCACGGAGACGTAGAGGCCAACTGACCAGGAATGTTGTCATATATTACCGCCGAGATGTTAGGTTGGGTTAGGTTAGGTTATATTACGTTATTGATGTATATAAAATTCCCACAGAAACGTAGAGGCCAACTCGCCATGAATGTTGTCAAATATTAGTGCCGAGATCTTAGGTTGGGTTAGGTTAGGTGATATTACGTTATTGATGTATATGAAGGTCCCACGGAGACGTAGAGCTCAACTCGCCACGAATGTTGTCCAATATTACCGCCGAGATGATACGTTGGTTCAGGTTAGGTTATATTACGTTATTGATGTATATGAAGGTCGCACGGAGGCGTAGAGACCAACTCGCCAGGAATGTTGTCAAATATTACCGCCGAGATGTTAGGTTGTGTTAGGTTTGGTTATATTACGTTATTGATGTATATGAAGGCCCCACGGAGACGTAGAGGCCAACTCGCCAGGAATGTTGTCAAATATTACTGCCGAGATGTTACGTTGGTTTAGGTTAGGTTAAATTACGTTATTGATGTATATAAAAGTCCCACGGAGACGTAGAGGCCAACTCGTCAGGAATGTTGTCAAATATTACCGCCGAGATGATAGGTTGGTTTAGGTTAGGTTATATTTCGTTATTGAAGTATATGAAGGTCCCACGGAGACATAGAGGCCAACTCGTCAGGAATGTTGTCAAATATTACCGCCGAGATGATAGGTTGGGTTAGGTTAGATTATATTACGTTATTGATGTATATGAAGGTCTCACGGAGAGGTAGAGGCCAACTCGCCAGGAATGTTGTCAAATATTACCGCTGATATGATAGGTTGGGTTAGGTTACGTTATATTACGTTATTGATGTATATGAAGGTCGCACGGAGAGATAGAGGCCAACTCGCCAGGAATGTTGTCAAATATTAGTGCCGAGATGTTAGGTTGGGTTAGGTTAGGCTATATTACGTTATTGATGTATATGAAGGTCCCACGGAGACGTAGAGGCCAACTCGCCAGGAATATTGTCAAGTATTACCGCCGATATGATAGGTTGGTTTAGGTTACGTTATATTACGTTATTGATGTATATAAAGGTCCCACGGAGACGTAGGGGCCATCAAGCCAGGAATGTTGTCAAATATAAACGTCGAGATGTTAGGTTAGGTTAGGTTAGGTTATATTGCGTTATTGATGTATATGAAGGTCCCACGGAGACGTAGAGGCCAACTCGCCAGGAATGTTGTCAAATATTACCGCCGAGATGTTAGATTGGGTTAGGTTAGGTTATATTACGTTATTGATGTATATAAAGGTCCCACGGAAACATAGACGCCAACAAGCCAGGAATGTTGTCAAATATTACTGCCGAGATGTTACGTTGGTTTAGGTTAGGTTAAATTACGTTATTGATGTATATAAAAGTCCCACGGAGACGTAGAGGCCAACTCGTCAGGAATGTTGTCAAATATTACCGCCGAGATGTTAGGTTGGGTTAGGTTTGATTATATTACGTTATTGATGTATATAAAATTCCCACAGAGACGTAGAGGCCAACTCGCCAGGAATGTTGTCAAATATTACCGCCGAGATGTTAGGTTGGGTTAGGTTAGGTTATATTACGTTATTGATGTATATGTAGGTCCCACGGAGACGTAGAGGCCAACTCGCCAGGAATGTTGTCAAATATTAGTGCCGAGATCTTAGGTTGGGTTAGGTTAGGTGATATTACGTTATTGATGTATATAAAATTCCCACAGAGACGTAGAGGCCAACTCGCCAGGAATGTTGTCAAATATTAGTACCGAGATCTTAGGTTGGGTTACGTTAGGTGATATTACGTTATTGATGTATATGAAGGTCGCACGGAGATGTAGAGGCCAACTCGACAGGAATGTTGTCAAATATTACCGCCGAGATGATAGGTTGGGTTAGGTTAGGTTATATTACTTTATTGATGTATATGAAGGTTCCACGGAGACGCAGAGGCCAACTGACCAGGAATGTTGTCAAATATTACCGCCGAGATGATAGGTTGGGTTAGGTTAGATTATATTACGTTATTGATGTATATGAAGGTCTCACGGAGAGGTAGAGGCCAACTCGCCAGGAATGTTGTCAAATATTACCGCCGATATGATAGGTTGGCTTAGGTTACGTTATATTACGTTATTGGTGTATATGAAGGTCCCACGGAGACGTAGAGGCCATCAAGCGAGGAATGTTGTCAAACATTACCGCCGAGATGATAGGTTGGTTTAGGTTAGGTTAAATTACGTTATTGATGTATATAAAAGTCCCACGGAGACGTAGAGGCCAACTCGCCAGGAATGTTGTCAAATATTACCGCCGAGATGATAGGTTGGGTTAGGTTAGGTTATATTACGTTATTGATGTATATGAAGGTTCCACGGAGACGTAGAGGCCAACTGACCAGGAATGTTATCAAATATTACCGCCGAGATGATAGGTTGGGTTAGGCCAGATTATATTACGTTATTGACGTATATGAAGGTCCCACGGAGAGGTAGAGGCCAACTCGCCAGGAATGTTGTCAAATATTAGTGCCGAGATGATAGGTTGGGTTAGGTTAGGTTATATTACGTTATTGATGTATATGAAGGTTCCACGGAGACGTAGAGGCCAACTGACCAGGAATGTTATCAAATATTACCGCCGAGATGATAGGTTGGGTTAGGCCAGATTATATTACGTTATTGACGTATATGAAGGTCCCACGGAGAGGTAGAGGCCAACTCGCCACGAATGTTGTCAAATATTAGTGCCGAGATGTTAGGTTGGGTTAGCTTAGGTTATATTACGTTATTGATGTATATGAAGGTTCCACGGAGACGCAGAGGCCAACTGACCAGGAATGTTGTCAAATATTACCGCCGAGATGATAGGTTGGGTTAGGTTAGATTATATTACGTTATTGATGTATATGAAGGTCTCACGGAGAGGTAGAGGCCAACTCGCCAGGAATGTTGTCAAATATTACCGCCGATATGATAGGTTGGGTTAGGTTACGTTATATTACGTTATTGATGTATATGAAGGTCGCACGGAGAGATAGAGGCCAACTCGCCAGGAATGTTGTCAAATATTAGTGCCGAGATGTTAGGTTGGGTTAGGTTAGGCTATATTACGTTATTGATGTATATGAAGGTCCCACGGAGACGTAGAGGCCAACTCGCCAGGAATGTTGTCAAATATTACCGCCGAGATGTTAGATTGGGTTAGGTTAGGTTATATTACGTTATTGATGTATATAAAGGTCCCACGGAAACATAGAGGCCAACAAGCCAGGAATGTTGTCAAATATTACTGCCGAGATGTTACGTTGGTTTAGGTTAGGTTAAATTACGTTATTGATGTATATAAAAGTCCGACGGAGACGTAGAGGCCAACTCGTCAGGAATACTGTCAAATATTACCGCCGAGATGATAGGTTGGTTTAGGTTAGGTTATATTACGTTATTGATGTATATGAAGGTCCCACGGAGACGTAGAGGCCAACTCGTCAGGAATGTTGTCAAATATTACCGCCGAGATGATATGTTGGGTTAGGTTAGGTTATATTACGTTATTGATGTATATGAAGGTCCCACGGAGACGTAGAGGCCAACTCGCCAGGAATGTTGTCAAGTATTACCGCCGAGATGATAGGTTGGGTTAGGTTAGGTAATATTATGTTATTGATGTATATGAAGGTCCCACGGAGACGTAGAGGCCATCAAGCCAGGAATGTTGTCAAATATTACGGCCCAGATGTTACGTAGGTTTAGGTTAGGTTAAATTACGTTATTGATGTATATAAAAGTCCCACGGAGACGTAGAGGCCAACTCGCCAGCAATGTTGTCAAATATTACCGCCGAGATGATAGGTTGGGTTAGGTTAGGTTATATTACGTTATTGATGTATATCAAGGTTCCACGGAGACGCAGAGGCTAACTGACCAGGAATGTTGCCAAATATTACCGCCGAGATAATAGGTTGGGTTAGGTTAGATTATATTACGTTATTGATGTATATGAAGGTCTCACGGAGAGGTAGAGGCCAACTCGCCAGGAATGTTGTCAAATATTACCGCCGATATGATAGGTTGGGTTAGGTTAGGTTATATTACGTTATTGATGTATATGAAGGTCGCACGGAGAGATAGAGGCCAACTCGCCAGGAATGTTGTCAAATATTAGTGCCGAGATGTTAGGTTGGGTTAGGTGAGGCTATATTACGTTATTGATGTATATGAAGGTCCCACGGAGACGTAGAGGCCATCAAGCGAGGAATGTTGTCAAACATTACCGCCGAGATGATAGGTTGGTTTAGGTTAGGTTAAATTACGTTATTGATGTATATAAAAGTCCCACGGAGACGTAGAGGCCAACTCGCCAGGAATGTTGTCAAATATTACCGCCGAGATGATAGGTTGGGTTAGGTTAGGTTATATTACTTTATTGATGTATATGAAGGTTCCACGGAGACGCAGAGGCCAACTGACCAGGAATGTTGTCAAATATTACCGCCGAGATGATAGGTTGGGTTAGGTTAGATTATATTACGTTATTGATGTATATGAAGGTCTCACGGAGAGGTAGAGGCCAACTCGCCAGGAATGTTGTCAAATATTACCGCCGATATGATAGGTTGGCTTAGGTTACGTTATATTACGTTATTGGTGTATATGAAGGTCCCACGGAGACGTAGAGGCCATCAAGCGAGGAATGTTGTCAAACATTACCGCCGAGATGATAGGTTGGTTTAGGTTAGGTTATATTACGTTATTGATGTATATAAAAGTCCCACGGAGACGTAGAGGCCAACTCGCCAGGAATGTTGTCAAATATTACCGCCGAGATGATAGGTTGGGTTAGGTTAGGTTATATTACTTTATTGATGTATATGAAGGTTCCACGGAGACGCAGAGGCCAACTGACCAGGAATGTTGTCAAATATTACCGCCGAGATGATAGGTTGGGTTAGGTTAGATTATATTACGTTATTGATGTATATGAAGGTCTCACGGAGAGGTAGAGGCCAACTCGCCAGGAATGTTGTCAAATATTACCGCCGATATGATAGGTTGGCTTAGGTTACGTTATATTACGTTATTGGTGTATATGAAGGTCCCACGGAGACGTAGAGGCCATCAAGCGAGGAATGTTGTCAAACATTACCGCCGAGATGATAGGTTGGTTTAGGTTAGGTTAAATTACGTTATTGATGTATATAAAAGTCCCACGGAGACGTAGAGGCCAACTCGCCAGGAATGTTGTCAAATATTACCGCCGAGATGATAGGTTGGGTTAGGTTAGGTTATATTACGTTATTGATGTATATGAAGGTTCCACGGAGACGTGGAGGCCAACTGACCAGGAATGTTATCAAATATTACCGCCGAGATGATAGGTTGGGTTAGGCCAGATTATATTACGTTATTGACGTATATGAAGGTCCCACGGAGAGGTAGAGGCTAACTCGCCAGGAATGTTGTCAAATATTAGTGCCGAGATGTTAGGTTGGGTTAGCTTAGGTTATATTACGTTATTGATGTATATGAAGGTTCCACGGAGACGCAGAGGCCAACTGACCAGGAATGTTGTCAAATATTACCGCCGAGATGATAGGTTGGGTTAGGTTAGATTATATTACGTTATTGATGTATATGAAGGTCTCACGGAGAGGTAGAGGCCAACTCGCCAGGAATGTTGTCAAATATTACCGCCGATATGATAGGTTGGGTTAGGTTACGTTATATTACGTTATTGATGTATATGAAGGTCGCACGGAGAGATAGAGGCCAACTCGCCAGGAATGTTGTCAAATATTAGTGCCGAGATGTTAGGTTGGGTTAGGTTAGGCTATATTACGTTATTGATGTATATGAAGGTCCCACGGAGACGTAGAGGCCAACTCGCCAGGAATATTGTCAAAAATTACCGCCGATATGATAGGTTGGTTTAGGTTACGTTATATTACGTTATTGATGTATATGAAGGTCCCACGGAGACGTAGGGGCCATCAAGCCAGGAATGTTGTCAAATATTACCGTCGAGATGTTAGGTTAGGTTAGGTTAGGTTATATTACGTTATTGATGTATATGAAGGTCCCACGGAGACGTAGAGGCCAACTCGCCAGGAATGTTGTCAAATATTACCGCCGAGATGTTAGATTGGGTTAGGTTAGGTTATATTACGTTATTGATGTATATAAAGGTCCCACGGAAACATAGAGGCCAACAAGCCAGGAATGTTGTCAAATATTACTGCCGAGATGTTACGTTGGTTTAGGTTAGGTTAAATTACGTTATTGATGTATATAAAAGTCCGACGGAGACGTAGAGGCCAACTCGTCAGGAATACTGTCAAATATTACCGCCGAGATGATAGGTTGGTTTAGGTTAGGTTATATTACGTTATTGATGTATATGAAGGTCCCACGGAGACGTAGAGGCCAACTCGTCAGGAATGTTGTCAAATATTACCGCCGAGATGATAGGTTGGGTTAGGTTAGGTTATATTACGTTATTGATGTATATGAAGGTCCCACGGAGACGTAGAGGCCAACTCGCCAGGAATGTTGTCAAGTATTACCGCCGAGATGATAGGTTGGGTTAGGTTAGGTAATATTATGTTATTGATGTATATGAAGGTCCCACGGAGACGTAGAGGCCATCAAGCCAGGAATGTTGTCAAATATTACGGCCCAGATGTTACGTAGGTTTAGATTAGGTTAAATTACGTTATTGATGTATATAAAAGTCCCACGGAGACGTAGAGGCCAACTCGCCAGCAATGTTGTCAAATATTACCGCCGAGATGATAGGTTGGGTTAGGTTAGGTTATATTACGTTATTGATGTATATGAAGGTTCCACGGAGACGCAGAGGCTAACTGACCAGGAATGTTGCCAAATATTACTGCCGAGATGTTACGTTGGTTTAGGTTAGGTTAAATTACGTTATTGATGTATATAAAAGTCCGACGGAGACGTAGAGGCCATCAAGCCAGGAATGTTGTCAAATATTACGGCCCAGATGTTACGTAGGTTTAGGTTAGGTTAAATTACGTTATTGATGTATATAAAAGTCCCACGGAGACGTAGAGGCCAACTAATCAGAAATGTTGTCAAATATTACCGCCGAGATGATAGGTTGGTTTAGGTTAGGTTATATTACGTTATTGAAGTATATGAAGGTCCCACGGAGACGTAGAGGCCAACTCGTCAGGAATGTTGTCAAATATTACCGCCGAGATGATAGGTTGGGTTAGGTTACGTTATATTACGTTATTGATGTATATGAAGGTCGCACGGAGAGATAGAGGCCAACTCGCCAGGAATGTTGTCAAATATTACCGCCGAGATGATAGGTTGGGTTAGGTTAGGTTATGTTACGTTATTGATGTATATAAAAGTCCCACGGAGACGTAGAGGCCAACTCGTCAGGAATACTGTCAAATATTACCGCCGAGATGATAGGTTGGGTTAGGTTAGGTTATATTACGTTATTGATGTATATGAAGGTTCCACGGAGACGCAGAGGCCAATTGAACAGGAATGTTGTCAAATATTACCGCCGAGATGATAGGTTGGGTTAGGTTAGATTATATTACGTTATTGATGTATATGAAGGTCTCACGGAGAGGTAGAGGCCAACTCGCCAGGAATATTGTCAAAAATTACCGCCGATATGATAGGTTGGTTTAGGTTACGTTATATTACGTTATTGATGTATATGAAGGTCCCACGGAGACGTAGGGGCCATCAAGCCAGGAATGTTGTCAAATATTACCGTCGAGATGTTAGGTTAGGTTAGGTTAGGTTATATTACGTTATTGATGTATATGAAGGTCCCACGGAGACGTAGAGGCCAACTCGCCAGGAATGTTGCCAAATATTACTGCCGAGATGTTACGTTGGTTTAGGTTAGGTTAAATTACGTTATTGATGTATATAAAAGTCCGACGGAGACGTAGAGGCCATCAAGCCAGGAATGTTGTCAAATATTACGGCCCAGATGTTACGTAGGTTTAGGTTAGGTTAAATTACGTTATTGATGTATATAAAAGTCCCACGGAGACGTAGAGGCCAACTCGTCAGAAATGTTGTCAAATATTACCGCCGAGATGATAGGTTGGGTTAGGTTAGGTTATATTACGTTATTGATGTATATGAAGGTCCCACGGAGACGTAGAGGCCAACTCGCCAGGAATGTTGTCAAGTATTACCGCCGAGATGATAGGTTGGGTTAGGTTAGGTAATATTATGTTATTGATGTATATGAAGGCCCCACGGAGACGTAGAGGCCAACTCGCCAGGAATATTGTCAAATATTACCGCCGAGATGTTAGGTTGTGTTAGGTTAGGTTAAATTACGTTATTGATGTATATAAAAGTCCCACGGAGACGTAGAGGCCAACTCGACAGGAATGTTTTCAAATATTAGTGCCGAGATGTTAGGTTGGGTTGGGTTAGGTAATATTACGTTATTGACGTAGATGAATGTCCCACCGATACGTAGAGGCCAACATCGACAGGAATGTTTTCAAATATTACCGCCGATATGATAGGTTGTTTTAGGTTACGTTATATTACGTTATTGATGTATATGAAGGTCGCACGGAGAGGTAGAGGCCAACTCGCCAGGAATGTTGTCAAATATTACCGCCGATATGATAGGTTGGGTTAGGTTAGGTTATACTACGTTATTAATGTATATAAAGGTCCCACGGAAACATAGAGGCCAGCAAGCCAGGAATGTTGTCAAATATTACCGCCGAGATGTTACGTTGGTTTAGGTTAGGTTAAATTACGTTATTGATGTATATAAAAGTCCCACGGAGACGTAGAGGCCAACTCGTCAGGAATGTTGTCAAATATTACCGCCGTAATGATAGGTTGGGTTAGTTTAGGTTATATTACGTTATTGATGTATATGAAGGTCGCACGGAGAGATAGAGCCCAACTCGCCAGGAATGTTGTCAAATATTAGTGCCGAGATGTTAGGTTGGGTTAGGTTAGGTTATATTACGTTATTGATGTATATGAAGGTCCCACGGAGACGTAGAGTCCAACTCGCCAGGAATATTGTCAAATATTACCGCCGATATGATAGGTTGGTTTCGGTTACGTTATATTACGTTATTGATGTATATGAAGGTCCCACGGAGACGTAGAGGCCAACAAGCCAGGAATGTTGCCAAATATTACCGCCGATATGATAGGTTGGGTTAGGTTAGGTTATATTACGTTATTGATGTATATAAAGGTCCCACGGAAACATAGAGGCCAGCAAGCCAGGAATATTGTCAAATATTACCGCCGATATGATAGGTTGGTTTAGGTTACGTTATATTACGTTATTGATGTATATGAAGGTCCCACGGAGACGTAGAGGCCATCAAGCCAGGAATGTTGTCAAACATTACCGCCGAGATGTTACGTATGTTTAGGTTAGGTTAAATTACGTTATTGATGTATATAAAAGTCCCACGGAGACGTAGAGGCCAACTCGACAGGAATGTTTTCAAATATAACCGCCGAGATGATAGGTTGGGTTAGGTTACGTTATATTACGTTATTGATGTATATGAAGGTCGCACGGAGAGGTAGAGGCCAACTCGCCAGGAATGTTTTCAAATATTAGTGCCGAGATGTTAGGTTGGGTTAGGTTAGGTAATATTACGTTATTGACGTATATGAATGTCCCACCGAGACGTAGAGGCCAACATCGACAGGAATGTTTTCAAATATTACCGCCGATATAATAGGTTGGTTTAGGTTACGTTATATTACGTTATTGATGTATATGAAGGTCCCACGGAGACGTAGAGGCAAACTCGCCAGGAATGTTGTCAAATATTACCGCCGAGATGTTAGGTTGGGTTAGGTTAGATTATATTACGTTATTGATGTATATGAAGGTCCCACGGAGACGTAGAGGCCAACAAGCCAGGAATGTTGCCAAATATTACAGCCGATATGATAGGTTGGGCTAGGTTAGGTTATACTACGTTATTGATGTATATAAAGGTCCCACGGAAACATAGAGGCCAGCAAGCCAGGAATGTTGTCAAATATTACCGCCGAGATGTTACGTTGGTATAGGTTAGGTTAAATAACGTTATTGATGTATATAAAAGTCCCACGGAGACGTAGAGGCCAACTCGTCAGGAATGTTGTCAAATATTACCGCCGAGATGATAGGTTGGGTTAGTTTAGGTTATATTACGTTATTGATGTATATGAAGGTCGCACGGAGACGTAGAGTCCAACTCGCCAGGAATATTGTCAAATATTACCGCCGATATGATAGGTTGGTTTCGGTTACGTTATATTACGTTATTGATGTATATGAAGGTCCCACGGAGACGTAGAGGCCAACAAGCCAGGAATGTTGCCAAATATTACCGCCGATATGATAGGTTGGGTTAGGTTAGGTTATATTACGTTATTGATGTATATAAAGGTCCCACGGAAACATAGAGGCCAGCAAGCCAGGAATATTGTCAAATATTACCGCCGATATGATAGGATGGTTTAGGTTACGTTATATTACGTTATTGATGTATATGAAGGTCCCACGGAGACGTAAAGGCCATCAAGCCAGGAACGTTGTCAAACATTACCGCCGAGATGTTACGTATGTTTAGGTTAGGTTAAATTACGTTATTGATGTATATAAAAGTCCCACGGAGGCGTAGAGGCCAACTCGACAGGAATGTTTTCAAATATAACCGCCGAGATGTTACGTATGTTTAGGTTAGGTTAAATTACGTTATTGATGTATATAAAAGTCCCACGGAGACGTAGAGGCCAACAAGCCAGGAATGTTGCCAAATATTACAGCCGATATGATAGGTTGGGCTAGGTTAGGTTAAATTACGTTATTGATGTATATAAAAGTCCCACGGAGACGTAGAGGCCAACTCGCCAGGAATGTTTTCAAATATAACCGCCGAGATGATAGGTTGGGTTAGGTTACGTTATATTACGTTATTGATGTATATGAAGGTCGCACGGAGAGGTAGAGGCCAACTCGCCAGGAATGTTTTCAAATATTAGTGCCGAGATGTTAGGTTGGGTTAGGTTAGGTAATATTACGTTATTGATGTATATAAAATTCCCACGGAGACGTAGAGGCCAACTCGCCTGGAATGTTGTCAAATATTACCGCCGAGATGATAGGTTGGGTTAGGTTAGGTTATATTACGTTATTGATGTATATGAAGGTCCCACGGAGACGTAGAGGCCAACTCGCCAGGAATGTTGTCAAGTATTACCGCCGAGATGATAGGTTGGGTTAGGTTAGGTAATATTATGTTATTGATGTATATGAAGGCCCCACGGAGACGTAGAGGCCAACTCGCCAGGAATATTGTCAAATATTACCGCCGAGATGTTAGGTTGTGTTAGGTTAGGTTAAATTACGTTATTGATGTATATAAAAGTCCCACGGAGACGTAGAGGCCAACTCGACAGGAATGTTTTCAAATATTAGTGCCGAGATGTTAGGTTGGGTTGGGTTAGGTAATATTACGTTATTGACGTAGATGAATGTCCCACCGATACGTAGAGGCCAACATCGACAGGAATGTTTTCAAATATTACCGCCGATATGATAGGTTGTTTTAGGTTACGTTATATTACGTTATTGATGTATATGAAGGTCGCACGGAGAGGTAGAGGCCAACTCGCCAGGAATGTTGTCAAATATTACCGCCGATATGATAGGTTGGGTTAGGTTAGGTTATACTACGTTATTAATGTATATAAAGGTCCCACGGAAACATAGAGGCCAGCAAGCCAGGAATGTTGTCAAATATTACCGCCGAGATGTTACGTTGGTTTAGGTTAGGTTAAATTACGTTATTGATGTATACAAAAGTCCCACGGAGACGTAGAGGCCAACTCGTCAGGAATGTTGTCAAATATTACCGCCGTAATGATAGGTTGGGTTAGTTTAGGTTATATTACGTTATTGATGTATATGAAGGTCGCACGGAGAGATAGAGCCCAACTCGCCAGGAATGTTGTCAAATATTAGTGCCGAGATGTTAGGTTGGGTTAGGTTAGGTTATATTACGTTATTGATGTATATGAAGGTCCCACGGAGACGTAGAGTCCAACTCGCCAGGAATATTGTCAAATATTACCGCCGATATGATAGGTTGGTTTCGGTTACGTTATATTACGTTATTGATGTATATGAAGGTCCCACGGAGACGTAGAGGCCAACAAGCCAGGAATGTTGCCAAATATTACCGCCGATATGATAGGTTGGGTTAGGTTAGGTTATATTACGTTATTGATGTATATAAAGGTCCCACGGAAACATAGAGGCCAGCAAGCCAGGAATATTGTCAAATATTACCGCCGATATGATAGGTTGGTTTAGGTTACGTTATATTACGTTATTGATGTATATGAAGGTCCCACGGAGACGTAGAGGCCATCAAGCCAGGAATGTTGTCAAACATTACCGCCGAGATGTTACGTATGTTTAGGTTAGGTTAAATTACGTTATTGATGTATATAAAAGTCCCACGGAGACGTAGAGGCCAACTCGACAGGAATGTTTTCAAATATAACCGCCGAGATGATAGGTTGGGTTAGGTTACGTTATATTACGTTATTGATGTATATGAAGGTCGCACGGAGAGGTAGAGGCCAACTCGCCAGGAATGTTTTCAAATATTAGTGCCGAGATGTTAGGTTGGGTTAGGTTAGGTAATATTACGTTATTGACGTATATGAATGTCCCACCGAGACGTAGAGGCCAACATCGACAGGAATGTTTTCAAATATTACCGCCGATATAATAGGTTGGGTTAGTTTAGGTTATATTACGTTATTGATGTATATGAAGGTCCCACGGAGACGTAGAGGCAAACTCGCCAGGAATGTTGTCAAATATTAGTGCCGAGATGTTAGGTTGGGTTAGGTTAGGTTATATTACGTTATTGATGTATATGAAGGTCCCACGGAGACGTAGAGTCCAACTCGCCAGGAATATTATTCCTGCGTTATTATTGTCAAATATTACCGCCGATATGATAGGTTGGTTTCGCTTACGTTATATTACGTTATTGATGTATATGAAGGTCCCACGGAGACGTAGAGGCCAACAAGCCAGGAATGTTGCCAAATATTACCGCCGATATGATAGGTTGGGTTAGGTTAGGTTATATTACGTTATTGATGTATATAAAGGTCCCACGGAAACATAGAGGCCAGCAAGCCAGGAATATTGTCAAATATTACCGTCGATATGATAGGTTGGTTTAGGTTACGTTATATTACGTTATTGATGTATATGAAGGTCCCACGGAGACGTAGAGGCCATCAAGCCAGGAATGTTGTCAAACATTACCGCCGAGATGTTACGTATGTTTAGGTTAGGTTAAATTACGTTATTGATGTATATAAAAGTCCCACGGAGACGTAGAGGCCAACTCGACAGGAATGTTTTCAAATATAACCGCCGAGATGATAGGTTGGGTTAGGTTAGGTGATATTACGTTATTGATGTATATGAAGGTCCCACGGAGACGTAGAGGCCAACAAGCCAGGAATGTTGCCAAATATTACAGCCGATATGATAGGTTGGGCTAGGTTAGGTTATACTACGTTATTGATGTATATAAAGGTCCCACGGAAACATAGAGGCCAGCAAGCCAGGAATGTTGTCAAATATTACCGCCGAGATGTTACGTTGGTATAGGTTAGGTTAAATAACGTTATTGATGTATATAAAATACCCACGGAGACGTAGAGGCCAACTCGTCAGGAATGTTGTCAAATATTACCGCCGAGATGATAGGTTGGGTTAGTTTAGGTTATATTACGTTATTGATGTATATGAAGGTCGCTCGGAGAGATAGAGGCCAACTCGCCAGGAATGTTGTCAAATATTAGTGCCGAGATGTTAGGTTGGGTTAGGTTAGGTTATATTACGTTATTGATGTATATGAAGGTCCCACGGAGACGTAGAGTCCAACTCGCCAGGAATATTGTCAAATATTACCGCCGATATGATAGGTTGGTTTCGGTTACGTTATATTACGTTATTGATGTATATGAAGGTCCCACGGAGACGTAGAGGCCATCAAGCCAGGAATGTTGCCAAATATTACAGCCGATATGATAGGTTGGGCTAGGTTAGGTTATACTACGTTATTGATGTATATAAAGGTCCCACGGAAACATAGAGGCCAGCAAGCCAGGAATGTTGTCAAATATTACCGCCGAGATGTTACGTTGGTATAGGTTAGGTTAAATAACGTTATTGATGTATATAAAAGTCCCACGGAGACGTAGAGGCCAACTCGTCAGGAATGTTGTCAAATATTACCGCCGAGATGACAGGTTGGGTTAGGTTAGGTTATATTACGTTATTGATGTATATGAAGGTCGCACGGAGAGATAGAGGCCAACTCGCCAGGAATGTTGTCAAATATTAGTGCCGAGATGTTAGGTTGGGTTAGGTTACGTTATATTACGTTATTGATGTATATGAAGGTCCCACGGAGACGTAGAGTCCAACTCGCCAGGAATATTGTCAAATATTACCGCCGATATGATAGGTTGGTTTCGGTTACGTTATATTACGTTATTGATGTATATGAAGGCCCCACGGAGACGTAGAGGCCAACTCGCCAGGAATATTGTCAAATATTACCGCCGAGAAGTTAGGTTGTGTTAGGTTAGGTTAAATTACGTTATTGATGTATATAAAAGTCCCACGGAGACGTAGAGGCCAACTCGACTGGAATGTTTTCAAATATAACCGCCGAGATGATAGGTTGGGTTAGGTTACGTTATATTACGTTATTGATGTATATGAAGGTCGCACGGAGAGGTAGAGGCCAACTCGCCAGGAATGTTTTCAAATATTAGTGCCGAGATCTTAGGTTGGGTTAGGTTAGGTTATATTACGTTATTGACGTATATGAAAGTCCCACGGAGAGGTAGAGGCCAACTCGCCAGGAATGTTGTCAAATATTACCGCCGAGATGTTAGGTTGGGTTAGGTTAGGTTAAATTACGTTATTAATGTATATAAAAGTCCCATGGAGACGTAGAGGCCAACTCGACAGGAATGTTTTCAAATATAACCGCCGAGATGATAGGTTGGGTTAGGTTAGGTGATATTACGTTATTGATGTATATGAAGGTCCCACGGAGACGTAGAACTCAACTCGCCAGCAATGTTGTCAAATATTAGCGCCGAGATGATAGGTTGCTTCAGGTTAGGTTATATTATGTTATTGATGTATATGAAGGTCCCACGGAGACGTAGAGGCCAACTCGCTAGGAATGTTGTCAAATATTAGTGCCGAGATGTTAGGTTGGGTTAGGTTAGGTTATATTACGTTATTGATGTATATAAAATTCCCACGGAGACGTAGAGGCCAACTCGACAGGAATGTTTTCAAATATAACCGCCGAGATGATAGGTTGGGTTAGGTTAGGTGATATTACGTTATTGATGTATATGAAGGTCCCACGGAGACGTAGAACTCAACTCGCCAGGAATGTTGTCAAATATTACTGCCGAGATGATAGGTTGCTTCAGGTTAGGTTATACTACGTTATTGATGTATATGCAGGTCGCACGGAGAGGTAGAGGACAACATCGACAGGAATGTTTTCAAATATAACCGCCGATATGATAGGTTGGTTTAGGTTACGTTATATTACGTTATTGATGTATATGAAGGTCATACGGAGACGTAGAGGCCAACTAGCCAGGAATGTTGTCAAATATTACCGACGAGATGATAGGTTGGGTTAGGTTAGGTTATATTACGTTATTGATGTATATGAAGGTCCCATGGAGACGTAGAGGCCAACTCGCCAGGAATGATGTCAAATATTACCGCCGAGATGATAGGTTGGGTTAGGTTAGGTTATATTACGTTATTGATGTATATGAAGGTTCCACGAAGACGTAGAGGCCAACTCGCCAGGAATGTTGTCAAATATTAGTGCCGAGATCTTAGGCTGGGTTAGGTTAGGTTATATTACGTTATTGACGTATATGAAAGTCCCACGGAGAGGTAGAGGCCAACTCGCCAGGAATGTTGTCAAATATTACCGCCGAGATGTTAGGTTGGGTTAGGTTAGGTTAAATTACGTTATTGATGTATATGAAGGTTCCACGAAGACGTAGAGGCGAACTCGCCAGGAATGTTGTCAAATATTAGTGCCGAGATCTTAGGTTGGGTTAGGTTAGGTTATATTACGTTATTGACGTATATGAAAGTCCCACGGAGAGGTAGAGGCCAACTCGCCAGGAATGTTGTCAAATATTACCGCCGAGATGTTAGGTTGGGTTAGGTTAGGTTAAATTACGTTATTAATGTATATAAAAGTCCCATGGAGACGTAGAGGCCAACTCGACAGGAATGTTTTCAAATATAACCGCCGAGATGATAGGTTGGGTTAGGTTAGGTGATATTACGTTATTGATGTATATGAAGGTCCCACGGAGACGTAGAACTCAACTCGCCAGCAATGTTGTCAAATATTAGCGCCGAGATGATAGGTTGCTTCAGGTTAGGTTATATTATGTTATTGATGTATATGAAGGTCCCACGGAGACGTAGAGGCCATCAAGCCAGGAATGTTGTCAAATATTACCGCCGAGATGATAGATTGGGTTAGGTTAGGTTATATTACGTTATTGATGTATATGAACGTTCCATGAAGACGTAGAGGCCAACTCGCCAGGAATGTTGTCAAGTATTACCGCCGAGATGATAGGTTGCTTCAGGTTAGGTAATATTATGTTATTGATGTATATGAAGGTCCCACGGAGACGTAGAGGCCATCAAGCCAGGAATGTTGTCAAAAATTACCGCCGAGATGTTACGTAGGTTTAGGTTAGGTTAAATTACGTTATTGATGTATATAAAAGTCCCACGGAGACGTAGAGGCCAACTCGCTAGGAATGTTGTCAAATATTAGTGCCGAGATGTTAGGTTGGGTTAGGTTAGGTTATATTACGTTATTGATGTATATAAAATTCCCACGGAGACGTAGAGGCCAACTCGCCTGGAATGTTGTCAAATATTAGTGCCGAGATGATAGGTTGGGTTAGGATAGGTTATATTACGTTATTGATGTATATGAAGATCCCACGGAGACGTAGAGCCCAACTCGCCAGGAATGTTGTCAAAAATTACCGCCGATAAGATAAGTTGGGTTAGGTTACGTTATATTACGTTATTGATGTATATGAAGGTCGCACGGAGACGTAGAGGCCGACTCGCCAGGAATGTTGTCAAATATTAGTGCCGAGATGTTAGGTTGGGTTAGGTTAGGTTATATTACGTTATTGATGTATATAAAATTGCCACGGAGACGTAGAGGCCAACTCGCCTGGAATGTTGTCAAATATTAGTGCCGAGATGTTAGATTGGGTTAGGTTAGGTTATATTACGTTATTGATGTATATAAAATTCCCACGGAGACGTAGAGGCCAACTCACATGGAATGTTGTCAAATATTACCGCCGAGATGATAGGTTGCTTCAGGTTAGGTAATATTATGTTACTGATGTATATGAAGGTCCCACGGAGACGTAGAGGCCATCAAGCCAGGAATGTTGTCAAAAATTACCGCCGAGGTGTTACGTAGGTTTAGGTTAGGTTATATTACGTTATTGATGTATATAAAATTGCCATGGAGAAGTAGAGGCCAACTCGCCTGGAATGATGTCAAATATTACCGCCGAGATGATAGGTTGGGTTAGGTTAGGTTATATTACGTTATTGATGTATATGAAGGTTCCACGGAGACGCAGAGGCCAACTGACCAGGAATGTTGTCAAATATTACCGCCGAGGTTATAGGTTGGGTTAGGTTAGATTATATTACGTTATTGATGTATATGAAGGTCTCACGGAAACATAGAGGCCAGCAAGCCAGGAATGTTGTCAAATATTACCGCCGAGATGTTACGTTGGTTTAGGTTAGGTTAAATTACGTTATTGGTGTATATAAAAGTCCCACGGAGACGTAGAGGCCAACTCGCCAGGAATGTTGTCAAATATTACCGCCGAGATGTTACGTTGGGTTAGGTTAGGGTAAATTACGTTTTGATGTATATAAAAGTCCCACGGAAGCGTAGAGGCCAACTCGCTAGGAATGATGTCAAATATTACCGCCGAGATGATAGGTTGGGTTAGGTTAGGTTATATTACGTTATTGATGTATATGAAGGTTCCACGGAGACGCAGAGGCCAACTGACCAGGAATGTTGTCAAATATTACCGCCGAGATGTTACGTTGGTTTAGGTTAGGTTAAATTACGTTATTGGTGTATATAAAAGTCCCACGGAGACGTAGAGGCCAACTCGCCAGGAATGTTGTCAAATATTACCGCCGAGATGTTACGTTGGGTTAGGTTAGGGTAAATTACGTTTTGATGTATATAAAAGTCCCACGGAAGCGTAGAGGCCAACTCGCTAGGAATGATGTCAAATATTACCGCCGAGATGATAGGTTGGGTTAGGTTAGGTTATATTACGTTATTGATGTATATGAAGGTTCCACGGAGACGCAGAGGCCAAC
>CAXAJV010000854.1:20000-22191 GCA_963969225.1 Xylocopa violacea | reverse complement strand
CCGTTCGGAGGGGACGATTCGTCGGGCCAAGCCTCGTTGGCGATTAGAGTCTGTATAATGAACCCGCCGTTGCGAGATCGAATCTCATTTATTATGCTCGCTTCGTGTTGTCGGGTAAATAAAATTATACAGACCGCGCTCGAGGTGTTGGTGTTGTTAACCGACGAGTCCTAACGAATTTTTCTTACCCGAACGGTAAGTTATGTCGTCGACTTTGCATATTCGACAGGTCGAGTGTGTACCATTATTTTGCGTCTCTGCGTGAAAGCAATACGCCGCTGGTACTTGTTCGTTTTCCCGTTTCACAATTGTGCTGCAAGCTCAGAGGGGACTTGCTTTTTGCCATAGCCTCGTTGTCGAGAGTCTGAGAAACCGGCCGTTGCGAGATCGAATAATTTATACTCGCTTCGTGTTGCCGGGGAAAAACGGTAGACCGCTCGAGGCTTTGGCGGCCGAGTCCCAACGAATTTTTTTTTTTTTTTATCACCTGAGCTCTGAAGCACAGATCGTGCAGTGGATCGTGGAATTTGAGGAACTTGTACCACGCACCTGTGTTCGGGTTTTGATCGTGTCGTTCGTTCAGAGGGGACCGCTTCGCCGAGCGAAGCCTCGTTGTCGCGAGTCTGGAAACACACCCGCCGTTGCGAGATCGAATAATTTTTTATGCTCGCTTCGTGTTGTCGGGTGGGTAAAATTATAGACCGCTTCGAGGTTTCACGGCGAGTCCCATCGATATTTTACGACTTACCTGTACGAACGTCGTCAACTTCTCGAAAGCAATACGCCGCTGGGTGTTGGATATCTTTCTTTTTTTTTTTTTTTGTATTCACTTCCACGTGCCATTCGTTCAGAGGGGACGACGATATAATCGCGTTTGCGTATTCTTCCTCGTTGTCGAGAGTCCCTTAATAAACCCGCCGTTGCGAGATCGAATTTTACAAGCTCGCTTCGTGTTGTCGGGAGGAAGGGGGGACCGCCTCGAGGGTCTGCGCGATACGCGCGAAGAAGAGTCCTAACGAATTTTCGAAAAATTTTATCTACCTGGACGCGTGGCACACTGGCGTGAATCCGAAAGGATGTATCCTAAACACCCTGAAACAGGCGTGTCCGTTTCATCCGTAGGACGGTATCGTGTCGCCGAGAATTCGGGCGACGCCCGCGTCTCCTTCGCCGGAGACGTTTGGGTCTCGACTTGTTCGAAACTTAGTACGAAGAGACTTAACAATTAATAAAAAATATACATATACGATTACCCTGAACGGTGGATCACTTGGCTCGTGGGTCGATGAAGAACGCAGCTAATTGCGCGTCAACGTGTGAACTGCAGGACACATGAACATCGACATTTCGAACGCACATTGCGGTCCACGGATACAATTCCTGGACCACGCCTAGCTGAGGGTCGTTCACGTAACCAGAATACTGCTTGCGTTGCGTTTCGTCGAATCTTTTCTCTCCGGTGCTCGAATCTGCCCGCCGTCGTTCATTCGAATTCCATTTACGAACGTTTCTGAGTTCGGGCGCACCGAAAGGGAAAAAGAGGAGCGATACGCGACGTACGAGCGATCGTTGGACGTTCGTCCGAGTCGTCTGTGGCCGTGCCCCGAGACTATATGCGACTGGTGTAACGTGTGCGCGCGTGCGGCGTGCGTTAAACGGGTTCACGGAAATCGACGGTGTCGATCACGGACTCGCGCGAGTTCTTCGTGGCGTCGTGAGTCGTTCGTTTAACCGGACGACCGCCCACGGGGAACCGCTTCGTGTTTCGACTGCCGATTTTGTTCCGTATTCCAAATTCGCACACCCGCCACACACCATGACCACTCTTCGCGCGTCTCTTTAACGCACGATTGATATGCCGCGCGCTCGACGTCGTTTAAAATGAATTTTTCTTTTGCCGCAAGACTGAGAGAATCGAATTGTTGGGAACTCGGTCGAGAGAGAGAAGAGAATATACAAGAAAGAGAGAGCGAGCGACATCGTCGTAACGTGAGGGACGATGATGCGCATCCGATCGTTCGAAGTTCGCACAGCCCCAGGGTGTTGTTGCGTTCAATCATCAGAATAACCCGTTCTCTCTCTGCTCTCTCCGCGCGTTGTGCGCGTATACCATGTTTTGTGTAAGGAAGAAATTGAGCGGACCGTCACTCGAATACATACAATGTATATAGGCCGTCGTTGCCGAAGTCGA
>CAXAJV010000854.1:10000-15000 GCA_963969225.1 Xylocopa violacea | reverse complement strand
AGCATCACCCTCGAATTTCATGGCCCTCGCGTGAGCCTCCCGGTGTTTTGCACCAGGAGACCGCGGCCCAGGCAGGGCAGCGCCGGTGCGCGCTGCTGGGGAGTAACGACCCCACCTTCCCGATTCGTGAGAGAGCACCAAGAGGCAGAGCGGCGTGCGATGCGCGCCGATGGGGAGTGACGACCCCACCTTCACTCCACGTATGAAGCATCACCCTCGAACTTTATGGCTCTCGCGTGAGTCTCCCGGTGTTTTGCACCAGGAGACCGCGGCCCCGGCAGGGCAGCGCCGGTGCGCGCTGTTGGGGAGTAACGACCCCACCGTCCCGATACGTGAGAAAGCACCAAGAGGCAGAGCGGCGTGTGATGCGCGCCGATGGGGAGTGACGACCCCACCTTCACTCCATGTATGAAGCATCACTCCCCCTAATTTCGCAAATTTCATGATGGCTTCATTCGATCCTAAATACTCCGGAGGTAAAATAGCCCTCCATTCGGATCTCCGGGTGAGGGCAGGATCGGGAGGAGTCATCGTGGCGATGAATAGGTCAAGGCGGGCGAACATCCTTCGGCCCGAGACCTCGCCCCCAGGTGTTGGCCCCATTGTCGAGCAACGAAGCCGCCCGGTAACGCGCTCGATGACGGCCGCTCCTCGGCATCATCGCCAAGCCGCGACCGGGTGTGCTTCTGCTCACACGACTCTGGCGCGGCCTCTAGGTACCAGCCTTCGCGCTGTCCAGATACGAATCACGAAATGCGACGCGAGACTCAGGTCGGATCCGGTATCTCCGGCTGAGTCTGTGATAGGAACAAAAATAAAATCAAGCGATAGCTCCGCGAACCCTCCCTCCGCGACCGCGTCCCCCCACAACCCCACCGCGTCCGCGTCCGCGTCCGCGACCGTACCGACGTCGTCGACGACGTCACCGTCCGTAATCGAGACCACGGGTATTAGGATACTGCAGCTGAACATGCAACATTCAGCTACAGTTGCAGGCGAGGTGCGTCAGCTTGTAGCCTCGAAGCACTTAGACGTCCTGCTGTTGCAGGAACCATACGTCAGTTCTTCGGGCACGAGCCACACCGTTAGTGGACTAGGGATCGGGGCGAGGGTGGCGGCCGTCAGTTCACAATTCCCGTGGGCTGCGGTTGCCGTGTGCAACCCTCGCTTCGAGATGGTTTTTGTCTCGCAGCTAAGCACGGAACACTGTGTGTGTGCAGAAGTGCTAGCGCCCGGCTTCTCGATATACGTCGCATCATGCTATTTCCAGTATAGCGACGAAATCGAGGAGCACCTCAGACACCTCGAGATGGTGTTTCAGTCTCTGAGGGGGAAGAGACTCATAGTGTCGGTAGATGCCAACGCTCGGTCGTCACTCTGGGGGCCACAGAGAACAGACGAAAGAGGTGCGATGTTCGAAGCGCTCATCCGATCGTTTGGCATGGAAGTTGTGAATGACGCTCGGCAGCCGCCCACCTATTGGTCGACGAGGGGTGAGTCTTTCATCGATGTAACCCTGGCGTCGCCATCCATGCTCCCTTTCGTCAGGGGCTGGAAGGTAAGGTGCGGTTGGGCCAATAGCGATCACAACGCCATAGATATCGGGCTGAGGGTACCGAGAGCCAAAGCGGCGGATCGGGGCGGTGCGAGCACTCGGTTCGACACTCGTCGGGCCGATTGGGAGCGCTACTGCGGTCGCCTAGCCGATCTATCTAGATCGAGGCTTGAGGCCCTCCGGCTCGACTCTATGGAAGACGTCGAGAAGATGGCGGAAACGCTCACAGGCGTCATTACTGACGCCTGCGCCGCGTCGATGCCACGTAAACGCGTATTTAGAAAGTCCAACCCGTGGTGGACTCGCGAGTTAACCAAAAAGAAAAAGCACGTGTATCGCCTACGTCGTGCCTTCCAGAGGGAAAGAGACGAAGCCGCCCGCCGGGCAAAACTGCTAGAGTACCGTTCTTCTTTGCGGGAATACAGTAGGACGGTGAAGCGGACGAAGCTCGAAAGCTGGCGACGATTTGTTACGTCGAACGGAAACTCGGGGCCCTGGAGCACCGTATACAAGTACCAGGCTAAGAAACTCCGAGTTGAGAGAGTTCTCAGCACTCTCCGGCGTGGTAGTGTAGTCACATCGAATTGCCGCGAAACAGCCAGCTTGCTCTTGGAGGCACACGTTCCCGACGACCGGGAAGAAGAAGACACGCCGGATCAACGTGTCATTAGGGAAGGCGCACGCATCGCGCCCGGTACTCCCGACGCTGCCCCCATCACGGAGGCAGAGGTCGTGAGTACCGTTCGAACCTTCAAAAATAATAAAGCGCCAGGGCCGGACCACGTCGAGGTCCGCGCGCTGAAAACAGCGGTTAGAGTCATTCCCGGCCAAATTACGCGGCTTTTTAATGGATGCCTTCAATGGGGCGTCTTTCCCTTCGTCTGGAAGGAGGGCTCTCTACGAGTACTTCTTAAGGAAGGGAAGGACGAGAAGGATCCAAAATCCTACCGTCCGATCTGCCTCCTCTCAGTGATAGGTAAACTTTTCGAAAAGCTTCTCAAGAAGCGCCTCTATCAGACGTCGTTGGCGCCTGGAAAAGTGTCCGACCGGCAATTCGGGTTCACGCCCGGAAAGTCGACGGAGGACGCTATCGTGGAGTTGCGCCGCCTGGTCGATGCCTCGCAGGATCGATACGTGGCGGCAATGCTCTTCGACATCTCCGGGGCCTTCGACAACGTCTGGTGGCCCCTAGTTTTGAATTCCCTTAGAGAGCGAGACTGCCCTCGGAATGTTTTCGGAGTAATTTCTAATTACTTCGACGGCCGACGGGTTAAGATCTCGATAGCTTCCGAACAGGTTTCGAAGCAGGCGACGAGGGGGTGTCCGCAAGGCTCCGTACTCGGTCCCGCCTGCTGGAACCTCATGTTCGACGATCTCCTGCGGTCACTTCAGACCACAGTCGAGAATAGGTTTATCGCTTATGCGGACGATCTTCTCGTCCTAATAAGCGGAAATAGTAGGCGTGACCTCGAGACCCAAGGTCAACAGGTCGCGAACCAAATACTTAGGTGGTGTAGCTCGGCCAAACTCGAAATCTCGGCCACAAAGACGGAGGCAATTGTCCTCAAGAGTGGCTGGATCGAGCGGCAAATTTTAGGTCGAAGAGGAGGCGCCCGTCCCGATAGAAAACGCAAGGCCGTTCGGCCTTCGAAAGCCGACCTTGCCGGTAGACCACCGACCATCCGTATAGGAGACGCGAAGATAAAATTTAGACCCGCGGTTAAGTACCTAGGCGTCACGTTCGATAAAGGAATGCGCGTCCGAACGCATTGCCAGAAAATAAGCGACAAGGTCGGGTCGCTGTTCGCGAGATTAAGTAGGCTGGCGAGGAGTAGTTGGGGGCTTCGCTTCGACTCCCTAGCCGGGATATACAGGGGAGCATTCGTCCCGAAAGTGGCATACGCCTCAGCGGGATGGGCCGACCTGTGCTCGGAGAGGGAGTGGAGGGTGCTCAGGTCCGCGCAGCGCCGCGCTTTGATCGCGGTTACCGGCGCGTATCGCCGGATATCGTGGGAAAGTGCGTGCGTGGTGGCCGGCGCGGCCCCCATCGATATCGTCGTCCAGCAAAATAGGGCCCTCTACAATCTTCGTAGAGGAAAAGACGCCAGGTTAGGGAACGCCGTCATCCCAAGCGATGCGGATGACGGCAAAAAACGCGTGAAGGAAGAAGCGACGAATGTGTGGCAAGCCTTGTGGACATCTTCCCCCAAGGGCCGCACAACATTCGAATTCTTCAAGGACGTCCGGGAGAGGTTGGCTGCCGGCTGGCTGAAGCCGAATCACTACACCACGCAGGTGCTGTCGGGTCACGGCAACTTCATGGCTCGTCTCTTGACGTATGCCGTTGCCGACGATGCGACGTGCGTCTGCGGTAGTGCGGTGGACACGGTAGGCCACTTCCTCCTGGAGTGTCCTATCTTCGAACCGCAGAGGGAAGCTCTGCGGACCTTCGTTCCTGCGGGTGAGTGGAGTTGGCCGGAGGCGGCACCGTATCTGGTGTCGTCACCAGAGGCCTTCTCCACGCTCGCCGATTTCAGCAGAGAATCGCTCTGGCTGAAAGGTTTCCTGGAGTAGGCTTGCTCCATCCGATTCCGAAATTTTCCCTCCCTCGTTCTTGGGGACGGCTCACCCCGGCGTTGTCGGAGCGCCGGGGCAAGGCGGAGCAGCGCTGCACATCTTCGCAGCTAACTGTCTCCGTCGAGCCCTCCTCCTCCTCCGCGAATTTCAAACTTATTTACTAATCATGTGCGTTTCTCCCTACAGGATCAGAGCGAGCATGCACGCGAGCATGCGGTGGGCCCGCCTCCCCGAGGTTCCCCGTGGATGCCCCTGCGGCCGAACGAGACTTAGTCTCGGTCGAGCGTCGGGGTAACTGAAGGGCCCACACCGCGGGAAAACGATCGCCGCGGCGCTGCTGGGTTTTTCCTCTCCCGTTCCAGAGGACTGGTTCGCGTTGGGAAGTCGATGGGAAAATGTTGCGTATGCCCTTAAGGCGAGGTAGCAGACTCGTGCCCCTTCCCGGGGCCGGGTTCAGAGTATTCTGTCCCTATCTGGGCGGGAGAAGCTATGGCCCCATTGGGATTTAAGATGGTGTAGGGGAGCACCCCCCCTAGTCGTTGCCTCCATGTGCAAATCTCTAGGATAGCAGGTGGGAAGGATAAAAATACCTGTGACCTCCTACGGGCCATAGTTAGCAAGCAGCCACCTCCTCGTGGTTCCCGCCGTCAGTAGTCCCACAGCTAGATCTGTGTGGGTGAAGCAAAGGGCTGCCACTGCGAATTCGAACAAAAATAATCGAACGTAATTTGTCGGGTTGGGAATTAAAAACAAAGTTAATCCTGACCTATTGGTGCGTTAGTAGATCAAATATCCTTACAGCCGACGATGAGTCAGGACTGGGTCTTCTCCCTACGCAAGAGGTGTTGAATGAATAACACAATGTACA
>CAXAJV010000853.1:0-67721 GCA_963969225.1 Xylocopa violacea | reverse complement strand
ATAAAGGTCCCACGGAGACGTAGAGGCCAACTAGCCAGGTATGTTGTCGAATATTACCGCCGAGATGTTAGGTTGGGTTAGGTTAGGTTATATTACGTTATAGATGTATATAAGGTCCCACGGAGAACTAGAGTCCAACAAGCCAGGAATGTGATCAAATATTACCGCCGAGAAGTAAGATTGGGTTAGGTGATTTTATATTACGTTATTGATGTGTATAAAGATCCCACGGAGAGGTAGAGGCCAACTCGCCAGGTATGTTGTCAAATATTACCACCCAGATGTTAGGTTGGATTAGGCTAGGTTATATTACGTTATTGATGTATACAAAGGTCCCACGGAGGCGTAAAGGCCAACTCGCCAGGTAAGCTTTCAAATATTACCGCCGAGATGTTAGGTTGGGTTAAGTTAGATAATATTACGTTATTGATGTATATAACGGTCCCACGGAGACGTAGAGGCCATCAAGACAGGAGTGTGGTCAAATATTCCCGCCGAGATGTTAGGTTGGGTTAGGTTAGGTTATATTACGTTATTGATGTATATAAAGGTCGCACAGGGAGACGTAGAGGCCAACAAGCCAGGAATGTGGTTAAATATTACCGCCGAGATGTTAGGTTGGGTTAGGTTAGGTTATATTACGTTATTGATGTATATAAAGGTCCCACGGAGACGTAGAGGCCAACTCGCCAGGTATGTTGTCAAATCTTACCGCCGAGATGTTAGGTTGGGTTAGGTTAGGTTATATTACGTTATTGATGTATATGAAGGTCAAACGGAGACGTAGAGGCCAACTCGCCAGGAATGATGTCAAATATTACCACCCAGATGTTAGGTTGGATTTGGCTAGGTTATATTACGTTATTGATGTATACAAAGGTCCCACGGAGGCGTAAAGGCCAACTCGCCAGGTAAATTTTCAAATATTACCGCCGAGATGTTAGGTTGGGTTAGGTTAGATAATATTACGTTATTGATGTATATAACGGTCCCACGGAGACGTAGAGGCCATCAAGACAGGAATGTGGTCAAATATTCCCGCCGAGATGTTAGGTTGGGTTAGGTTAGGTTATAATACGTTATTGATGTATATAAAGGTCCCACGGAGACGTAGAGGCCAACAAGCCAGGAATGTGGTTAAATATTACCGCCGAGATGTTAGGTTGGGTTAGGTTAGGTTATATTACGTTATTGATGTATATAAAGGTCCCACGGAGACGTAGAGGCCAACAAGACAGGAATGTTGTCAAATATTACCGCCGAGATGTAAGATTGGGTTAGGTGATGTTATATTACGTTATTGATGTGTATAAAGATCCCACGGAGACGTAGAGGCCAACTCGCCAGGTATGTCTTCAAATATTACCGCCGAGATGTTAGGTTGGGTTAGGTTAGGCTATATTACGTTATTGATGTATATAAAGGTCCCACGGAGACGTAGAGGCCAACAAGACAGGAATGTGGTCAAATATTATCGCCGAGATGTTAGGTTGGGTTAGGTTAGTTTATACTACGTTATAGATGTATATAAACGTCCCACGTAGACGTAGAGTCCAACAAGCCAGGAATGTGGTCAAATATTACAGCCGAGATGTAAAATTGGGTTATGTGATGCTTATGTGGGACCTTTATATACTTCAATAACGTAATATAACCTAACCTAACCCAACCTAACATCTCGGCGGTAATATTTGACCACATTCCTGCCTTGTTGGCCTCTATGTCTCCGTGGGACCTTCATATACATCAATAACGTAAAATAACGTAACCTAACCCAACCTAACATCTCGGCGGTAATATTTGACAACATTCCTGGCGAGTTGGCTTCTGCGTCTCCGTGGGATCTTTATATACATCAATAACGTAATATAACCTAACCTGACCCAACCTAACATCTCGGCGGTAATATTTGACCACATTCCTCTCTTGTTGGCCCCTACGTCTCCGTGGGACTTTTGTATACATCAATAACGTAATATAACCTAACCTAACCCAACCTAACATCTCGGCGGTAATATTTGACCACATTCCTGGCTTGTTGGCCTCTACGTCTCCGTGGGACCTTTATATACTTCAATAACGTAATATAACCTAACCTAACCCAATCTGACATCTCGGCGGTAATATTTGACATCTTTCCTAGCGAGTTGGCTTCTACGTCTCCGTTTGACCTTCATATACATCAATAACGTAATATAACGTAACCTAACCCAATCTAACATCTCGGCGGTAATATTTGACATCATTCCTAGCGAGTTGGCCTCTACGTCTCCGTTTGACCTTCATATACATCAATAACGTAATATAACGTAACCTAACCCGACCTATCATCTCGTCAATAATATTTGACCACATTCCTGGCTTGTTGGCCTCTACGTCTCCGTGGGACCTTTATATACTTCAATAACGTAATATAACCTAACCTAACCCAATCTGACATCTCGGCGGTAATATTTGACATCTTTCCT
Organism: Xylocopa violacea; assembly: GCA_963969225.1. Lineage (NCBI taxonomy): Eukaryota > Metazoa > Arthropoda > Insecta > Hymenoptera > Apidae > Xylocopa > Xylocopa violacea. The sequence goes on along the minus strand of CAXAJV010000853.1, from coordinate 65,253 downwards.
AGCGAGTTGGCTTCTACGTCTCCGTTTGACCTTCATATACATCAATAACCTAATATAACCTAACCTAACCCAACCTAACATCTCGGCGGTAATATTTGACAACATTCCTGGCGAGTTGGCTTCTCCGTCTCCGTGGGACCTTTATATACATCAATAACGTAATATAACGTAACCTAATCCAACCTAATATCTCGTCTGTAATATTTGAAAACTTACCTGCCCAGTTGGCCTCTTCGTCTCCGTTTGACCTTCATATACATCAATAACGTAATATAACGTAACTTAACCCAACATATCATCTCGGCGCTAATATTTGACAAGATTCCTGACGACTTGGCCTCTACGTCTCCGTGGGACCTTTATATACATCAATAACGTAATATAACCTAACCTAACCCAACCTAACATCTCAGCGGTAATATTTGACAACATTCCTGGCGAGTTGGTCTCTACGTCTCCGTGGGACCTTTATATACATCAATAACGTAATATAACCTAACCTAACCCAACCTAACATCTCGGTGGTAATATTTGACAACATTCCTGGCGAGTTGGCTTCCCCGTCTCGTGGGGCCTTCATATACATCAATAACGTAATATACGCTTACGTAACCCAACCTAACATCTCGGCGGTAATATTTGACAACATACCTGGCTAGTTGCCATCTACGTCTCCGTGGGACCTTCATATACATCAATAACGAAATATAACCTAACCTAACCTAACCTATCATCTCGGCGGTAACATTTGAGAACATTCCTGGCGAGTTGACCTCTACGTCTCCGTGGGGTCTTGATATACATCAATAACGTAATATAACCTAACCTAACCCAATCTAACACCTCGGCGGTAATATTTGACATCATTCCTGGCGAGTTGACCTCTACGTCTCCGTTTGACCTTCATATACATCAATAACGTATTATAACCTAACCTAACCCAACCTATCATCTCGGCGGTAATATTTGACAACATTCCTGGCGAGTTGGCTTCTCCGCCTCCGTGGGACCTTTATATACATCAATAACGTAATATAACATAACCGAACCCAACCTAACATCTCGGCGGTAACATTTGACAACATACCTGGCGAGTTGGCCTCTACGTCTCCGTGGGACCTTTATATACATCAACAACGTAATATAACATAACCTAACCCAACCTAACATCTCAGCGGTAATATTTGACAACATTCCTGGCGAGTTGGTCTCTACGTCTCCGTGGGACCTTTATATACATCAATAACGTAATATAACCTAACCTAACCCAACCTAACATATCGGCGGTAACATTTGACCACATTCCTGGCTTGTTGGCCTCTACGTCTCCGTGGGACCTTTATATACTTCAATAACGTAATCTAACCTAACCTAACCCAACCTAACATCTCGGCAGTAATATTTGAGAACATTCCTGGCGAGTTGGCTTCTTCGCCTCCGTGGGACCTTTATATACATCAACAACGTAATATAACATAACCTAACCCAACCTAACATCTCAGCGGTAATATTTGACAACATTCCTGGCGAGTTGGTCTCTACGTCTCCGTGGGACCTTTATATACATCAATAACGTAATATAACGTAACCTAACCCAATCTAACATCTCGGCGGTAATATTTGACAACATTCCTGGCGAGTTGGCTTCCCCGTCTCGTGGGGCCTTCATATACATCAATAACGTAATATACGCTTACGTAACCCAACCTAACATCTCGGCGGTAATATTTGACAACATACCTGGCTAGTTGCCATCTACGTCTCCGTGGGACCTTCATATACATCAATAACGAAATATAACCTAACCTAACCTAACCTATCATCTCGGCGGTAACATTTGAGAACATTCCTGGCGAGTTGACCTCTACGTCTCCGTGGGGTCTTGATATACATCAATAACGTAATATATCCTAACCTGACCCAACCTAACATCTCGGCGGTAATATTTTACCACATTCCTCTCTTGTTGGCCCCTACGTCTCCGTGGGACTTTTGTATACATCAATAACGTAATATAACCTAACCTAACCCAACCTAACATATCGGCGGTAACATTTGACCACATTCCTGGCTTGTTGGCCTCTACGTCTCCGTGGGACCTTTATATACTTCAATAACGTAATCTAACCTAACCTAATCCAACCTAATATCTCGGCGGTAATATTTGAAAAAATGCCTGGCGAGTTGGCCTCTTCGTCTCCGTGGGACCTTTATATACATCAATAACGTAATATAACCTAACCTAAGCCAATCTAACATCTCGGCGGTAATATTTGACATCATTCCTGGCGAGTTGGCCTCTACGTCACGCGCTATCTCAGAGTTACATCAATAACGTAATATAACCTAACCTAACCCAACCTAACATATCGGCGGTAATATTTGACCACATTCCTGGCTTGTTGGCCTCTACGTCTCCGTGGGACCTTTATATACATCAATAACGTAATATAACCTAACCTAACCCAATCTGACATCTCGGCGGTAATATTTGACATCGTTCCTAGCGAGTTGGCTTCTACGTCTCCGTTTGACCTTCATATACATCAATAACGTAATATAACGTAACCTAACCCAATCTAACATCTCGGCGGTAATATTTGACATCATTCCTAGCGAGTTGGCCTCTACGTCTCCGTTTGACCTTCATATACATCAATAACGTAATATAACGTAACCTAACCCGACCTATCATCTCGTCGATAATATTTGACAACATTCCTGGCGAGTTGGCCTCTACGTCTCCGTGGGACCTTTATATACATCAATAACGTAATATAACCTAACCTAACCCAACCTAACATCTCGGCGGTAATATTTGACATCATTCCTGGCGAGTTGGCCTCTACGTCTCCGTTTGACCTTCATATACATCAATAACGTATTATAACCTAACCTAACCCAACCTATCATCTCGGCGGTAATATTTGACAACATACCTGGCGAGTTGGCTTCTACGTCTCCGTGGGACCTTTATATACATCAATAACGTAATATAACATAACGTAACCCAACCTAACATCTCGGTGGTAATATTTGACAACATTCCTGGCGAGTTGGCTTCTCCGTCTCCGTGGGACATTTATATACATCAATAACGTAGTATAACCTAACCTAACCCAAGCTATCATCTCGGCGCTAATATTTGACAACATTCCTGGCGAGTTGAACTCTACGTTACCGTGGGACCTTTATATACATCAATAACGTAATATAACCTAACCTAACCCAATCTAACACCTCGGCGGTAATATTTGACCACATTCCTGTCTTGTTGGCCTCTACGTCTCCGTGGGAACATTATATACATCAATAACATAATATAAGCTAGCCTAACCCAATCTAACATCTCGGCGGTAATATTTGACGACATTCCTGGCTTGTATGCCTCTACGTCTACGTGGGACCTTTATATACTTCAATAACGTAATATAACCTAACCTAAACCAATCTAACACCTCGGCGGTAATATTTGAAAAAATGCCTGGCGAGTTGGCCTCTTCGTCTCCGTGGGACCTGTATATACACCAATAACGTAATATAACCTAACCTAACCCAACCTAACATCTCGGCGGTAATAATTGACAACATTCCTGGCGAGTTGGCTTCTCCGTCTCCGTGGGACCTTTATATACATCAATAACGTAATATAACCTAACCTAACCCAACCTAACATCTCGGCGGTAATATTTGACCACATTCCTGGCTTGTTGGCCTCTACGTCTCCGTGGGACCTTTATATACTTCAATAACGTAATATAACCTAACCTAACCCAACCTAACATCTCGGCGGTAATATTTGACCACATTCCTGCCTTGTTGGCCTCTATGTCTCCGTGGGACCTTCATATACATCAATAACGTAAAATAACGTAACCTAACCCGACCTAACATCTCGGCGGTAATATTTGACAACATTCCTGGCGAGTTGGCTTCTGCGTCTCCGTGGGATCTTTATATACATCAATAACGTAATATAACCTAACCTGACCCAACCTAACATCTCGGCGGTAATATTTGACCACATTCCTCTCTTGTTGGCCCCTACGTCTCCGTGGGACTTTTGTATACATCAATAACGTAATATAACCTAACCTAACCCAACCTAACATCTCGGCGGTAATATTTGACCACATTCCTGGCTTGTTGGCCTCTACGTCTCCGTGGGACCTTTATATACTTCAATAACGTAATATAACCTAACCTAACCCAATCTGACATCTCGGCGGTAATATTTGACATCTTTCCTAGCGAGTTGGCTTCTACGTCTCCCTTTGACCTTCATATACATCAATAACGTAATATAACGTAACCTAACCCAATCTAACATCTCGGCGGTAATATTTGACATCATTCCTAGCGAGTTGGCCTCTACGTCTCCGTTTGACCTTCATATACATCAATAACGTAATATAACGTAACCTAACCCGACCTATCATCTCGTCAATAATATTTGACAACATTCCTGGCGAGTTGGCCTCTACGTCTCCGTGGGACCTTTATATACATCAATAACCTAATATAACCTATCCTAACCCAAACTAACATCTCGGCGGTAATATTTGACAACATTCCTGGCGAGTTGGCTTCTCCGTCTCCGTGGGACCTTTATATACATCAATAACGTAATATAACGTAACCTAATCCAACCTAATATCTCGTCTGTAATATTTGAAAACTTACCTGCCCAGTTGGCCTCTTCGTCTCCGTTTGACCTTCATATACATCAATAACGTAATATAACGTAACCTAACCCAACATATCATCTCGGCGCTAATATTTGACAACATTCCTGACGACTTGGCCTCTACGTCTCCGTGGGACCTTTATATACATCAATAACGTAATATAACCTAACCTAACCCAACCTATCATCTCGGCGCTAATATTTGACAACATTCCTGGTGAGTTGAACTCTACGTCACCGTGGGACCTTTATATACATCAATAACGTAATATAACCTAACCTAACCCAACCTAACATCTCGGCGGTAATATTTGACAACATTCCTGGCGAGTTGGCCGTACGTCTCCTTGGGACCTTTATATACATCAATAACGTAATATAACCTAACCTAACCCAAGCTAACATCTCGGCGGTAATATTTGACAACATTCCTGGCGAGTTGGCTTCCCCGTCTCGTGGGGCCTTCATATACATCAATAACGTAATATACGCTTACGTAACCCAACCTAACATCTCGGCGGTAATATTTGACAACATACCTGGCTAGTTGCCATCTACGTCTCCGTGGGACCTTCATATACATCAATAACGAAATATAACCTAACCTAACCTAACCTATCATCTCGGCGGTAACATTTGAGAACATTCCTGGCGAGTTGACCTCTACGTCTCCGTGGGGTCTTGATATACATCAATAACGTAATATAACCTAACCTAACCCAATCTAACACCTCGGCGGTAATATTTGACCACATTCCTGTCTTGTTGGCCTCTATGTCTCCGTGGGACCTGTGTATACACCAATAACGTAATATAACCTAACCTAACCCAACCTAACATCTCGGCGGTAATATTTGACAACATTCCTGGCGAGTTGGCTTCTCCGTCTCCGTGGGACCTTTATATACATCAATAACGTAATATAACCTAACCTAACCCAATCTAACATATCGGCGGTAATATTTGACCACATTCCTGGCTTGTTGGCCTCTACGTCTCCGTGGGACCTTTATATACTTCAATAACGTAATCTAACCTAACCTAATCCAACCTAATATCTCGGCGGTAATATTTGAAAAAATGCCTGGCGAGTTGGCCTCTTCGTCTCCGTGGGACCTTTATATACATCAATAACGTAATATAACCTAACCTAAGCCAATCTAACATCTCGGCGGTAATATTTGACAACATTCCTGGCGAGTTGGCTTCTCCGTCTCCGTGGGACCTTTATATACATCAATAACGTAATATAACCTAACCTAACCCAACCTAACATCTCGGCGATAATATTTGACCACATACCTGGCTTGTGGGCCTCTACGTCTCCGTGGGACCTTTATATACATCAATAACGTAATCTAAGCTAACCTATCCCAAGCTAACATCTCGGCGGTAATATTTGACATCATTCCTGGCGAGTTGGCCTCTACGTCTCCGTTTGACCTTCATATACATCAATAACGTAAAATAACGTAACCTAACCCAACCTAACATCTCGGCGGTAATATTTGACAACATTCCTGGCGAGTTGGCTTCTGCGTCTCCGTGGGATCTTTATATACATCAATAACGTAATATAACCTAACCTGACCCAACCTAACATCTCGGCGGTAATATTTGACCACATTCCTCTCTTGTTGGCCCCTACGTCTCCGTGGGACTTTTGTATACATCAATAACGTAATATAACCTAACCTAACCCAACCTAACATCTCGGCGGTAATATTTGACCACATTCCTGGCTTGTTGGCCTCTACGTCTCCGTGGGACCTTTATATACTTCAATAACGTAATATAACCTAACCTAACCCAATCTGACATCTCGGCGGTAATATTTGACATCTTTCCTAGCGAGTTGGCTTCTACGTCTCCGTTTGACCTTCATATACATCAATAACGTAATATAACGTAACCTAACCCAATCTAACATCTCGGCGGTAATATTTGACATCATTCCTAGCGAGTTGGCCTCTACGTCTCCGTTTGACCTTCATATACATCAATAACGTAATATAACGTAACCTAACCCGACCTATCATCTCGTCAATAATATTTGACAACATTCCTGGCGAGTTGGCCTCTACGTCTCCGTGGGACCTTTATATACATCAATAACCTAATATAACCTAACCTAACCCAACCTAACATCTCGGCGGTAATATTTGACAACATTCCTGGCGAGTTGGCTTCTCCGTCTCCGTGGGACCTTTATATACATCAATAACGTAATATAACGTAACCTAATCCAACCTAATATCTCGTCTGTAATATTTGAAAACTTACCTGCCCAGTTGGCCTCTTCGTCTCCGTTTGACCTTCATATACATCAATAACGTAATATAACGTAACTTAACCCAACATATCATCTCGGCGCTAATATTTGACAACATTCCTGACGACTTGGCCTCTACGTCTCCGTGGGACCTTTATATACATCAATAACGTAATATAACCTAACCTAACCCAACCTAACATCTCAGCGGTAATATTTGACAACATTCCTGGCGAGTTGGTCTCTACGTCTCCGTGGGACCTTTATATACATCAATAACGTAATATAACCTAACCTAACCCAACCTAACATCTCGGTGGTAATATTTGACAACATTCCTGGCGAGTTGGCTTCCCCGTCTCGTGGGGCCTTCATATACATCAATAACGTAATATACGCTTACGTAACCCAACCTAACATCTCGGCGGTAATATTTGACAACATACCTGGCTAGTTGCCATCTACGTCTCCGTGGGACCTTCATATACATCAATAACGAAATATAACCTAACCTAACCTAACCTATCATCTCGGCGGTAACATTTGAGAACATTCCTGGCGAGTTGACCTCTACGTCTCCGTGGGGTCTTGATATACATCAATAACGTAATATAACCTAACCTAACCCAATCTAACACCTCGGCGGTAATATTTGACATCATTCCTGGCGAGTTGAACTCTACGTCTCCGTTTGACCTTCATATACATCAATAACGTATTATAACCTAACCTAACCCAACCTATCATCTCGGCGGTAATATTTGACAACATTCCTGGCGAGTTGGCTTCTCCGCCTCCGTGGGACCTTTATATACATCAATAACGTAAAATAACGTAACCTAACCCAACCTAACATCTCGGCGGTAATATTTGACAACATTCCTGGCGAGTTGGCTTCTGCGTCTCCGTGGGATCTTTATATACATCAATAACGTAATATAACCTAACCTGACCCAACCTAACATCTCGGCGGTAATATTTGACCACATTCCTCTCTTGTTGGCCCCTACGTCTCCGTGGGACTTTTGTATGCATCAATAACGTAATATAACCTAACCTAACCCAACCTAACATCTCGGCGGTAATATTTGACCACATTCCTGGCTTGTTGGCCTCTACGTCTCCGTGGGACCTTTATATACTTCAATAACGTAATATAACCTAACCTAACCCAATCTGACATCTCGGCGGTAATATTTGACATCTTTCCTAGCGAGTTGGCTTCTACGTCTCCGTTTGACCTTCATATACATCAATAACGTAATATAACGTAACCTAACCCAATCTAACATCTCGGCGGTAATATTTGACATCATTCCTAGCGAGTTGGCCTCTACGTCTCCGTTTGACCTTCATATACATCAATAACGTAATATAACGTAACCTAACCCGACCTATCATCTCGTCAATAATATTTGACCACATTCCTGGCTTGTTGGCCTCTACGTCTCCGTGGGACCTTTATATACTTCAATAACGTAATATAACCTAACCTAACCCAATCTGACATCTCGGCGGTAATATTTGACATCTTTCCTAGCGAGTTGGCTTCTACGTCTCCGTTTGACCTTCATATACATCAATAACCTAATATAACCTAACCTAACCCAACCTAACATCTCGGCGGTAATATTTGACAACATTCCTGGCGAGTTGGCTTCTCCGTCTCCGTGGGACCTTTATATACATCAATAACGTAATATAACGTAACCTAATCCAACCTAATATCTCGTCTGTAATATTTGAAAACTTACCTGCCCAGTTGGCCTCTTCGTCTCCGTTTGACCTTCATATACATCAATAACGTAATATAACGTAACTTAACCCAACATATCATCTCGGCGCTAATATTTGACAACATTCCTGACGACTTGGCCTCTACGTCTCCGTGGGACCTTTATATACATCAATAACGTAATATAACCTAACCTAACCCAACCTAACATCTCAGCGGTAATATTTGACCACATACCTGGCTTGTGGGCCTCTACGTCTCCGTGGGACCTTTATATACATCAATAACGTAATCTAAGCTAACCTATCCCAAGCTAACATCTCGGCGGTAATATTTGACATCATTCCTGGCGAGTTGGCCTCTACGTCTCCGTTTGACCTTCATATACATCAATAACGTAAAATAACGTAACCTAACCCAACCTAACATCTCGGCGGTAATATTTGACAACATTCCTGGCGAGTTGGCTTCTGCGTCTCCGTGGGATCTTTATATACATCAATAACGTAATATAACCTAACCTGACCCAACCTAACATCTCGGCGGTAATATTTGACCACATTCCTCTCTTGTTGGCCCCTACGTCTCCGTGGGACTTTTGTATACATCAATAACGTAATATAACCTAACCTAACCCAACCTAACATCTCGGCGGTAATATTTGACCACATTCCTGGCTTGTTGGCCTCTACGTCTCCGTGGGACCTTTATATACTTCAATAACGTAATATAACCTAACCTAACCCAATCTGACATCTCGGCGGTAATATTTGACATCTTTCCTAGCGAGTTGGCTTCTACGTCTCCGTTTGACCTTCATATACATCAATAACGTAATATAACGTAACCTAACCCAATCTAACATCTCGGCGGTAATATTTGACATCATTCCTAGCGAGTTGGCCTCTACGTCTCCGTTTGACCTTCATATACATCAATAACGTAATATAACGTAACCTAACCCGACCTATCATCTCGTCAATAATATTTGACAACATTCCTGGCGAGTTGGCCTCTACGTCTCCGTGGGACCTTTATATACATCAATAACCTAATATAACCTAACCTAACCCAACCTAACATCTCGGCGGTAATATTTGACAACATTCCTGGCGAGTTGGCTTCTCCGTCTCCGTGGGACCTTTATATACATCAATAACGTAATATAACGTAACCTAATCCAACCTAATATCTCGTCTGTAATATTTGAAAACTTACCTGCCCAGTTGGCCTCTTCGTCTCCGTTTGACCTTCATATACATCAATAACGTAATATAACGTAACTTAACCCAACATATCATCTCGGCGCTAATATTTGACAACATTCCTGACGACTTGGCCTCTACGTCTCCGTGGGACCTTTATATACATCAATAACGTAATATAACCTAACCTAACCCAACCTAACATCTCAGCGGTAATATTTGACAACATTCTTGGCGAGTTGGTCTCTACGTCTCCGTGGGACCTTTATATACATCAATAACGTAATATAACCTAACCTAACCCAACCTAACATCTCGGTGGTAATATTTGACAACATTCCTGGCGAGTTGGCTTCCCCGTCTCGTGGGGCCTTCATATACATCAATAACGTAATATACGCTTACGTAACCCAACCTAACATCTCGGCGGTAATATTTGACAACATACCTGGCTAGTTGCCATCTACGTCTCCGTGGGACCTTCATATACATCAATAACGAAATATAACCTAACCTAACCTAACCTATCATCTCGGCGGTAACATTTGAGAACATTCCTGGCGAGTTGACCTCTACGTCTCCGTGGGGTCTTGATATACATCAATAACGTAATATAACCTAACCTAACCCAATCTAACACCTCGGCGGTAATATTTGACATCATTCCTGGCGAGTTGAACTCTACGTCTCCGTTTGACCTTCATATACATCAATAACGTATTATAACCTAACCTAACCCAACCTATCATCTCGGCGGTAATATTTGACAACATTCCTGGCGAGTTGGCTTCTCCGCCTCCGTGGGACCTTTATATACATCAATAACGTAAAATAACGTAACCTAACCCAACCTAACATCTCGGCGGTAATATTTGACAACATTCCTGGCGAGTTGGCTTCTGCGTCTCCGTGGGATCTTTATATACATCAATAACGTAATATAACCTAACCTGACCCAACCTAACATCTCGGCGGTAATATTTGACCACATTCCTCTCTTGTTGGCCCCTACGTCTCCGTGGGACTTTTGTATACATCAATAACGTAATATAACCTAACCTAACCCAACCTAACATCTCGGCGGTAATATTTGACCACATTCCTGGCTTGTTGGCCTCTACGTCTCCGTGGGACCTTTATATACTTCAATAACGTAATATAACCTAACCTAACCCAATCTGACATCTCGGCGGTAATATTTGACATCTTTCCTAGCGAGTTGGCTTCTACGTCTCCGTTTGACCTTCATATACATCAATAACGTAATATAACGTAACCTAACCCAATCTAACATCTCGGCGGTAATATTTGACATCATTCCTAGCGAGTTGGCCTCTACGTCTCCGTTTGACCTTCATATACATCAATAACGTAATATAACGTAACCTAACCCGACCTATCATCTCGTCAATAATATTTGACCACATTCCTGGCTTGTTGGCCTCTACGTCTCCGTGGGACCTTTATATACTTCAATAACGTAATATAACCTAACCTAACCCAATCTGACATCTCGGCGGTAATATTTGACATCTTTCCTAGCGAGTTGGCTTCTACGTCTCCGTTTGACCTTCATATACATCAATAACCTAATATAACCTAACCTAACCCAACCTAACATCTCGGCGGTAATATTTGACAACATTCCTGGCGAGTTGGCTTCTCCGTCTCCGTGGGACCTTTATATACATCAATAACGTAATATAACGTAACCTAATCCAACCTAATATCTCGTCTGTAATATTTGAAAACTTACCTGCCCAGTTGGCCTCTTCGTCTCCGTTTGACCTTCATATACATCAATAACGTAATATAACGTAACTTAACCCAACATATCATCTCGGCGCTAATATTTGACAACATTCCTGACGACTTGGCCTCTACGTCTCCGTGGGACCTTTATATACATCAATAACGTAATATAACCTAACCTAACCCAACCTAACATCTCAGCGGTAATATTTTACAACATTCCTGGCGAGTTGGTCTCTACGTCTCCGTGGGACCTTTATATACATCAATAACGTAATATAACCTAACCTAACCCAACCTAACATCTCGGTGGTAATATTTGACAACATTCCTGGCGAGTTGGCTTCCCCGTCTCGTGGGGCCTTCATATACATCAATAACGTAATATACGCTTACGTAACCCAACCTAACATCTCGGCGGTAATATTTGACAACATACCTGGCTAGTTGCCATCTACGTCTCCGTGGGACCTTCATATACATCAATAACGAAATATAACCTAACCTAACCTAACCTATCATCTCGGCGGTAACATTTGAGAACATTCCTGGCGAGTTGACCTCTACGTCTCCGTGGGGTCTTGATATACATCAATAACGTAATATAACCTAACCTAACCCAATCTAACACCTCGGCGGTAATATTTGACATCATTCCTGGCGAGTTGACCTCTACGTCTCCGTTTGACCTTCATATACATCAATAACGTATTATAACCTAACCTAACCCAACCTATCATCTCGGCGGTAATATTTGACAACATTCCTGGCGAGTTGGCTTCTCCGCCTCCGTGGGACCTTTATATACATCAATAACGTAATATAACATAACCGAACCCAACCTAACATCTCGGCGGTAACATTTGACAACATACCTGGCGAGTTGGCCTCTACGTCTCCGTGGGACCTTTATATACATCAACAACGTAATATAACATAACCTAACCCAACCTAACATCTCAGCGGTAATATTTGACAACATTCCTGGCGAGTTGGTCTCTACGTCTCCGTGGGACCTTTATATACATCAATAACGTAATATAACCTAACCTAACCCAACCTAACATATCGGCGGTAACATTTGACCACATTCCTGGCTTGTTGGCCTCTACGTCTCCGTGGGACCTTTATATACTTCAATAACGTAATCTAACCTAACCTAACCCAACCTAACATCTCGGCAGTAATATTTGAGAACATTCCTGGCGAGTTGGCTTCTTCGCCTCCGTGGGACCTTTATATACATCAACAACGTAATATAACATAACCTAACCCAACCTAACATCTCAGCGGTAATATTTGACAACATTCCTGGCGAGTTGGTCTCTACGTCTCCGTGGGACCTTTATATACATCAATAACGTAATATAACGTAACCTAACCCAATCTAACATCTCGGCGGTAATATTTGACAACATTCCTGGCGAGTTGGCTTCCCCGTCTCGTGGGGCCTTCATATACATCAATAACGTAATATACGCTTACGTAACCCAACCTAACATCTCGGCGGTAATATTTGACAACATACCTGGCTAGTTGCCATCTACGTCTCCGTGGGACCTTCATATACATCAATAACGAAATATAACCTAACCTAACCTAACCTATCATCTCGGCGGTAACATTTGAGAACATTCCTGGCGAGTTGACCTCTACGTCTCCGTGGGGTCTTGATATACATCAATAACGTAATATATCCTAACCTGACCCAACCTAACATCTCGGCGGTAATATTTTACCACATTCCTCTCTTGTTGGCCCCTACGTCTCCGTGGGACTTTTGTATACATCAATAACGTAATATAACCTAACCTAACCCAACCTAACATATCGGCGGTAACATTTGACCACATTCCTGGCTTGTTGGCCTCTACGTCTCCGTGGGACCTTTATATACTTCAATAACGTAATCTAACCTAACCTAATCCAACCTAATATCTCGGCGGTAATATTTGAAAAAATGCCTGGCGAGTTGGCCTCTTCGTCTCCGTGGGACCTTTATATACATCAATAACGTAATATAACCTAACCTAAGCCAATCTAACATCTCGGCGGTAATATTTGACATCATTCCTGGCGAGTTGGCCTCTACGTCTCCGTGGGACCTTTATATACATCAATAACGTAATATAACCTAACCTAACCCAACCTAACATATCGGCGGTAATATTTGACCACATTCCTGGCTTGTTGGCCTCTACGTCTCCGTGGGACCTTTATATACATCAATAACGTAATATAACCTAACCTAACCCAATCTGACATCTCGGCGGTAATATTTGACATCGTTCCTAGCGAGTTGGCTTCTACGTCTCCGTTTGACCTTCATATACATCAATAACGTAATATAACGTAACCTAACCCAATCTAACATCTCGGCGGTAATATTTGACATCATTCCTAGCGAGTTGGCCTCTACGTCTCCGTTTGACCTTCATATACATCAATAACGTAATATAACGTAACCTAACCCGACCTATCATCTCGTCGATAATATTTGACAACATTCCTGGCGAGTTGGCCTCTACGTCTCCGTGGGACCTTTATATACATCAATAACGTAATATAACCTAACCTAACCCAACCTAACATCTCGGCGGTAATATTTGACATCATTCCTGGCGAGTTGGCCTCTACGTCTCCGTTTGACCTTCATATACATCAATAACGTATTATAACCTAACCTAACCCAACCTATCATCTCGGCGGTAATATTTGACAACATACCTGGCTAGTTGCCATCTACGTCTCCGTGGGACCTTCATATACATCAATAACGAAATATAACCTAACCTAACCTAACCTATCATCTCGGCGGTAACATTTGAGAACATTCCTGGCGAGTTGACCTCTACGTCTCCGTGGGGTCTTGATATACATCAATAACGTAATATAACCTAACCTAACCCAATCTAACACCTCGGCGGTAATATTTGACATCATTCCTGGCGAGTTGAACTCTACGTCTCCGTTTGACCTTCATATACATCAATAACGTATTATAACCTAACCTAACCCAACCTATCATCTCGGCGGTAATATTTGACAACATTCCTGGCGAGTTGGCTTCTCCGCCTCCGTGGGACCTTTATATACATCAATAACGTAAAATAACGTAACCTAACCCAACCTAACATCTCGGCGGTAATATTTGACAACATTCCTGGCGAGTTGGCTTCTGCGTCTCCGTGGGATCTTTATATACATCAATAACGTAATATAACCTAACCTGACCCAACCTAACATCTCGGCGGTAATATTTGACCACATTCCTCTCTTGTTGGCCCCTACGTCTCCGTGGGACTTTTGTATACATCAATAACGTAATATAACCTAACCTAACCCAACCTAACATCTCGGCGGTAATATTTGACCACATTCCTGGCTTGTTGGCCTCTACGTCTCCGTGGGACCTTTATATACTTCAATAACGTAATATAACCTAACCTAACCCAATCTGACATCTCGGCGGTAATATTTGACATCTTTCCTAGCGAGTTGGCTTCTACGTCTCCGTTTGACCTTCATATACATCAATAACGTAATATAACGTAACCTAACCCAATCTAACATCTCGGCGGTAATATTTGACATCATTCCTAGCGAGTTGGCCTCTACGTCTCCGTTTGACCTTCATATACATCAATAACGTAATATAACGTAACCTAACCCGACCTATCATCTCGTCAATAATATTTGACCACATTCCTGGCTTGTTGGCCTCTACGTCTCCGTGGGACCTTTATATACTTCAATAACGTAATATAACCTAACCTAACCCAATCTGACATCTCGGCGGTAATATTTGACATCTTTCCTAGCGAGTTGGCTTCTACGTCTCCGTTTGACCTTCATATACATCAATAACCTAATATAACCTAACCTAACCCAACCTAACATCTCGGCGGTAATATTTGACAACATTCCTGGCGAGTTGGCTTCTCCGTCTCCGTGGGACCTTTATATACATCAATAACGTAATATAACGTAACCTAATCCAACCTAATATCTCGTCTGTAATATTTGAAAACTTACCTGCCCAGTTGGCCTCTTCGTCTCCGTTTGACCTTCATATACATCAATAACGTAATATAACGTAACTTAACCCAACATATCATCTCGGCGCTAATATTTGACAACATTCCTGACGACTTGGCCTCTACGTCTCCGTGGGACCTTTATATACATCAATAACGTAATATAACCTAACCTAACCCAACCTAACATCTCAGCGGTAATATTTTACAACATTCCTGGCGAGTTGGTCTCTACGTCTCCGTGGGACCTTTATATACATCAATAACGTAATATAACCTAACCTAACCCAACCTAACATCTCGGTGGTAATATTTGACAACATTCCTGGCGAGTTGGCTTCCCCGTCTCGTGGGGCCTTCATATACATCAATAACGTAATATACGCTTACGTAACCCAACCTAACATCTCGGCGGTAATATTTGACAACATACCTGGCTAGTTGCCATCTACGTCTCCGTGGGACCTTCATATACATCAATAACGAAATATAACCTAACCTAACCTAACCTATCATCTCGGCGGTAACATTTGAGAACATTCCTGGCGAGTTGACCTCTACGTCTCCGTGGGGTCTTGATATACATCAATAACGTAATATAACCTAACCTAACCCAATCTAACACCTCGGCGGTAATATTTGACATCATTCCTGGCGAGTTGACCTCTACGTCTCCGTTTGACCTTCATATACATCAATAACGTATTATAACCTAACCTAACCCAACCTATCATCTCGGCGGTAATATTTGACAACATTCCTGGCGAGTTGGCTTCTCCGCCTCCGTGGGACCTTTATATACATCAATAACGTAATATAACATAACCGAACCCAACCTAACATCTCGGCGGTAACATTTGACAACATACCTGGCGAGTTGGCCTCTACGTCTCCGTGGGACCTTTATATACATCAACAACGTAATATAACATAACCTAACCCAACCTAACATCTCAGCGGTAATATTTGACAACATTCCTGGCGAGTTGGTCTCTACGTCTCCGTGGGACCTTTATATACATCAATAACGTAATATAACCTAACCTAACCCAACCTAACATATCGGCGGTAACATTTGACCACATTCCTGGCTTGTTGGCCTCTACGTCTCCGTGGGACCTTTATATACTTCAATAACGTAATCTAACCTAACCTAACCCAACCTAACATCTCGGCAGTAATATTTGAGAACATTCCTGGCGAGTTGGCTTCTTCGCCTCCGTGGGACCTTTATATACATCAACAACGTAATATAACATAACCTAACCCAACCTAACATCTCAGCGGTAATATTTGACAACATTCCTGGCGAGTTGGTCTCTACGTCTCCGTGGGACCTTTATATACATCAATAACGTAATATAACGTAACCTAACCCAATCTAACATCTCGGCGGTAATATTTGACAACATTCCTGGCGAGTTGGCTTCCCCGTCTCGTGGGGCCTTCATATACATCAATAACGTAATATACGCTTACGTAACCCAACCTAACATCTCGGCGGTAATATTTGACAACATACCTGGCTAGTTGCCATCTACGTCTCCGTGGGACCTTCATATACATCAATAACGAAATATAACCTAACCTAACCTAACCTATCATCTCGGCGGTAACATTTGAGAACATTCCTGGCGAGTTGACCTCTACGTCTCCGTGGGGTCTTGATATACATCAATAACGTAATATATCCTAACCTGACCCAACCTAACATCTCGGCGGTAATATTTTACCACATTCCTCTCTTGTTGGCCCCTACGTCTCCGTGGGACTTTTGTATACATCAATAACGTAATATAACCTAACCTAACCCAACCTAACATATCGGCGGTAACATTTGACCACATTCCTGGCTTGTTGGCCTCTACGTCTCCGTGGGACCTTTATATACTTCAATAACGTAATCTAACCTAACCTAATCCAACCTAATATCTCGGCGGTAATATTTGAAAAAATGCCTGGCGAGTTGGCCTCTTCGTCTCCGTGGGACCTTTATATACATCAATAACGTAATATAACCTAACCTAAGCCAATCTAACATCTCGGCGGTAATATTTGACATCATTCCTGGCGAGTTGGCCTCTACGTCTCCGTGGGACCTTTATATACATCAATAACGTAATATAACCTAACCTAACCCAACCTAACATATCGGCGGTAATATTTGACCACATTCCTGGCTTGTTGGCCTCTACGTCTCCGTGGGACCTTTATATACATCAATAACGTAATATAACCTAACCTAACCCAATCTGACATCTCGGCGGTAATATTTGACATCGTTCCTAGCGAGTTGGCTTCTACGTCTCCGTTTGACCTTCATATACATCAATAACGTAATATAACGTAACCTAACCCAATCTAACATCTCGGCGGTAATATTTGACATCATTCCTAGCGAGTTGGCCTCTACGTCTCCGTTTGACCTTCATATACATCAATAACGTAATATAACGTAACCTAACCCGACCTATCATCTCGTCGATAATATTTGACAACATTCCTGGCGAGTTGGCCTCTACGTCTCCGTGGGACCTTTATATACATCAATAACGTAATATAACCTAACCTAACCCAACCTAACATCTCGGCGGTAATATTTGACATCATTCCTGGCGAGTTGGCCTCTACGTCTCCGTTTGACCTTCATATACATCAATAACGTATTATAACCTAACCTAACCCAACCTATCATCTCGGCGGTAATATTTGACAACATACCTGGCGAGTTGGCTTCTACGTCTCCGTGGGACCTTTATATACATCAATAACGTAATATAACATAACGTAACCCAACCTAACATCTCGGTGGTAATATTTGACAACATTCCTGGCGAGTTGGCTTCTCCGTCTCCGTGGGACATTTATATACATCAATAACGTAGTATAACCTAACCTAACCCAAGCTATCATCTCGGCGCTAATATTTGACAACATTCCTGGCGAGTTGAACTCTACGTTACCGTGGGACCTTTATATACATCAATAACGTAATATAACCTAACCTAACCCAATCTAACACCTCGGCGGTAATATTTGACCACATTCCTGTCTTGTTGGCCTCTACGTCTCCGTGGGAACATTATATACATCAATAACATAATATAAGCTAGCCTAACCCAATCTAACATCTCGGCGGTAATATTTGACGACATTCCTGGCTTGTATGCCTCTACGTCTACGTGGGACCTTTATATACTTCAATAACGTAATATAACCTAACCTAAACCAATCTAACACCTCGGCGGTAATATTTGAAAAAATGCCTGGCGAGTTGGCCTCTTCGTCTCCGTGGGACCTGTATATACACCAATAACGTAATATAACCTAACCTAACCCAACCTAACATCTCGGCGGTAATAATTGACAACATTCCTGGCGAGTTGGCTTCTCCGTCTCCGTGGGACCTTTATATACATCAATAACGTAATATAACCTAACCTAACCCAACCTAACATCTCGGCGGTAATATTTGACCACATTCCTGGCTTGTTGGCCTCTACGTCTCCGTGGGACCTTTATATACTTCAATAACGTAATATAACCTAACCTAACCCAACCTAACATCTCGGCGGTAATATTTGACCACATTCCTGCCTTGTTGGCCTCTATGTCTCCGTGGGACCTTCATATACATCAATAACGTAAAATAACGTAACCTAACCCGACCTAACATCTCGGCGGTAATATTTGACAACATTCCTGGCGAGTTGGCTTCTGCGTCTCCGTGGGATCTTTATATACATCAATAACGTAATATAACCTAACCTGACCCAACCTAACATCTCGGCGGTAATATTTGACCACATTCCTCTCTTGTTGGCCCCTACGTCTCCGTGGGACTTTTGTATACATCAATAACGTAATATAACCTAACCTAACCCAACCTAACATCTCGGCGGTAATATTTGACCACATTCCTGGCTTGTTGGCCTCTACGTCTCCGTGGGACCTTTATATACTTCAATAACGTAATATAACCTAACCTAACCCAATCTGACATCTCGGCGGTAATATTTGACATCTTTCCTAGCGAGTTGGCTTCTACGTCTCCCTTTGACCTTCATATACATCAATAACGTAATATAACGTAACCTAACCCAATCTAACATCTCGGCGGTAATATTTGACATCATTCCTAGCGAGTTGGCCTCTACGTCTCCGTTTGACCTTCATATACATCAATAACGTAATATAACGTAACCTAACCCGACCTATCATCTCGTCAATAATATTTGACAACATTCCTGGCGAGTTGGCCTCTACGTCTCCGTGGGACCTTTATATACATCAATAACCTAATATAACCTATCCTAACCCAAACTAACATCTCGGCGGTAATATTTGACAACATTCCTGGCGAGTTGGCTTCTCCGTCTCCGTGGGACCTTTATATACATCAATAACGTAATATAACGTAACCTAATCCAACCTAATATCTCGTCTGTAATATTTGAAAACTTACCTGCCCAGTTGGCCTCTTCGTCTCCGTTTGACCTTCATATACATCAATAACGTAATATAACGTAACCTAACCCAACATATCATCTCGGCGCTAATATTTGACAACATTCCTGACGACTTGGCCTCTACGTCTCCGTGGGACCTTTATATACATCAATAACGTAATATAACCTAACCTAACCCAACCTATCATCTCGGCGCTAATATTTGACAACATTCCTGGTGAGTTGAACTCTACGTCACCGTGGGACCTTTATATACATCAATAACGTAATATAACCTAACCTAACCCAACCTAACATCTCGGCGGTAATATTTGACAACATTCCTGGCGAGTTGGCCGTACGTCTCCTTGGGACCTTTATATACATCAATAACGTAATATAACCTAACCTAACCCAAGCTAACATCTCGGCGGTAATATTTGACAACATTCCTGGCGAGTTGGCTTCTCCGTCTCCGTGGGACATTTATATACATCAATAACGTAGTATAACCTAACCTAACCCAACCTATCATCTCGGCGCTAATATTTGACAACATTCCTGGCGAGTTGAACTCTACGTTACCGTGGGACCTTTATATACATCAATAACGTAATATAACCTAACCTAACCCAATCTAACACCTCGGCGGTAATATTTGACCACATTCCTGTCTTGTTGGCCTCTATGTCTCCGTGGGACCTGTGTATACACCAATAACGTAATATAACCTAACCTAACCCAACCTAACATCTCGGCGGTAATATTTGACAACATTCCTGGCGAGTTGGCTTCTCCGTCTCCGTGGGACCTTTATATACATCAATAACGTAATATAACCTAACCTAACCCAATCTAACATATCGGCGGTAATATTTGACCACATTCCTGGCTTGTTGGCCTCTACGTCTCCGTGGGACCTTTATATACTTCAATAACGTAATCTAACCTAACCTAATCCAACCTAATATCTCGGCGGTAATATTTGAAAAAATGCCTGGCGAGTTGGCCTCTTCGTCTCCGTGGGACCTTTATATACATCAATAACGTAATATAACCTAACCTAAGCCAATCTAACATCTCGGCGGTAATATTTGACAACATTCCTGGCGAGTTGGCTTCTCCGTCTCCGTGGGACCTTTATATACATCAATAACGTAATATAACCTAACCTAACCCAACCTAACATCTCGGCGATAATATTTGACCACATACCTGGCTTGTGGGCCTCTACGTCTCCGTGGGACCTTTATATACATCAATAACGTAATCTAAGCTAACCTATCCCAAGCTAACATCTCGGCGGTAATATTTGACATCATTCCTGGCGAGTTGGCCTCTACGTCTCCGTTTGACCTTCATATACATCAATAACGTAAAATAACGTAACCTAACCCAACCTAACATCTCGGCGGTAATATTTGACAACATTCCTGGCGAGTTGGCTTCTGCGTCTCCGTGGGATCTTTATATACATCAATAACGTAATATAACCTAACCTGACCCAACCTAACATCTCGGCGGTAATATTTGACCACATTCCTCTCTTGTTGGCCCCTACGTCTCCGTGGGACTTTTGTATACATCAATAACGTAATATAACCTAACCTAACCCAACCTAACATCTCGGCGGTAATATTTGACCACATTCCTGGCTTGTTGGCCTCTACGTCTCCGTGGGACCTTTATATACTTCAATAACGTAATATAACCTAACCTAACCCAACCTAACATCTCGGCGGTAATATTTGACAACATTCCTGGCGAGTTGGCTTCTCCGTCTCCGTGGGACCTTTATATACATCAATAACGTAATATAACGTAACCTAATCCAACCTAATATCTCGTCTGTAATATTTGAAAACTTACCTGCCCAGTTGGCCTCTTCGTCTCCGTTTGACCTTCATATACATCAATAACGTAATATAACGTAACTTAACCCAACATATCATCTCGGCGCTAATATTTGACAACATTCCTGACGACTTGGCCTCTACGTCTCCGTGGGACCTTTATATACATCAATAACGTAATATAACCTAACCTAACCCAACCTAACATCTCAGCGGTAATATTTGACAACATTCCTGGCGAGTTGGCTTCCCCGTCTCGTGGGGCCTTCATATACATCAATAACGTAATATACGCTTACGTAACCCAACCTAACATCTCGGCGGTAATATTTGACAACATACCTGGCTAGTTGCCATCTACGTCTCCGTGGGACCTTCATATACATCAATAACGAAATATAACCTAACCTAACCTAACCTATCATCTCGGCGGTAACATTTGAGAACATTCCTGGCGAGTTGACCTCTACGTCTCCGTGGGGTCTTGATATACATCAATAACGTAATATAACCTAACCTAACCCAATCTAACACCTCGGCGGTAATATTTGACATCATTCCTGGCGAGTTGAACTCTACGTCTCCGTTTGACCTTCATATACATCAATAACGTATTATAACCTAACCTAACCCCACCTATCATCTCGGCGGTAATATTTGACAACATTCCTGGCGAGTTGGCTTCTCCGCCTCCGTGGGACCTTTATATACATCAATAACGTAATATAACATAACCGAACCCAACCTAACATCTCGGCGGTAACATTTGACAACATTCCTGGCGAGTTGGCCTCTACGTCTCCGTGGGACCTTTATATACATCAACAACGTAATATAACATAACCTAACCCAACCTAACATCTCAGCGGTAATATTTGACAACATTCCTGGCGAGTTGGTCTCTACGTCTCCGTGGGACCTTTATATACATCAATAACGTAATATAACCTAATCTAACCCAACCTAACATCTCGGTGGTAATATTTGACAACATTCCTGGCGAGTTGGCTTTTCCGTCTCCGTGGGAACTTTATATACATCAATAACGTAATATAACCTAACCTAACCCAACCTAACATCTCGGCGGTAATAATTGACAACATTCCTGGCGAGTTGGCTTCTCCGTCTCCGTGGGACCTTTATATACATCAATAACGTAATATAACCTAACCTAACCCAACCTAACATCTCGGCGGTAATATTTGACCACATTCCTGGCTTGTTGGCCTCTACGTCTCCGTGGGACCTTTATATACTTCAATAACGTAATATAACCTAACCTAACCCAACCTAACATCTCGGCGGTAATATTTGACCACATTCCTGCCTTGTTGGCCTCTATGTCTCCGTGGGACCTTCATATACATCAATAACGTAAAATAACGTAACCTAACCCGACCTAACATCTCGGCGGTAATATTTGACAACATTCCTGGCGAGTTGGCTTCTGCGTCTCCGTGGGATCTTTATATACATCAATAACGTAATATAACCTAACCTGACCCAACCTAACATCTCGGCGGTAATATTTGACCACATTCCTCTCTTGTTGGCCCCTACGTCTCCGTGGGACTTTTGTATACATCAATAACGTAATATAACCTAACCTAACCCAACCTAACATCTCGGCGGTAATATTTGACCACATTCCTGGCTTGTTGGCCTCTACGTCTCCGTGGGACCTTTATATACTTCAATAACGTAATATAACCTAACCTAACCCAATCTGACATCTCGGCGGTAATATTTGACATCTTTCCTAGCGAGTT
Organism: Xylocopa violacea; assembly: GCA_963969225.1. Lineage (NCBI taxonomy): Eukaryota > Metazoa > Arthropoda > Insecta > Hymenoptera > Apidae > Xylocopa > Xylocopa violacea. Next base: position 41,495 of record CAXAJV010000853.1, on the reverse strand, counting down.
GGCTTCTACGTCTCCCTTTGACCTTCATATACATCAATAACGTAATATAACGTAACCTAACCCAATCTAACATCTCGGCGGTAATATTTGACATCATTCCTAGCGAGTTGGCCTCTACGTCTCCGTTTGACCTTCATATACATCAATAACGTAATATAACGTAACCTAACCCGACCTATCATCTCGTCAATAATATTTGACAACATTCCTGGCGAGTTGGCCTCTACGTCTCCGTGGGACCTTTATATACATCAATAACCTAATATAACCTATCCTAACCCAAACTAACATCTCGGCGGTAATATTTGACAACATTCCTGGCGAGTTGGCTTCTCCGTCTCCGTGGGACCTTTATATACATCAATAACGTAATATAACGTAACCTAATCCAACCTAATATCTCGTCTGTAATATTTGAAAACTTACCTGCCCAGTTGGCCTCTTCGTCTCCGTTTGACCTTCATATACATCAATAACGTAATATAACGTAACCTAACCCAACATATCATCTCGGCGCTAATATTTGACAACATTCCTGACGACTTGGCCTCTACGTCTCCGTGGGACCTTTATATACATCAATAACGTAATATAACCTAACCTAACCCAACCTATCATCTCGGCGCTAATATTTGACAACATTCCTGGTGAGTTGAACTCTACGTCACCGTGGGACCTTTATATACATCAATAACGTAATATAACCTAACCTAACCCAACCTAACATCTCGGCGGTAATATTTGACAACATTCCTGGCGAGTTGGCCGTACGTCTCCTTGGGACCTTTATATACATCAATAACGTAATATAACCTAACCTAACCCAAGCTAACATCTCGGCGGTAATATTTGACAACATTCCTGGCGAGTTGGCTTCTCCGTCTCCGTGGGACATTTATATACATCAATAACGTAGTATAACCTAACCTAACCCAACCTATCATCTCGGCGCTAATATTTGACAACATTCCTGGCGAGTTGAACTCTACGTTACCGTGGGACCTTTATATACATCAATAACGTAATATAACCTAACCTAACCCAATCTAACACCTCGGCGGTAATATTTGACCACATTCCTGTCTTGTTGGCCTCTATGTCTCCGTGGGACCTGTGTATACACCAATAACGTAATATAACCTAACCTAACCCAACCTAACATCTCGGCGGTAATATTTGACAACATTCCTGGCGAGTTGGCTTCTCCGTCTCCGTGGGACCTTTATATACATCAATAACGTAATATAACCTAACCTAACCCAATCTAACATATCGGCGGTAATATTTGACCACATTCCTGGCTTGTTGGCCTCTACGTCTCCGTGGGACCTTTATATACTTCAATAACGTAATCTAACCTAACCTAATCCAACCTAATATCTCGGCGGTAATATTTGAAAAAATGCCTGGCGAGTTGGCCTCTTCGTCTCCGTGGGACCTTTATATACATCAATAACGTAATATAACCTAACCTAAGCCAATCTAACATCTCGGCGGTAATATTTGACAACATTCCTGGCGAGTTGGCTTCTCCGTCTCCGTGGGACCTTTATATACATCAATAACGTAATATAACCTAACCTAACCCAACCTAACATCTCGGCGATAATATTTGACCACATACCTGGCTTGTGGGCCTCTACGTCTCCGTGGGACCTTTATATACATCAATAACGTAATCTAAGCTAACCTATCCCAAGCTAACATCTCGGCGGTAATATTTGACATCATTCCTGGCGAGTTGGCCTCTACGTCTCCGTTTGACCTTCATATACATCAATAACGTAAAATAACGTAACCTAACCCAACCTAACATCTCGGCGGTAATATTTGACAACATTCCTGGCGAGTTGGCTTCTGCGTCTCCGTGGGATCTTTATATACATCAATAACGTAATATAACCTAACCTGACCCAACCTAACATCTCGGCGGTAATATTTGACCACATTCCTCTCTTGTTGGCCCCTACGTCTCCGTGGGACTTTTGTATACATCAATAACGTAATATAACCTAACATAACCCAACCTAACATCTCGGCGGTAATATTTGACCACATTCCTGGCTTGTTGGCCTCTACGTCTCCGTGGGACCTTTATATACTTCAATAACGTAATATAACCTAACCTAACCCAACCTAACATCTCGGCGGTAATATTTGACAACATTCCTGGCGAGTTGGCTTCTCCGTCTCCGTGGGACCTTTATATACATCAATAACGTAATATAACGTAACCTAATCCAACCTAATATCTCGTCTGTAATATTTGAAAACTTACCTGCCCAGTTGGCCTCTTCGTCTCCGTTTGACCTTCATATACATCAATAACGTAATATAACGTAACTTAACCCAACATATCATCTCGGCGCTAATATTTGACAACATTCCTGACGACTTGGCCTCTACGTCTCCGTGGGACCTTTATATACATCAATAACGTAATATAACCTAACCTAACCCAACCTAACATCTCAGCGGTAATATTTGACAACATTCCTGGCGAGTTGGCTTCCCCGTCTCGTGGGGCCTTCATATACATCAATAACGTAATATACGCTTACGTAACCCAACCTAACATCTCGGCGGTAATATTTGACAACATACCTGGCTAGTTGCCATCTACGTCTCCGTGGGACCTTCATATACATCAATAACGAAATATAACCTAACCTAACCTAACCTATCATCTCGGCGGTAACATTTGAGAACATTCCTGGCGAGTTGACCTCTACGTCTCCGTGGGGTCTTGATATACATCAATAACGTAATATAACCTAACCTAACCCAATCTAACACCTCGGCGGTAATATTTGACATCATTCCTGGCGAGTTGAACTCTACGTCTCCGTTTGACCTTCATATACATCAATAACGTATTATAACCTAACCTAACCCCACCTATCATCTCGGCGGTAATATTTGACAACATTCCTGGCGAGTTGGCTTCTCCGCCTCCGTGGGACCTTTATATACATCAATAACGTAATATAACATAACCGAACCCAACCTAACATCTCGGCGGTAACATTTGACAACATTCCTGGCGAGTTGGCCTCTACGTCTCCGTGGGACCTTTATATACATCAACAACGTAATATAACATAACCTAACCCAACCTAACATCTCAGCGGTAATATTTGACAACATTCCTGGCGAGTTGGTCTCTACGTCTCCGTGGGACCTTTATATACATCAATAACGTAATATAACCTAATCTAACCCAACCTAACATCTCGGTGGTAATATTTGACAACATTCCTGGCGAGTTGGCTTTTCCGTCTCCGTGGGAACTTTATATACATCAATAACGTAATGTAACCTAACCTAACCCAACCTAACATCTCGGCAGTAATATTTGAGAACATTCCTGGCGAGTTGGCTTCTTCGCCTCCGTGGGACCTTTATATACATCAACAACGTAATATAACATAACCTAACCCAACCTAACATCTCAGCGGTAATATTTGACAACATTCCTGGCGAGTTGGTCTCTACGTCTCCGTGGGACCTTTATATACATGAATAACGTAATATAACGTAACCTAACCCAATCTAACATCTCGGCGGTAATATTTGACAACATTCCTGGCGAGTTGGCTTCCCCGTCTCGTGGGGCCTTCATATACATCAATAACGTAATATACGCTTACGTAACCCAACCTAACATCTCGGCGGTAATATTTGACAACATACCTGGCTAGTTGCCATCTACGTCTCCGTGGGACCTTCATATACATCAATAACGAAATATAACCTAACCTAACCTAACCTATCATCTCGGCGGTAACATTTGAGAACATTCCTGGCGAGTTGACCTCTACGTCTCCGTGGGGTCTTGATATACATCAATAACGTAATATATCCTAACCTGACCCAACCTAACATCTCGGCGGTAATATTTGACCACATTCCTCTCTTGTTGGCCCCTACGTCTCCGTGGGACTTTTGTATACATCAATAACGTAATATAACCTAACCTAACCCAACCTAACATATCGGCGGTAACATTTGACCACATTCCTGGCTTGTTGGCCTCTACGTCTCCGTGGGACCTTTATATACTTCAATAACGTAATCTAACCTAACCTAATCCAACCTAATATCTCGGCGGTAATATTTGAAAAAATGCCTGGCGAGTTGCCCTCTTCGTCTCCGTGGGACCTTTATATACATCAATAACGTAATATAACCTAACCTAAGCCAATCTAACATCTCGGCGGTAATATTTGACAACATTCCTGGCGAGTTGGCTTCTCCGTCTCCGTGGGACCTTTATATACATCAATAACGTAATATAACCTAACCTAACCCAACCTAACATCTCGGCGATAATATTTGACCACATACCTGGCTTGTTGGCCTCTACGTCTCCGTGGGACCTTTATATACATCAATAACGTAATATAACCTAACCTAAGCCAATCTAACATCTCGGCGGTAATATTTGACAACATTCCTGGCGAGTTGGCTTCTCCGTCTCCGTGGGACCTTTATATACATCAATAACGTAATATAACCTAACCTAACCCAACCTAACATCTCGGCGATAATATTTGACCACATACCTGGCTTGTTGGCCTCTACGTCTCCGTGGGACCTTTATATACATCAATAACGTAATCTAAGCTAACCTAACGCAAGCTAACATCTCGGCGGTAATATTTGACATCATTCCTGGCGAGTTGGCCTCTACGTCTCCGTGGGACCTTTATATACATCAATAACATAATATAAGCTAGCCTAACCCAACCTAACATCTCGGCGATAATATTTGACCACATACCTGGCTTGTTGGCCTCTACGTCACCGTGGGACCTTTATATACATCAATAACGTAATATAACCTAACCTAACCCAATCTGACATCTCGGCGGTAATATTTGACATCGTTCCTAGCGAGTTGGCTTCTACGTCTCCGTTTGACCTTCATATACATCAATAACGTAATATAACGTAACCTAACCCAATCTAACATCTCGGCGGTAATATTTGACATCATTCCTAGCGAGTTGGCCTCTACGTCTCCGTTTGACCTTCATATACATCAATAACGTAATATAACGTAACCTAACCCGACCTATCATCTCGTCGATAATATTTGACAACATTCCTGGCGAGTTGGCCTCTACGTCTCCGTGGGACCTTTATATACATCAATAACGTAATATAACCTAACCTAACCCAACCTAACATCTCGGCGGTAATATTTGACATCATTCCTGGCGAGTTGGCCTCTACGTCTCCGTTTGACCTTCATATACATCAATAACGTATTATAACCTAACCTAACCCAACCTATCATCTCGGCGGTAATATTTGACAACATACCTGGCGAGTTGGCCTCTACGTCTCCGTGGGACCTTTATATACATCAATAACGTAATATAACATAACGTAACCCAACCTAACATCTCGGTGGTAATATTTGACAACATTCCTGGCGAGTTGGCTTCTCCGTCTCCGTGGGACATTTATATACATCAATAACGTAGTATAACCTAACCTAACCCAAGCTATCATCTCGGCGCTAATATTTTACAACATTCCTGGCGAGTTGAACTCTACGTTACCGTGGGACCTTCATATACATCAATAACGTAAAATAACGTAACCTAACCCAACCTAACATCTCGGCGGTAATATTTGACAACATTCCTGGCGAGTTGGCTTCTGCGTCTCCGTGGGATCTTTATATACATCAATAACGTAATATAACCTAACCTGACCCAACCTAACATCTCGGCGGTAATATTTGACCACATTCCTCTCTTGTTGGCCCCTACGTCTCCGTGGGACTTTTGTATACATCAATAACGTAATATAACCTAACATAACCCAACCTAACATCTCGGCGGTAATATTTGACCACATTCCTGGCTTGTTGGCCTCTACGTCTCCGTGGGACCTTTATATACTTCAATAACGTAATATAACCTAACCTAACCCAACCTAACATCTCGGCGGTAATATTTGACAACATTCCTGGCGAGTTGGCTTCTCCGTCTCCGTGGGACCTTTATATACATCAATAACGTAATATAACGTAACCTAATCCAACCTAATATCTCGTCTGTAATATTTGAAAACTTACCTGCCCAGTTGGCCTCTTCGTCTCCGTTTGACCTTCATATACATCAATAACGTAATATAACGTAACTTAACCCAACATATCATCTCGGCGCTAATATTTGACAACATTCCTGACGACTTGGCCTCTACGTCTCCGTGGGACCTTTATATACATCAATAACGTAATATAACCTAACCTAACCCAACCTAACATCTCAGCGGTAATATTTGACAACATTCCTGGCGAGTTGGCTTCCCCGTCTCGTGGGGCCTTCATATACATCAATAACGTAATATACGCTTACGTAACCCAACCTAACATCTCGGCGGTAATATTTGACAACATACCTGGCTAGTTGCCATCTACGTCTCCGTGGGACCTTCATATACATCAATAACGAAATATAACCTAACCTAACCTAACCTATCATCTCGGCGGTAACATTTGAGAACATTCCTGGCGAGTTGACCTCTACGTCTCCGTGGGGTCTTGATATACATCAATAACGTAATATAACCTAACCTAACCCAATCTAACACCTCGGCGGTAATATTTGACATCATTCCTGGCGAGTTGAACTCTACGTCTCCGTTTGACCTTCATATACATCAATAACGTATTATAACCTAACCTAACCCCACCTATCATCTCGGCGGTAATATTTGACAACATTCCTGGCGAGTTGGCTTCTCCGCCTCCGTGGGACCTTTATATACATCAATAACGTAATATAACATAACCGAACCCAACCTAACATCTCGGCGGTAACATTTGACAACATTCCTGGCGAGTTGGCCTCTACGTCTCCGTGGGACCTTTATATACATCAACAACGTAATATAACATAACCTAACCCAACCTAACATCTCAGCGGTAATATTTGACAACATTCCTGGCGAGTTGGTCTCTACGTCTCCGTGGGACCTTTATATACATCAATAACGTAATATAACCTAATCTAACCCAACCTAACATCTCGGTGGTAATATTTGACAACATTCCTGGCGAGTTGGCTTTTCCGTCTCCGTGGGAACTTTATATACATCAATAACGTAATGTAACCTAACCTAACCCAACCTAACATCTCGGCAGTAATATTTGAGAACATTCCTGGCGAGTTGGCTTCTTCGCCTCCGTGGGACCTTTATATACATCAACAACGTAATATAACATAACCTAACCCAACCTAACATCTCAGCGGTAATATTTGACAACATTCCTGGCGAGTTGGTCTCTACGTCTCCGTGGGACCTTTATATACATGAATAACGTAATATAACGTAACCTAACCCAATCTAACATCTCGGCGGTAATATTTGACAACATTCCTGGCGAGTTGGCTTCCCCGTCTCGTGGGGCCTTCATATACATCAATAACGTAATATACGCTTACGTAACCCAACCTAACATCTCGGCGGTAATATTTGACAACATACCTGGCTAGTTGCCATCTACGTCTCCGTGGGACCTTCATATACATCAATAACGAAATATAACCTAACCTAACCTAACCTATCATCTCGGCGGTAACATTTGAGAACATTCCTGGCGAGTTGACCTCTACGTCTCCGTGGGGTCTTGATATACATCAATAACGTAATATATCCTAACCTGACCCAACCTAACATCTCGGCGGTAATATTTGACCACATTCCTCTCTTGTTGGCCCCTACGTCTCCGTGGGACTTTTGTATACATCAATAACGTAATATAACCTAACCTAACCCAACCTAACATATCGGCGGTAACATTTGACCACATTCCTGGCTTGTTGGCCTCTACGTCTCCGTGGGACCTTTATATACTTCAATAACGTAATCTAACCTAACCTAATCCAACCTAATATCTCGGCGGTAATATTTGAAAAAATGCCTGGCGAGTTGCCCTCTTCGTCTCCGTGGGACCTTTATATACATCAATAACGTAATATAACCTAACCTAAGCCAATCTAACATCTCGGCGGTAATATTTGACAACATTCCTGGCGAGTTGGCTTCTCCGTCTCCGTGGGACCTTTATATACATCAATAACGTAATATAACCTAACCTAACCCAACCTAACATCTCGGCGATAATATTTGACCACATACCTGGCTTGTTGGCCTCTACGTCTCCGTGGGACCTTTATATACATCAATAACGTAATATAACCTAACCTAAGCCAATCTAACATCTCGGCGGTAATATTTGACAACATTCCTGGCGAGTTGGCTTCTCCGTCTCCGTGGGACCTTTATATACATCAATAACGTAATATAACCTAACCTAACCCAACCTAACATCTCGGCGATAATATTTGACCACATACCTGGCTTGTTGGCCTCTACGTCTCCGTGGGACCTTTATATACATCAATAACGTAATCTAAGCTAACCTAACGCAAGCTAACATCTCGGCGGTAATATTTGACATCATTCCTGGCGAGTTGGCCTCTACGTCTCCGTGGGACCTTTATATACATCAATAACATAATATAAGCTAGCCTAACCCAACCTAACATCTCGGCGATAATATTTGACCACATACCTGGCTTGTTGGCCTCTACGTCACCGTGGGACCTTTATATACATCAATAACGTAATATAACCTAACCTAACCCAATCTGACATCTCGGCGGTAATATTTGACATCGTTCCTAGCGAGTTGGCTTCTACGTCTCCGTTTGACCTTCATATACATCAATAACGTAATATAACGTAACCTAACCCAATCTAACATCTCGGCGGTAATATTTGACATCATTCCTAGCGAGTTGGCCTCTACGTCTCCGTTTGACCTTCATATACATCAATAACGTAATATAACGTAACCTAACCCGACCTATCATCTCGTCGATAATATTTGACAACATTCCTGGCGAGTTGGCCTCTACGTCTCCGTGGGACCTTTATATACATCAATAACGTAATATAACCTAACCTAACCCAACCTAACATCTCGGCGGTAATATTTGACATCATTCCTGGCGAGTTGGCCTCTACGTCTCCGTTTGACCTTCATATACATCAATAACGTATTATAACCTAACCTAACCCAACCTATCATCTCGGCGGTAATATTTGACAACATACCTGGCGAGTTGGCCTCTACGTCTCCGTGGGACCTTTATATACATCAATAACGTAATATAACATAACGTAACCCAACCTAACATCTCGGTGGTAATATTTGACAACATTCCTGGCGAGTTGGCTTCTCCGTCTCCGTGGGACATTTATATACATCAATAACGTAGTATAACCTAACCTAACCCAAGCTATCATCTCGGCGCTAATATTTTACAACATTCCTGGCGAGTTGAACTCTACGTTACCGTGGGACCTTTATATACATCAATAACGTAATATAACCTAACCTAACCCAATCTAACACCTCGGCGGTAATATTTGACCACATTCCTGTCTTGTTGGCCTCTATGTCTCCGTGGGACCTGTATATACACCAATAACGTAATATAACCTAACCTAACCCAACCTAACATCTCGGCGGTAATATTTGACAACATTCCTGGCGAGTTGGCTTCTCCGTCTCCGTGGGACCTTTATATACATCAATAACGTAATATAACCTAACCTAACCCAACCTAACATCTCGGCGGTAATATTTGACAACATTCCTGGCGAGTTGGCCTCTACGTCTCCGTGGGACCTTTATATACATCAATAACATAATATAACCTAACCTAACCCAACCTAACATCTCGGCGGTTATATTTGACCACATTCCTGTCTTGTTGGCCTCTACGTCTCCGTGGGACCATTATATACATCAATAACATAATATAAGCTAGCCTAACCCAATCTAACATCTCGGCGGTAATATTTGACGACATTCCTGGCTTGTTGGCCTCTACGTCTACGTGGGACCTTTATATACTTCAATAACGTAATATAACCTAACCTAAACCAATCTAACATCTCGGCGGTAATATTTGAAAAAATGCCTGGCGAGTTGGCCTCTTCGTCTCCGTGGGACCTGTATATACACCAATAACGTAATATAACCTAACCTAACCCAACCTAACATATCGGCGGTAATATTTGACCACATTCCTGGCTTGTTGGCCTCTACGTCTCCGTGGGACCTTTATATACTTCAATAACGTAATCTAACCTAACCTAATCCAACCTAATATCTCGGCGGTAATATTTGAAAAAATGCCTGGCGAGTTGGCCTCTTCGTCTCCGTGGGACCTTTATATACATCAATAACGTAATATAACCTAACCTAAGCCAATCTAACATCTCGGCGGTAATATTTGACAACATTCCTGGCGAGTTGGCTTCTCCGTCTCCGTGGGACCTTTATATACATCAATAACGTAATATAACCTAACCTAACCCAACCTAACATCTCGGCGATAATATTTGACCACATACCTGGCTTGTTGGCCTCTACGTCTCCGTGGGACCTTTATATACATCAATAACGTAATCTAAGCTAACCTAACGCAAGCTAACATCTCGGCGGTAATATTTGACATCATTCCTGGCGAGTTGGCCTCTACGTCTCCGTGGGACCTTTATATACATCAATAACATAATATAAGCTAGCCTAACCCAACCTAACATCTCGGCGATAATATTTGACCACATACCTGGCTTGTTGGCCTCTACGTCACCGTGGGACCTTTATATACATCAATAACGTAATATAACCTAACCTAACCCAATCCGACATCTCGGCGGTAATATTTGACATCGTTCCTAGCGAGTTGGCTTCTACGTCTCCGTTTGACCTTCATATACATCAATAACGTAATATAACGTAACCTAACCCAATCTAACATCTCGGCGGTAATATTTGACATCATTCCTAGCGAGTTGGCCTCTACGTCTCCGTTTGACCTTCATATACATCAATAACGTAATATAACGTAACCTAACCCGACCTATCATCTCGTCGATAATATTTGACAACATTCCTGGCGAGTTGGCCTCTACGTCTCCGTGGGACCTTTATATACATCAATAACGTAATATAACCTAACCTAACCCAACCTAACATCTCGGCGGTAATATTTGACATCATTCCTGGCGAGTTGGCCTCTACGTCTCCGTTTGACCTTCATATACATCAATAACGTATTATAACCTAACCTAACCCAACCTATCATCTCGGCGGTAATATTTGACAACATACCTGGCGAGTTGGCCTCTACGTCTCCGTGGGACCTTTATATACATCAATAACGTAATATAACATAACGTAACCCAACCTAACATCTCGGTGGTAATATTTGACAACATTCCTGGCGAGTTGGCTTCTCCGTCTCCGTGGGACATTTATATACATCAATAACGTAGTATAACCTAACCTAACCCAAGCTATCATCTCGGCGCTAATATTTGACAACATTCCTGGCGAGTTGAACTCTACGTTACCGTGGGACCTTTATATACATCAATAACGTAATATAACCTAACCTAACCCAATCTAACACCTCGGCGGTAATATTTGACCACATTCCTGTCTTGTTGGCCTCTATGTCTCCGTGGGACCTGTATATACACCAATAACGTAATATAACCTAACCTAACCCAACCTAACATCTCGGCGGTAATATTTGACAACATTCCTGGCGAGTTGGCTTCTCCGTCTCCGTGGGACCTTTATATACATCAATAACGTAATATAACCTAACCTAACCCAACCTAACATCTCGGCGGTAATATTTGACCACATTCCTGGCTTGTTGGCCTCTACGTCTCCGTGGGACCTTTATATACTTCAATAACGTAATATAACCTAACCTAACCCAACCTAACATCTCGGCGGTAATATTTGACCACATTCCTGCCTTGTTGGCCTCTATGTCTCCGTGGGACCTTCATATACATCAATAACGTAAAATAACGTAACCTAACCCGACCTAACATCTCGGCGGTAATATTTGACAACATTCCTGGCGAGTTGGCTTCTGCGTCTCCGTGGGATCTTTATATACATCAATAACGTAATATAACCTAACCTGACCCAACCTAACATCTCGGCGGTAATATTTGACCACATTCCTCTCTTGTTGGCCCCTACGTCTCCGTGGGACTTTTGTATACATCAATAACGTAATATAACCTAACCTAACCCAACCTAACATCTCGGCGGTAATATTTGACCACATTCCTGGCTTGTTGGCCTCTACGTCTCCGTGGGACCTTTATATACTTCAATAACGTAATATAACCTAACCTAACCCAATCTGACATCTCGGCGGTAATATTTGACATCTTTCCGAGCGAGTTGGCTTCTACGTCTCCGTTTGACCTTCATATACATCAATAACGTAATATAACGTAACCTAACCCAATCTAACATCTCGGCGGTAATATTTGACATCATTCCTAGCGAGTTGGCCTCTACGTCTCCGTTTGACCTTCATATACATCAATAACGTAATATAACGTAACCTAACCCGACCTATCATCTCGTCAATAATATTTGACAACATTCCTGGCGAGTTGGCCTCTACGTCTCCGTGGGACCTTTATATACATCAATAACCTAATATAACCTATCCTAACCCAAACTAACATCTCGGCGGTAATATTTGACAACATTCCTGGCGAGTTGGCTTCTCCGTCTCCGTGGGACCTTTATATACATCAATAACGTAATATAACGTAACCTAATCCAACCTAATATCTCGTCTGTAATATTTGAAAACTTACCTGCCCAGTTGGCCTCTTCGTCTCCGTTTGACCTTCATATACATCAATAACGTAATATAACGTAACCTAACCCAACATATCATCTCGGCGCTAATATTTGACAACATTCCTGACGACTTGGCCTCTACGTCTCCGTGGGACCTTTATATACATCAATAACGTAATATAACCTAACCTAACCCAACCTATCATCTCGGCGCTAATATTTGACAACATTCCTGGTGAGTTGAACTCTACGTCACCGTGGGACCTTTATATACATCAATAACGTAATATAACCTAACCTAACCCAACCTAACATCTCGGCGGTAATATTTGACAACATTCCTGGCGAGTTGGCCGTACGTCTCCTTGGGACCTTTATATACATCAATAACGTAATATAACCTAACCTAACCCAAGCTAACATCTCGGCGGTAATATTTGACAACATTCCTGGCGAGTTGGCTTCCCCGTCTCGTGGGGCCTTCATATAAATCAATAACGTAATATACGCTTACGTAACCCAACCTAACATCTCGGCGGTAATATTTGACAACATACCTGGCTAGTTGCCATCTACGTCTCCGTGGGACCTTCATATACATCAATAACGAAATATAACCTAACCTAACCTAACCTATCATCTCGGCGGTAACATTTGAGAACATTCCTGGCGAGTTGACCTCTACGTCTCCGTGGGGTCTTGATATACATCAATAACGTAATATAACCTAACCTAACCCAATCTAACACCTCGGCGGTAATATTTGACATCATTCCTGGCGAGTTGACCTCTACGTCTCCGTTTGACCTTCATATACATCAATAACGTATTATAACCTAACCTAACCCAACCTATCATCTCGGCGGTAATATTTGAGAACATTCCTGGCGAGTTGGCTTCTCCGCCTCCGTGGGACCTTTATATACATCAATAACCTAATATAACCTAACCTAACCCAACCTAACATCTCGGCGGTAACGTTTGACAACATACCTGGCGAGTTGGCCTCTACGTCTCCGTGGGATCTTTATATACATCAATAACTTAATATAACCTAACCTAAACCAATCTTACATCTCGGCGGTAATATTTGACCACATTCCTGGCTTGTTGGACTCTACGTCTCCGTGGGACCTTTATATACATCTATAACGTAATATAACCTAACCTAACTCAACCTAACATCTCGGCGGTAATATTTGAAAACATTCCTGGCGAGTCGGCATCTACGTCTCCGTGGAACATTTATATACATCAATAACCTAATATAACCTAACCTAACCCAACCTAACATCTCGGCGGTAATATTTGACCACATTCCTGTCTTGTTGGCCTCTATGTCTCCGTGGGACCTTCATATACATCAATAACGTAAAATAACGTAACCTAACCCAACCTAACATCTCGGCGGTAATATTTGACATCTTTCCTAGCGAGTTGGCTTCTACGTCTCCGTTTGACCTTCATATACATCAATAACGTAATATAACGTAACCTAACCCAATCTAAATCTCGGCGGTAATATTTGACATCATTCCTAGCGAGTTGGCCTCTACGTCTCCGTTTGACCTTCATATACATCAATAACGTAATATAACGTAACCTAACCCGACCTATCATCTCGTCAATAATATTTGACAACATTCCTGGCGAGTTGGCCTCTACGTCTCCGTGGGACCTTTATATACATCAATAACGTAATATAACCTAACCTAACCCAATCTGACATCTCGGCGGTAATATTTGACATCGTTCCTAGCGAGTTGGCTTCTACGTCTCCGTTTGACCTTCATATACATCAATAACGTAATATAACGTAACCTAACCCAATCTAACATCTCGGCGGTAATATTTGACATCATTCCTAGCGAGTTGGCCTCTACGTCTCCGTTTGACCTTCATATACATCAATAACGTAATATAACGTAACCTAACCCGACCTATCATCTCGTCGATAATATTTGACAACATTCCTGGCGAGTTGGCCTCTACGTCTCCGTGGGACCTTTATATACATCAATAACGTAATATAACCTAACCTAACCCAACCTAACATCTCGGCGGTAATATTTGACATCATTCCTGGCGAGTTGGCCTCTACGTCTCCGTTTGACCTTCATATACATCAATAACGTATTATAACCTAACCTAACCCAACCTATCATCTCGGCGGTAATATTTGACAACATACCTGGCGAGTTGGCCTCTACGTCTCCGTGGGACCTTTATATACATCAATAACGTAATATAACATAACGTAACCCAACCTAACATCTCGGTGGTAATATTTGACAACATTCCTGGCGAGTTGGCTTCTCCGTCTCCGTGGGACATTTATATACATCAATAACGTAGTATAACCTAACCTAACCCAAGCTATCATCTCGGCGCTAATATTTGACAACATTCCTGGCGAGTTGAACTCTACGTTACCGTGGGACCTTTATATACATCAATAACGTAATATAACCTAACCTAACCCAATCTAACACCTCGGCGGTAATATTTGACATCATTCCTGGCGAGTTGAACTCTACGTCTCCGTTTGACCTTCATATACATCAATAACGTATTATAACCTAACCTAACCCCACCTATCATCTCGGCGGTAATATTTGACAACATTCCTGGCGAGTTGGCTTCTCCGCCTCCGTGGGACCTTTATATACATCAATAACGTAATATAACATAACCGAACCCAACCTAACATCTCGGCGGTAACATTTGACAACATTCCTGGCGAGTTGGCCTCTACGTCTCCGTGGGACCTTTATATACATCAACAACGTAATATAACATAACCTAACCCAACCTAACATCTCAGCGGTAATATTTGACAACATTCCTGGCGAGTTGGTCTCTACGTCTCCGTGGGACCTTTATATACATCAATAACGTAATATAACCTAATCTAACCCAACCTAACATCTCGGTGGTAATATTTGACAACATTCCTGGCGAGTTGGCTTTTCCGTCTCCGTGGGAACTTTATATACATCAATAACGTAATGTAACCTAACCTAACCCAACCTAACATCTCGGCAGTAATATTTGAGAACATTCCTGGCGAGTTGGCTTCTTCGCCTCCGTGGGACCTTTATATACATCAACAACGTAATATAACATAACCTAACCCAACCTAACATCTCAGCGGTAATATTTGACAACATTCCTGGCGAGTTGGTCTCTACGTCTCCGTGGGACCTTTATATACATGAATAACGTAATATAACGTAACCTAACCCAATCTAACATCTCGGCGGTAATATTTGACAACATTCCTGGCGAGTTGGCTTCCCCGTCTCGTGGGGCCTTCATATACATCAATAACGTAATATACGCTTACGTAACCCAACCTAACATCTCGGCGGTAATATTTGACAACATACCTGGCTAGTTGCCATCTACGTCTCCGTGGGACCTTCATATACATCAATAACGAAATATAACCTAACCTAACCTAACCTATCATCTCGGCGGTAACATTTGAGAACATTCCTGGCGAGTTGACCTCTACGTCTCCGTGGGGTCTTGATATACATCAATAACGTAATATATCCTAACCTGACCCAACCTAACATCTCGGCGGTAATATTTGACCACATTCCTCTCTTGTTGGCCCCTACGTCTCCGTGGGACTTTTGTATACATCAATAACGTAATATAACCTAACCTAACCCAACCTAACATATCGGCGGTAACATTTGACCACATTCCTGGCTTGTTGGCCTCTACGTCTCCGTGGGACCTTTATATACTTCAATAACGTAATCTAACCTAACCTAATCCAACCTAATATCTCGGCGGTAATATTTGAAAAAATGCCTGGCGAGTTGCCCTCTTCGTCTCCGTGGGACCTTTATATACATCAATAACGTAATATAACCTAACCTAAGCCAATCTAACATCTCGGCGGTAATATTTGACAACATTCCTGGCGAGTTGGCTTCTCCGTCTCCGTGGGACCTTTATATACATCAATAACGTAATATAACCTAACCTAACCCAACCTAACATCTCGGCGATAATATTTGACCACATACCTGGCTTGTTGGCCTCTACGTCTCCGTGGGACCTTTATATACATCAATAACGTAATATAACCTAACCTAAGCCAATCTAACATCTCGGCGGTAATATTTGACAACATTCCTGGCGAGTTGGCTTCTCCGTCTCCGTGGGACCTTTATATACATCAATAACGTAATATAACCTAACCTAACCCAACCTAACATCTCGGCGATAATATTTGACCACATACCTGGCTTGTTGGCCTCTACGTCTCCGTGGGACCTTTATATACATCAATAACGTAATCTAAGCTAACCTAACGCAAGCTAACATCTCGGCGGTAATATTTGACATCATTCCTGGCGAGTTGGCCTCTACGTCTCCGTGGGACCTTTATATACATCAATAACATAATATAAGCTAGCCTAACCCAACCTAACATCTCGGCGATAATATTTGACCACATACCTGGCTTGTTGGCCTCTACGTCACCGTGGGACCTTTATATACATCAATAACGTAATATAACCTAACCTAACCCAATCTGACATCTCGGCGGTAATATTTGACATCGTTCCTAGCGAGTTGGCTTCTACGTCTCCGTTTGACCTTCATATACATCAATAACGTAATATAACGTAACCTAACCCAATCTAACATCTCGGCGGTAATATTTGACATCATTCCTAGCGAGTTGGCCTCTACGTCTCCGTTTGACCTTCATATACATCAATAACGTAATATAACGTAACCTAACCCGACCTATCATCTCGTCGATAATATTTGACAACATTCCTGGCGAGTTGGCCTCTACGTCTCCGTGGGACCTTTATATACATCAATAACGTAATATAACCTAACCTAACCCAACCTAACATCTCGGCGGTAATATTTGACATCATTCCTGGCGAGTTGGCCTCTACGTCTCCGTTTGACCTTCATATACATCAATAACGTATTATAACCTAACCTAACCCAACCTATCATCTCGGCGGTAATATTTGACAACATACCTGGCGAGTTGGCCTCTACGTCTCCGTGGGACCTTTATATACATCAATAACGTAATATAACATAACGTAACCCAACCTAACATCTCGGTGGTAATATTTGACAACATTCCTGGCGAGTTGGCTTCTCCGTCTCCGTGGGACATTTATATACATCAATAACGTAGTATAACCTAACCTAACCCAAGCTATCATCTCGGCGCTAATATTTTACAACATTCCTGGCGAGTTGAACTCTACGTTACCGTGGGACCTTTATATACATCAATAACGTAATATAACCTAACCTAACCCAATCTAACACCTCGGCGGTAATATTTGACCACATTCCTGTCTTGTTGGCCTCTATGTCTCCGTGGGACCTGTATATACACCAATAACGTAATATAACCTAACCTAACCCAACCTAACATCTCGGCGGTAATATTTGACAACATTCCTGGCGAGTTGGCTTCTCCGTCTCCGTGGGACCTTTATATACATCAATAACGTAATATAACCTAACCTAACCCAACCTAACATCTCGGCGGTAATATTTGACAACATTCCTGGCGAGTTGGCCTCTACGTCTCCGTGGGACCTTTATATACATCAATAACATAATATAACCTAACCTAACCCAACCTAACATCTCGGCGGTTATATTTGACCACATTCCTGTCTTGTTGGCCTCTACGTCTCCGTGGGACCATTATATACATCAATAACATAATATAAGCTAGCCTAACCCAATCTAACATCTCGGCGGTAATATTTGACGACATTCCTGGCTTGTTGGCCTCTACGTCTACGTGGGACCTTTATATACTTCAATAACGTAATATAACCTAACCTAAACCAATCTAACATCTCGGCGGTAATATTTGAAAAAATGCCTGGCGAGTTGGCCTCTTCGTCTCCGTGGGACCTGTATATACACCAATAACGTAATATAACCTAACCTAACCCAACCTAACATATCGGCGGTAATATTTGACCACATTCCTGGCTTGTTGGCCTCTACGTCTCCGTGGGACCTTTATATACTTCAATAACGTAATCTAACCTAACCTAATCCAACCTAATATCTCGGCGGTAATATTTGAAAAAATGCCTGGCGAGTTGGCCTCTTCGTCTCCGTGGGACCTTTATATACATCAATAACGTAATATAACCTAACCTAAGCCAATCTAACATCTCGGCGGTAATATTTGACAACATTCCTGGCGAGTTGGCTTCTCCGTCTCCGTGGGACCTTTATATACATCAATAACGTAATATAACCTAACCTAACCCAACCTAACATCTCGGCGATAATATTTGACCACATACCTGGCTTGTTGGCCTCTACGTCTCCGTGGGACCTTTATATACATCAATAACGTAATCTAAGCTAACCTAACGCAAGCTAACATCTCGGCGGTAATATTTGACATCATTCCTGGCGAGTTGGCCTCTACGTCTCCGTGGGACCTTTATATACATCAATAACATAATATAAGCTAGCCTAACCCAACCTAACATCTCGGCGATAATATTTGACCACATACCTGGCTTGTTGGCCTCTACGTCACCGTGGGACCTTTATATACATCAATAACGTAATATAACCTAACCTAACCCAATCCGACATCTCGGCGGTAATATTTGACATCGTTCCTAGCGAGTTGGCTTCTACGTCTCCGTTTGACCTTCATATACATCAATAACGTAATATAACGTAACCTAACCCAATCTAACATCTCGGCGGTAATATTTGACATCATTCCTAGCGAGTTGGCCTCTACGTCTCCGTTTGACCTTCATATACATCAATAACGTAATATAACGTAACCTAACCCGACCTATCATCTCGTCGATAATATTTGACAACATTCCTGGCGAGTTGGCCTCTACGTCTCCGTGGGACCTTTATATACATCAATAACGTAATATAACCTAACCTAACCCAACCTAACATCTCGGCGGTAATATTTGACATCATTCCTGGCGAGTTGGCCTCTACGTCTCCGTTTGACCTTCATATACATCAATAACGTATTATAACCTAACCTAACCCAACCTATCATCTCGGCGGCAATATTTGACAACATACCTGGCGAGTTGGCCTCTACGTCTCCGTGGGACCTTTATATACATCAATAACGTAATATAACATAACGTAACCCAACCTAACATCTCGGTGGTAATATTTGACAACATTCCTGGCGAGTTGGCTTCTCCGTCTCCGTGGGACATTTATATACATCAATAACGTAGTATAACCTAACCTAACCCAAGCTATCATCTCGGCGCTAATATTTGACAACATTCCTGGCGAGTTGAACTCTACGTTACCGTGGGACCTTTATATACATCAATAACGTAATATAACCTAACCTAACCCAATCTAACACCTCGGCGGTAATATTTGACCACATTCCTGTCTTGTTGGCCTCTATGTCTCCGTGGGACCTGTATATACACCAATAACGTAATATAACCTAACCTAACCCAACCTAACATCTCGGCGGTAATATTTGACAACATTCCTGGCGAGTTGGCTTCTCCGTCTCCGTGGGACCTTTATATACATCAATAACGTAATATAACCTAACCTAACCCAACCTAACATCTCGGCGGTAATATTTGACCACATTCCTGGCTTGTTGGCCTCTACGTCTCCGTGGGACCTTTATATACTTCAATAACGTAATATAACCTAACCTAACCCAACCTAACATCTCGGCGGTAATATTTGACCACATTCCTGCCTTGTTGGCCTCTATGTCTCCGTGGGACCTTCATATACATCAATAACGTAAAATAACGTAACCTAACCCGACCTAACATCTCGGCGGTAATATTTGACAACATTCCTGGCGAGTTGGCTTCTGCGTCTCCGTGGGATCTTTATATACATCAATAACGTAATATAACCTAACCTGACCCAACCTAACATCTCGGCGGTAATATTTGACCACATTCCTCTCTTGTTGGCCCCTACGTCTCCGTGGGACTTTTGTATACATCAATAACGTAATATAACCTAACCTAACCCAACCTAACATCTCGGCGGTAATATTTGACCACATTCCTGGCTTGTTGGCCTCTACGTCTCCGTGGGACCTTTATATACTTCAATAACGTAATATAACCTAACCTAACCCAATCTGACATCTCGGCGGTAATATTTGACATCTTTCCGAGCGAGTTGGCTTCTACGTCTCCGTTTGACCTTCATATACATCAATAACGTAATATAACGTAACCTAACCCAATCTAACATCTCGGCGGTAATATTTGACATCATTCCTAGCGAGTTGGCCTCTACGTCTCCGTTTGACCTTCATATACATCAATAACGTAATATAACGTAACCTAACCCGACCTATCATCTCGTCAATAATATTTGACAACATTCCTGGCGAGTTGGCCTCTACGTCTCCGTGGGACCTTTATATACATCAATAACCTAATATAACCTATCCTAACCCAAACTAACATCTCGGCGGTAATATTTGACAACATTCCTGGCGAGTTGGCTTCTCCGTCTCCGTGGGACCTTTATATACATCAATAACGTAATATAACGTAACCTAATCCAACCTAATATCTCGTCTGTAATATTTGAAAACTTACCTGCCCAGTTGGCCTCTTCGTCTCCGTTTGACCTTCATATACATCAATAACGTAATATAACGTAACCTAACCCAACATATCATCTCGGCGCTAATATTTGACAACATTCCTGACGACTTGGCCTCTACGTCTCCGTGGGACCTTTATATACATCAATAACGTAATATAACCTAACCTAACCCAACCTATCATCTCGGCGCTAATATTTGACAACATTCCTGGTGAGTTGAACTCTACGTCACCGTGGGACCTTTATATACATCAATAACGTAATATAACCTAACCTAACCCAACCTAACATCTCGGCGGTAATATTTGACAACATTCCTGGCGAGTTGGCCGTACGTCTCCTTGGGACCTTTATATACATCAATAACGTAATATAACCTAACCTAACCCAAGCTAACATCTCGGCGGTAATATTTGACAACATTCCTGGCGAGTTGGCTTCCCCGTCTCGTGGGGCCTTCATATAAATCAATAACGTAATATACGCTTACGTAACCCAACCTAACATCTCGGCGGTAATATTTGACAACATACCTGGCTAGTTGCCATCTACGTCTCCGTGGGACCTTCATATACATCAATAACGAAATATAACCTAACCTAACCTAACCTATCATCTCGGCGGTAACATTTGAGAACATTCCTGGCGAGTTGACCTCTACGTCTCCGTGGGGTCTTGATATACATCAATAACGTAATATAACCTAACCTAACCCAATCTAACACCTCGGCGGTAATATTTGACATCATTCCTGGCGAGTTGACCTCTACGTCTCCGTTTGACCTTCATATACATCAATAACGTATTATAACCTAACCTAACCCAACCTATCATCTCGGCGGTAATATTTGAGAACATTCCTGGCGAGTTGGCTTCTCCGCCTCCGTGGGACCTTTATATACATCAATAACCTAATATAACCTAACCTAACCCAACCTAACATCTCGGCGGTAACGTTTGACAACATACCTGGCGAGTTGGCCTCTACGTCTCCGTGGGATCTTTATATACATCAATAACTTAATATAACCTAACCTAAACCAATCTTACATCTCGGCGGTAATATTTGACCACATTCCTGGCTTGTTGGACTCTACGTCTCCGTGGGACCTTTATATACATCTATAACGTAATATAACCTAACCTAACTCAACCTAACATCTCGGCGGTAATATTTGAAAACATTCCTGGCGAGTCGGCATCTACGTCTCCGTGGAACATTTATATACATCAATAACCTAATATAACCTAACCTAACCCAACCTAACATCTCGGCGGTAATATTTGACCACATTCCTGTCTTGTTGGCCTCTATGTCTCCGTGGGACCTTCATATACATCAATAACGTAAAATAACGTAACCTAACCCAACCTAACATCTCGGCGGTAATATTTGACATCTTTCCTAGCGAGTTGGCTTCTACGTCTCCGTTTGACCTTCATATACATCAATAACGTAATATAACGTAACCTAACCCAATCTAAATCTCGGCGGTAATATTTGACATCATTCCTAGCGAGTTGGCCTCTACGTCTCCGTTTGACCTTCATATACATCAATAACGTAATATAACGTAACCTAACCCGACCTATCATCTCGTCAATAATATTTGACAACATTCCTGGCGAGTTGGCCTCTACGTCTCCGTGGGACCTTTATATACATCAATAACGTAATATAACCTAACCTAACCCAATCTGACATCTCGGCGGTAATATTTGACATCGTTCCTAGCGAGTTGGCTTCTACGTCTCCGTTTGACCTTCATATACATCAATAACGTAATATAACGTAACCTAACCCAATCTAACATCTCGGCGGTAATATTTGACATCATTCCTAGCGAGTTGGCCTCTACGTCTCCGTTTGACCTTCATATACATCAATAACGTAATATAACGTAACCTAACCCGACCTATCATCTCGTCGATAATATTTGACAACATTCCTGGCGAGTTGGCCTCTACGTCTCCGTGGGACCTTTATATACATCAATAACGTAATATAACCTAACCTAACCCAACCTAACATCTCGGCGGTAATATTTGACATCATTCCTGGCGAGTTGGCCTCTACGTCTCCGTTTGACCTTCATATACATCAATAACGTATTATAACCTAACCTAACCCAACCTATCATCTCGGCGGTAATATTTGACAACATACCTGGCGAGTTGGCCTCTACGTCTCCGTGGGACCTTTATATACATCAATAACGTAATATAACATAACGTAACCCAACCTAACATCTCGGTGGTAATATTTGACAACATTCCTGGCGAGTTGGCTTCTCCGTCTCCGTGGGACATTTATATACATCAATAACGTAGTATAACCTAACCTAACCCAAGCTATCATCTCGGCGCTAATATTTGACAACATTCCTGGCGAGTTGAACTCTACGTTACCGTGGGACCTTTATATACATCAATAACGTAATATAACCTAACCTAACCCAATCTAACACCTCGGCGGTAATATTTGACCACATTCCTGTCTTGTTGGCCTCTATGTCTCCGTGGGACCTGTATATACACCAATAACGTAATATAACCTAACCTAACCCAACCTAACATCTCGGCGGTAATATTTGACAACATTCCTGGCGAGTTGGCTTCTCCGTCTCCGTGGGACCTTTATATACATCAATAACGTAATATAACCTAACCTAACCCAACCTAACATCTCGGCGGTAATATTTGACAACATTCCTGGCGAGTTGGCCTCTACGTCTCCGTGGGACCTTTATATACATCAATAACATAATATAACCTAACCTAACCCAACCTAACATCTCGGCGGTTATATTTGACCACATTCCTGTCTTGTTGGCCTCTACGTCTCCGTGGGACCATTATATACATCAATAACATAATATAAGCTAGCCTAACCCAATCTAACATCTCGGCGGTAATATTTGACGACATTCCTGGCTTGTTGGCCTCTACGTCTACGTGGGACCTTTATATACTTCAATAACGTAATATAACCTAACCTAAACCAATCTAACATCTCGGCGGTAATATTTGAAAAAATGCCTGGCGAGTTGGCCTCTTCGTCTCCGTGGGACCTGTATATACACCAATAACGTAATATAACCTAACCTAACCCAACCTAACATATCGGCGGTAATATTTGACCACATTCCTGGCTTGTTGGCCTCTACGTCTCCGTGGGACCTTTATATACTTCAATAACGTAATCTAACCTAACCTAATCCAACCTAATATCTCGGCGGTAATATTTGAAAAAATGCCTGGCGAGTTGGCCTCTTCGTCTCCGTGGGACCTTTATATACATCAATAACGTAATATAACCTAACCTAAGCCAATCTAACATCTCGGCGGTAATATTTGACAACATTCCTGGCGAGTTGGCTTCTCCGTCTCCGTGGGACCTTTATATACATCAATAACGTAATATAACCTAACCTAACCCAACCTAACATCTCGGCGATAATATTTGACCACATACCTGGCTTGTTGGCCTCTACGTCTCCGTGGGACCTTTATATACATCAATAACGTAATCTAAGCTAACCTAACGCAAGCTAACATCTCGGCGGTAATATTTGACATCATTCCTGGCGAGTTGGCCTCTACGTCTCCGTGGGACCTTTATATACATCAATAACATAATATAAGCTAGCCTAACCCAACCTAACATCTCGGCGATAATATTTGACCACATACCTGGCTTGTTGGCCTCTACGTCACCGTGGGACCTTTATATACATCAATAACGTAATATAACCTAACCTAACCCAATCCGACATCTCGGCGGTAATATTTGACATCGTTCCTAGCGAGTTGGCTTCTACGTCTCCGTTTGACCTTCATATACATCAATAACGTAATATAACGTAACCTAACACAATCTAACATCTCGGCGGTAATATTTGACATCATTCCTAGCGAGTTGGCCTCTACGTCTCCGTTTGACCTTCATATACATCAATAACGTAATATAACGTAACCTAACCCGACCTATCATCTCGTCGATAATATTTGACAACATTCCTGGCGAGTTGGCCTCTACGTCTCCGTGGGACCTTTATATACATCAATAACGTAATATAACCTAACCTAACCCAACCTAACATCTCGGCGGTAATATTTGACATCATTCCTGGCGAGTTGGCCTCTACGTCTCCGTTTGACCTTCATATACATCAATAACGTATTATAACCTAACCTAACCCAACCTATCATCTCGGCGGTAATATTTGACAACATACCTGGCGAGTTGGCCTCTACGTCTCCGTGGGACCTTTATATACATCAATAACGTAATATAACATAACGTAACCCAACCTAACATCTCGGTGGTAATATTTGACAACATTCCTGGCGAGTTGGCTTCTCCGTCTCCGTGGGACATTTATATACATCAATAACGTAGTATAACCTAACCTAACCCAAGCTATCATCTCGGCGCTAATATTTGACAACATTCCTGGCGAGTTGAACTCTACGTTACCGTGGGACCTTTATATACATCAATAACGTAATATAACCTAACCTAACCCAATCTAACACCTCGGCGGTAATATTTGACCACATTCCTGTCTTGTTGGCCTCTATGTCTCCGTGGGACCTGTATATACACCAATAACGTAATGTAACCTAACCTAACCCAACCTAACATCTCGGCGGTAATATTTGACAACATTCCTGGCGAGTTGGCTTCTCCGTCTCCGTGGGACCTTTATATACATCAATAACGTAATATAACCTAACCTAACCCAACCTAACATCTCGGCGGTAATATTTGACAACATTCCTGGCGAGTTGGCCTCTACGTCTCCGTGGGACCTTTATATACATCAATAACATAATATAACCTAACCTAACCCAACCTAACATCTCGGCGGTTATATTTGACCACATTCCTGTCTTGTTGGCCTCTACGTCTCCGTGGGACCATTATATACATCAATAACATAATATAAGCTAGCCTAACCCAATCTAACATCTCGGCGGTAATATTTGACGACATTCCTGGCTTGTTGGCCTCTACGTCTACGTGGGACCTTTATATACTTCAATAACGTAATATAACCTAACCTAAACCAATCTAACATCTCGGCGGTAATATTTGAAAAAATGCCTGGCGAGTTGGCCTCTTCGTCTCCGTGGGACCTGTATATACACCAATAACGTAATATAACCTAACCTAACCCAACCTAACATCTCGGCGGTAATAATTGACAACATTCCTGGCGAGTTGGCTTCTCCGTCTCCGTGGGACCTTTATATACATCAATAACGTAATATAACCTAACCTAACCCAACCTAACATCTCGGCGGTAATATTTGACCACATTCCTGGCTTGTTGGCCTCTACGTCTCCGTGGGACCTTTATATACTTCAATAACGTAATATAACCTAACCTAACCCAACCTAACATCTCGGCGGTAATATTTGACCACATTCCTGCCTTGTTGGCCTCTATGTCTCCGTGGGACCTTCATATACATCAATAACGTAAAATAACGTAACCTAACCCGACCTAACATCTCGGCGGTAATATTTGACAACATTCCTGGCGAGTTGGCTTCTGCGTCTCCGTGGGATCTTTATATACATCAATAACGTAATATAACCTAACCTGACCCAACCTAACATCTCGGCGGTAATATTTGACCACATTCCTCTCTTGTTGGCCCCTACGTCTCCGTGGGACTTTTGTATACATCAATAACGTAATATAACCTAACCTAACCCAACCTAACATCTCGGCGGTAATATTTGACCACATTCCTGGCTTGTTGGCCTCTACGTCTCCGTGGGACCTTTATATACTTCAATAACGTAATATAACCTAACCTAACCCAATCTGACATCTCGGCGGTAATATTTGACATCTTTCCGAGCGAGTTGGCTTCTACGTCTCCGTTTGACCTTCATATACATCAATAACGTAATATAACGTAACCTAACCCAATCTAACATCTCGGCGGTAATATTTGACATCATTCCTAGCGAGTTGGCCTCTACGTCTCCGTTTGACCTTCATATACATCAATAACGTAATATAACGTAACCTAACCCGACCTATCATCTCGTCAATAATATTTGACAACATTCCTGGCGAGTTGGCCTCTACGTCTCCGTGGGACCTTTATATACATCAATAACCTAATATAACCTATCCTAACCCAAACTAACATCTCGGCGGTAATATTTGACAACATTCCTGGCGAGTTGGCTTCTCCGTCTCCGTGGGACCTTTATATACATCAATAACGTAATATAACGTAACCTAATCCAACCTAATATCTCGTCTGTAATATTTGAAAACTTACCTGCCCAGTTGGCCTCTTCGTCTCCGTTTGACCTTCATATACATCAATAACGTAATATAACGTAACCTAACCCAACATATCATCTCGGCGCTAATATTTGACAACATTCCTGACGACTTGGCCTCTACGTCTCCGTGGGACCTTTATATACATCAATAACGTAATATAACCTAACCTAACCCAACCTATCATCTCGGCGCTAATATTTGACAACATTCCTGGTGAGTTGAACTCTACGTCACCGTGGGACCTTTATATACATCAATAACGTAATATAACCTAACCTAACCCAACCTAACATCTCGGCGATAATATTTGACCACATACCTGGCTTGTTGGCCTCTACGTCTCCGTGGGACCTTTATATACATCAATAACGTAATCTAAGCTAACCTAACGCAAGCTAACATCTCGGCGGTAATATTTGACATCATTCCTGGCGAGTTGGCCTCTACGTCTCCGTGGGACCTTTATATACATCAATAACATAATATAAGCTAGCCTAACCCAACCTAACATCTCGGCGATAATATTTGACCACATACCTGGCTTGTTGGCCTCTACGTCACCGTGGGACCTTTATATACATCAATAACGTAATATAACCTAACCTAACCCAATCTGACATCTCGGCGGTAATATTTGACATCGTTCCTAGCGAGTTGGCTTCTACGTCTCCGTTTGACCTTCATATACATCAATAACGTAATATAACGTAACCTAACCCAATCTAACATCTCGGCGGTAATATTTGACATCATTCCTAGCGAGTTGGCCTCTACGTCTCCGTTTGACCTTCATATACATCAATAACGTAATATAACGTAACCTAACCCGACCTATCATCTCGTCGATAATATTTGACAACATTCCTGGCGAGTTGGCCTCTACGTCTCCGTGGGACCTTTATATACATCAATAACGTAATATAACCTAACCTAACCCAACCTAACATCTCGGCGGTAATATTTGACATCATTCCTGGCGAGTTGGCCTCTACGTCTCCGTTTGACCTTCATATACATCAATAACGTATTATAACCTAACCTAACCCAACCTATCATCTCGGCGGTAATATTTGACAACATACCTGGCGAGTTGGCCTCTACGTCTCCGTGGGACCTTTATATACATCAATAACGTAATATAACATAACGTAACCCAACCTAACATCTCGGTGGTAATATTTGACAACATTCCTGGCGAGTTGGCTTCTCCGTCTCCGTGGGACATTTATATACATCAATAACGTAGTATAACCTAACCTAACCCAAGCTATCATCTCAGCGCTAATATTTGACAACATTCCTGGCGAGTTGAACTCTACGTTACCGTGGGACCTTTATATACATCAATAACGTAATATAACCTAACCTAACCCAATCTAACACCTCGGCGGTAATATTTGACCACATTCCTGTCTTGTTGGCCTCTATGTCTCCGTGGGACCTGTATATACACCAATAACGTAATATAACCTAACCTAACCCAACCTAACATCTCGGCGGTAATATTTGACAACATTCCTGGCGAGTTGGCTTCTCCGTCTCCGTGGGACCTTTATATACATCAATAACGTAATATAACCTAACCTAACCCAACCTAACATCTCGGCGGTAATATTTGACAACATTCCTGGCGAGTTGGCCTCTACGTCTCCGTGGGACCTTTATATACATCAATAACATAATATAACCTAACCTAACCCAACCTAACATCTCGGCGGTTATATTTGACCACATTCCTGTCTTGTTGGCCTCTACGTCTCCGTGGGACCATTATATACATCAATAACATAATATAAGCTAGCCTAACCCAATCTAACATCTCGGCGGTAATATTTGACGACATTCCTGGCTTGTTGGCCTCTACGTCTACGTGGGACCTTTATATACTTCAATAACGTAATATAACCTAACCTAAACCAATCTAACATCTCGGCGGTAATATTTGAAAAAATGCCTGGCGAGTTGGCCTCTTCGTCTCCGTGGGACCTGTATATACACCAATAACGTAATATAACCTAACCTAACCCAACCTAACATATCGGCGGTAATATTTGACCACATTCCTGGCTTGTTGGCCTCTACGTCTCCGTGGGACCTTTATATACTTCAATAACGTAATCTAACCTAACCTAATCCAACCTAATATCTCGGCGGTAATATTTGAAAAAATGCCTGGCGAGTTGGCCTCTTCGTCTCCGTGGGACCTTTATATACATCAATAACGTAATATAACCTAACCTAAGCCAATCTAACATCTCGGCGGTAATATTTGACAACATTCCTGGCGAGTTGGCTTCTCCGTCTCCGTGGGACCTTTATATACATCAATAACGTAATATAACCTAACCTAACCCAACCTAACATCTCGGCGATAATATTTGACCACATACCTGGCTTGTTGGCCTCTACGTCTCCGTGGGACCTTTATATACATCAATAACGTAATCTAAGCTAACCTAACGCAAGCTAACATCTCGGCGGTAATATTTGACATCATTCCTGGCGAGTTGGCCTCTACGTCTCCGTGGGACCTTTATATACATCAATAACATAATATAAGCTAGCCTAACCCAACCTAACATCTCGGCGATAATATTTGACCACATACCTGGCTTGTTGGCCTCTACGTCACCGTGGGACCTTTATATACATCAATAACGTAATATAACCTAACCTAACCCAATCCGACATCTCGGCGGTAATATTTGACATCGTTCCTAGCGAGTTGGCTTCTACGTCTCCGTTTGACCTTCATATACATCAATAACGTAATATAACGTAACCTAACCCAATCTAACATCTCGGCGGTAATATTTGACATCATTCCTAGCGAGTTGGCCTCTACGTCTCCGTTTGACCTTCATATACATCAATAACGTAATATAACGTAACCTAACCCGACCTATCATCTCGTCGATAATATTTGACAACATTCCTGGCGAGTTGGCCTCTACGTCTCCGTGGGACCTTTATATACATCAATAACGTAATATAACCTAACCTAACCCAACCTAACATCTCGGCGGTAATATTTGACATCATTCCTGGCGAGTTGGCCTCTACGTCTCCGTTTGACCTTCATATACATCAATAACGTATTATAACCTAACCTAACCCAACCTAACATCTCGGCGGTAATATTTGACAACATTCCTGGCGAGTTGGCTTCTCCGTCTCCGTGGGACCTTTATATACATCAATAACGTAATATAACCTAACCTAACCCAACCTAACATCTCGGCGGTAATATTTGACCACATTCCTGGCTTGTTGGCCTCTACGTCTCCGTGGGACCTTTATATACTTCAATAACGTAATATAACCTAACCTAACCCAACGTAACATCTCGGCGGTAATATTTGACCACATTCCTGCCTTGTTGGCCTCTATGTCTCCGTGGGACCTTCATATACATCAATAACGTAAAATAACGTAACCTAACCCGACCTAACATCTCGGCGGTAATATTTGACAACATTCCTGGCGAGTTGGCTTCTGCGTCTCCGTGGGATCTTTATATACATCAATAACGTAATATAACCTAACCTGACCCAACCTAACATCTCGGCGGTAATATTTGACCACATTCCTCTCTTGTTGGCCCCTACGTCTCCGTGGGACTTTTGTATACATCAATAACGTAATATAACCTAACCTAACCCAACCTAACATCTCGGCGGTAATATTTGACCACATTCCTGGCTTGTTGGCCTCTACGTCTCCGTGGGACCTTTATATACTTCAATAACGTAATATAACCTAACCTAACCCAATCTGACATCTCGGCGGTAATATTTGACATCTTTCCGAGCGAGTTGGCTTCTACGTCTCCGTTTGACCTTCATATACATCAATAACGTAATATAACGTAACCTAACCCAATCTAACATCTCGGCGGTAATATTTGACATCATTCCTAGCGAGTTGGCCTCTACGTCTCCGTTTGACCTTCATATACATCAATAACGTAATATAACGTAACCTAACCCGACCTATCATCTCGTCAATAATATTTGACAACATTCCTGGCGAGTTGGACTCTACGTCTCCGTGGGACCTTTATATACATCAATAACCTAATATAACCTATCCTAACCCAAACTAACATCTCGGCGGTAATATTTGACAACATTCCTGGCGAGTTGGCTTCTCCGTCTCCGTGGGACCTTTATATACATCAATAACGTAATATAACGTAACCTAATCCAACCTAATATCTCGTCTGTAATATTTGAAAACTTACCTGCCCAGTTGGCCTCTTCGTCTCCGTTTGACCTTCATATACATCAATAACGTAATATAACGTAACCTAACCCAACATATCATCTCGGCGCTAATATTTGACAACATTCCTGACGACTTGGCCTCTACGTCTCCGTGGGACCTTTATATACATCAATAACGTAATATAACCTAACCTAACCCAACCTATCATCTCGGCGCTAATATTTGACAACATTCCTGGTGAGTTGAACTCTACGTCACCGTGGGACCTTTATATACATCAATAACGTAATATAACCTAACCTAACCCAACCTAACATCTCGGCGGTAATATTTGACAACATTCCTGGCGAGTTGGCCGTACGTCTCCTTGGGACCTTTATATACATCAATAACGTAATATAACCTAACCTAACCCAAGCTAACATCTCGGCGGTAATATTTGACAACATTCCTGGCGAGTTGGCTTCCCCGTCTCGTGGGGCCTTCATATAAATCAATAACGTAATATACGCTTACGTAACCCAACCTAACATCTCGGCGGTAATATTTGACAACATACCTGGCTAGTTGCCATCTACGTCTCCGTGGGACCTTCATATACATCAATAACGAAATATAACCTAACCTAACCTAACCTATCATCTCGGCGGTAACATTTGAGAACATTCCTGGCGAGTTGACCTCTACGTCTCCGTGGGGTCTTGATATACATCAATAACGTAATATAACCTAACCTAACCCAATCTAACACCTCGGCGGTAATATTTGACATCATTCCTGGCGAGTTGACCTCTACGTCTCCGTTTGACCTTCATATACATCAATAACGTATTATAACCTAACCTAACCCAACCTATCATCTCGGCGGTAATATTTGAGAACATTCCTGGCGAGTTGGCTTCTCCGCCTCCGTGGGACCTTTATATACATCAATAACCTAATATAACCTAACCTAACCCAACCTAACATCTCGGCGGTAACATTTGACAACATACCTGGCGAGTTGGCCTCTACGTCTCCGTGGGATCTTTATATACATCAATAACTTAATATAACCTAACCTAAACCAATCTTACATCTCGGCGGTAATATTTGACCACATTCCTGGCTTGTTGGACTCTACGTCTCCGTGGGACCTTTATATACATCTATAACGTAATATAACCTAACCTAACTCAACCTAACATCTCGGCGGTAATATTTGAAAACATTCCTGGCGAGTCGGCATCTACGTCTCCGTGGAACATTTATATACATCAATAACCTAATATAACCTAACCTAATCCAACCTAACATCTCGGCGGTAATATTTGACCACATTCCTGTCTTGTTGGCCTCTATGTCTCCGTGGGACCTTCATATACATCAATAACGTAAAATAACGTAACCTAACCCAACCTAACATCTCGGCGGTAATATTTGACATCTTTCCTAGCGAGTTGGCTTCTACGTCTCCGTTTGACCTTCATATACATCAATAACGTAATATAACGTAACCTAACCCAATCTAAATCTCGGCGGTAATATTTGACATCATTCCTAGCGAGTTGGCCTCTACGTCTCCGTTTGACCTTCATATACATCAATAACGTAATATAACGTAACCTAACCCGACCTATCATCTCGTCAATAATATTTGACAACATTCCTGGCGAGTTGGCCTCTACGTCTCCGTGGGACCTTTATATACATCAATAACGTAATATAACCTAACCTAACCCAATCTGACATCTCGGCGGTAATATTTGACATCGTTCCTAGCGAGTTGGCTTCTACGTCTCCGTTTGACCTTCATATACATCAATAACGTAATATAACGTAACCTAACCCAATCTAACATCTCGGCGGTAATATTTGACATCATTCCTAGCGAGTTGGTCTCTACGTCTCCGTTTGACCTTCATATACATCAATAACGTAATATAACGTAACCTAACCCGACCTATCATCTCGTCGATAATATTTGACAACATTCCTGGCGAGTTGGCCTCTACGTCTCCGTGGGACCTTTATATACATCAATAACGTAATATAACCTAACCTAACCCAACCTAACATCTCGGCGGTAATATTTGACATCATTCCTGGCGAGTTGGCCTCTACGTCTCCGTTTGACCTTCATATACATCAATAACGTATTATAACCTAACCTAACCCAACCTATCATCTCGGCGGTAATATTTGACAACATACCTGGCGAGTTGGCCTCTACGTCTCCGTGGGACCTTTATATACATCAATAACGTAATATAACATAACGTAACCCAACCTAACATCTCGGTGGTAATATTTGACAACATTCCTGGCGAGTTGGCTTCTCCGTCTCCGTGGGACATTTATATACATCAATAACGTAGTATAACCTAACCTAACCCAAGCTATCATCTCGGCGCTAATATTTGACAACATTCCTGGCGAGTTGAACTCTACGTTACCGTGGGACCTTTATATACATCAATAACGTAATATAACCTAACCTAACCCAATCTAACACCTCGGCGGTAATATTTGACCACATTCCTGTCTTGTTGGCCTCTATGTCTCCGTGGGACCTGTATATACACCAATAACGTAATATAACCTAACCTAACCCAACCTAACATCTCGGCGGTAATATTTGACAACATTCCTGGCGAGTTGGCTTCTCCGTCTCCGTGGGACCTTTATATACATCAATAACGTAATATAACCTAACCTAACCCAACCTAACATCTCGGCGGTAATATTTGACAACATTCCTGGCGAGTTGGCCTCTACGTCTCCGTGGGACCTTTATATACATCAATAACATAATATAACCTAACCTAACCCAACCTAACATCTCGGCGGTTATATTTGACCACATTCCTGTCTTGTTGGCCTCTACGTCTCCGTGGGACCATTATATACATCAATAACATAATATAAGCTAGCCTAACCCAATCTAACATCTCGGCGGTAATATTTGACGACATTCCTGGCTTGTTGGCCTCTACGTCTACGTGGGACCTTTATATACTTCAATAACGTAATATAACCTAACCTAAACCAATCTAACATCTCGGCGGTAATATTTGAAAAAATGCCTGGCGAGTTGGCCTCTTCGTCTCCGTGGGACCTGTATATACACCAATAACGTAATATAACCTAACCTAACCCAACCTAACATATCGGCGGTAATATTTGACCACATTCCTGGCTTGTTGGCCTCTACGTCTCCGTGGGACCTTTATATACTTCAATAACGTAATCTAACCTAACCTAATCCAACCTAATATCTCGGCGGTAATATTTGAAAAAATGCCTGGCGAGTTGGCCTCTTCGTCTCCGTGGGACCTTTATATACATCAATAACGTAATATAACCTAACCTAAGCCAATCTAACATCTCGGCGGTAATATTTGACAACATTCCTGGCGAGTTGGCTTCTCCGTCTCCGTGGGACCTTTATATACATCAATAACGTAATATAACCTAACCTAACCCAACCTAACATCTCGGCGATAATATTTGACCACATACCTGGCTTGTTGGCCTCTACGTCTCCGTGGGACCTTTATATACATCAATAACGTAATCTAAGCTAACCTAACGCAAGCTAACATCTCGGCGGTAATATTTGACATCATTCCTGGCGAGTTGGCCTCTACGTCTCCGTGGGACCTTTATATACATCAATAACATAATATAAGCTAGCCTAACCCAACCTAACATCTCGGCGATAATATTTGACCACATACCTGGCTTGTTGGCCTCTACGTCACCGTGGGACCTTTATATACATCAATAACGTAATATAACCTAACCTAACCCAATCCGACATCTCGGCGGTAATATTTGACATCGTTCCTAGCGAGTTGGCTTCTACGTCTCCGTTTGACCTTCATATACATCAATAACGTAATATAACGTAACCTAACACAATCTAACATCTCGGCGGTAATATTTGACATCATTCCTAGCGAGTTGGCCTCTACGTCTCCGTTTGACCTTCATATACATCAATAACGTAATATAACGTAACCTAACCCGACCTATCATCTCGTCGATAATATTTGACAACATTCCTGGCGAGTTGGCCTCTACGTCTCCGTGGGACCTTTATATACATCAATAACGTAATATAACCTAACCTAACCCAACCTAACATCTCGGCGGTAATATTTGACATCATTCCTGGCGAGTTGGCCTCTACGTCTCCGTTTGACCTTCATATACATCAATAACGTATTATAACCTAACCTAACCCAACCTATCATCTCGGCGGTAATATTTGACAACATACCTGGCGAGTTGGCCTCTACGTCTCCGTGGGACCTTTATATACATCAATAACGTAATATAACATAACGTAACCCAACCTAACATCTCGGTGGTAATATTTGACAACATTCCTGGCGAGTTGGCTTCTCCGTCTCCGTGGGACATTTATATACATCAATAACGTAGTATAACCTAACCTAACCCAAGCTATCATCTCGGCGCTAATATTTGACAACATTCCTGGCGAGTTGAACTCTACGTTACCGTGGGACCTTTATATACATCAATAACGTAATATAACCTAACCTAACCCAATCTAACACCTCGGCGGTAATATTTGACCACATTCCTGTCTTGTTGGCCTCTATGTCTCCGTGGGACCTGTATATACACCAATAACGTAATATAACCTAACCTAACCCAACCTAACATCTCGGCGGTAATATTTGACAACATTCCTGGCGAGTTGGCTTCTCCGTCTCCGTGGGACCTTTATATACATCAATAACGTAATATAACCTAACCTAACCCAACCTAACATCTCGGCGGTAATATTTGACAACATTCCTGGCGAGTTGGCCTCTACGTCTCCGTGGGACCTTTATATACATCAATAACATAATATAACCTAACCTAACCCAACCTAACATCTCGGCGGTTATATTTGACCACATTCCTGTCTTGTTGGCCTCTACGTCTCCGTGGGACCATTATATACATCAATAACATAATATAAGCTAGCCTAACCCAATCTAACATCTCGGCGGTAATATTTGACGACATTCCTGGCTTGTTGGCCTCTACGTCTACGTGGGACCTTTATATACTTCAATAACGTAATATAACCTAACCTAAACCAATCTAACATCTCGGCGGTAATATTTGAAAAAATGCCTGACGAGTTGGCCTCTTCGTCTCCGTGGGACCTGTATATACACCAATAACGTAATATAACCTAACCTAACCCAACCTAACATCTCGGCGGTAATAATTGACAACATTCCTGGCGAGTTGGCTTCTCCGTCTCCGTGGGACCTTTATATACATCAATAACGTAATATAACCTAACCTAACCCAACCTAACATCTCGGCGGTAATATTTGACCACATTCCTGGCTTGTTGGCCTCTACGTCTCCGTGGGACCTTTATATACTTCAATAACGTAATATAACCTAACCTAACCCAACCTAACATCTCGGCGGTAATATTTGACCACATTCCTGCCTTGTTGGCCTCTATGTCTCCGTGGGACCTTCATATACATCAATAACGTAAAATAACGTAACCTAACCCGACCTAACATCTCGGCGGTAATATTTGACAACATTCCTGGCGAGTTGGCTTCTGCGTCTCCGTGGGATCTTTATATACATCAATAACGTAATATAACCTAACCTGACCCAACCTAACATCTCGGCGGTAATATTTGACCACATTCCTCTCTTGTTGGCCCCTACGTCTCCGTGGGACTTTTGTATACATCAATAACGTAATATAACCTAACCTAACCCAACCTAACATCTCGGCGGTAATATTTGACCACATTCCTGGCTTGTTGGCCTCTACGTCTCCGTGGGACCTTTATATACTTCAATAACGTAATATAACCTAACCTAACCCAATCTGACATCTCGGCGGTAATATTTGACATCTTTCCGAGCGAGTTGGCTTCTACGTCTCCGTTTGACCTTCATATACATCAATAACGTAATATAACGTAACCTAACCCAATCTAACATCTCGGCGGTAATATTTGACATCATTCCTAGCGAGTTGGCCTCTACGTCTCCGTTTGACCTTCATATACATCAATAACGTAATATAACGTAACCTAACCCGACCTATCATCTCGTCAATAATATTTGACAACATTCCTGGCGAGTTGGCCTCTACGTCTCCGTGGGACCTTTATATACATCAATAACCTAATATAACCTATCCTAACCCAAACTAACATCTCGGCGGTAATATTTGACAACATTCCTGGCGAGTTGGCTTCTCCGTCTCCGTGGGACCTTTATATACATCAATAACGTAATATAACGTAACCTAATCCAACCTAATATCTCGTCTGTAATATTTGAAAACTTACCTGCCCAGTTGGCCTCTTCGTCTCCGTTTGACCTTCATATACATCAATAACGTAATATAACGTAACCTAACCCAACATATCATCTCGGCGCTAATATTTGACAACATTCCTGACGACTTGGCCTCTACGTCTCCGTGGGACCTTTATATACATCAATAACGTAATATAACCTAACCTAACCCAACCTATCATCTCGGCGCTAATATTTGACAACATTCCTGGTGAGTTGAACTCTACGTCACCGTGGGACCTTTATATACATCAATAACGTAATATAACCTAACCTAACCCAACCTAACATCTCGGCGGTAATATTTGACAACATTCCTGGCGAGTTGGCCGTACGTCTCCTTGGGACCTTTATATACATCAATAACGTAATATAACCTAACCTAACCCAAGCTAACATCTCGGCGGTAATATTTGACAACATTCCTGGCGAGTTGGCTTCCCCGTCTCGTGGGGCCTTCATATAAATCAATAACGTAATATACGCTTACGTAACCCAACCTAACATCTCGGCGGTAATATTTGACAACATACCTGGCTAGTTGCCATCTACGTCTCCGTGGGACCTTCATATACATCAATAACGAAATATAACCTAACCTAACCTAACCTATCATCTCGGCGGTAACATTTGAGAACATTCCTGGCGAGTTGACCTCTACGTCTCCGTGGGGTCTTGATATACATCAATAACGTAATATAACCTAACCTAACCCAATCTAACACCTCGGCGGTAATATTTGACATCATTCCTGGCGAGTTGACCTCTACGTCTCCGTTTGACCTTCATATACATCAATAACGTATTATAACCTAACCTAACCCAACCTATCATCTCGGCGGTAATATTTGAGAACATTCCTGGCGAGTTGGCTTCTCCGCCTCCGTGGGACCTTTATATACATCAATAACCTAATATAACCTAACCTAACCCAACCTAACATCTCGGCGGTAACATTTGACAACATACCTGGCGAGTTGGCCTCTACGTCTCCGTGGGATCTTTATATACATCAATAACTTAATATAACCTAACCTAAACCAATCTTACATCTCGGCGGTAATATTTGACCACATTCCTGGCTTGTTGGACTCTACGTCTCCGTGGGACCTTTATATACATCTATAACGTAATATAACCTAACCTAACTCAACCTAACATCTCGGCGGTAATATTTGAAAACATTCCTGGCGAGTCGGCATCTACGTCTCCGTGGAACATTTATATACATCAATAACCTAATATAACCTAACCTAACCCAACCTAACATCTCGGCGGTAATATTTGACCACATTCCTGTCTTGTTGGCCTCTATGTCTCCGTGGGACCTTCATATACATCAATAACGTAAAATAACGTAACCTAACCCAACCTAACATCTCGGCGGTAATATTTGACATCTTTCCTAGCGAGTTGGCTTCTACGTCTCCGTTTGACCTTCATATACATCAATAACGTAATATAACGTAACCTAACCCAATCTAAATCTCGGCGGTAATATTTGACATCATTCCTAGCGAGTTGGCCTCTACGTCTCCGTTTGACCTTCATATACATCAATAACGTAATATAACGTAACCTAACCCGACCTATCATCTCGTCAATAATATTTGACAACATTCCTGGCGAGTTGGCCTCTACGTCTCCGTGGGACCTTTATATACATCAATAACGTAATATAACCTAACCTAACCCAACCTAACATCTCGGCGGTAATATTTGACATCATTCCTGGCGAGTTGGCCTCTACGTCTCTGTTTGACCTTCATATACATCAATAACGTATTATAACCTAACCTAACC
The DNA here is from genome assembly GCA_963969225.1 of Xylocopa violacea. Taxonomy (NCBI): domain Eukaryota; kingdom Metazoa; phylum Arthropoda; class Insecta; order Hymenoptera; family Apidae; genus Xylocopa; species Xylocopa violacea. The sequence goes on along the minus strand of CAXAJV010000853.1, from coordinate 1,448 downwards.
CAACCTATCATCTCGGCGGTAATATTTGACAACATTCCTGGCGAGTTGGCTTCTCCGTCTCCGTGGGACCTTTATATACATCAATAACGTAATATAACCTAACCTAATCCAACCTAATATCTCGGCGGTAATATTTGAAAACTTACCTGGCGAGTGGGCCTCTACGTCTCCGTGGGACCTTTGTATACATCAATAACGTAATATAACCTAATCTAACCCAACCTAACATCTCGGCGGTAATATTTGACATCATTCCTGGCGAGTTGGCCTCTACGTCTCCGTTTGACCTTCATATACATCAATAACGTATTATAACCTAACCTAACCCAACCTATCATCTCGGCGGTAATATTTGACAACATTCCTGGCGAGTTGGCCTCTACGTCTCCGTGGGACCTTTATATACATCAATAACGTAATATAACCTAACCTAACCCAACCTAACATCTCGGTGGTAATATTTGACAACATTCCTGGCGAGTTGGCTTCTCCGTCTCCGTGGGACATTTATATACATCAATAACGTAGTATAACCTAACCTAACCCAACCTATCATCTCGGCGCTAATATTTGACAACATTCCTGGCGAGTTGAACTCTACGTTACCGTGGGACCTTTATATACATCAATAACGTAATATAACCTAACCTAACCCAATCTAACACCTCGGCGGTAATATTTGACCACATTCCTGTCTTGTTGGCCTGTATGTCTCCGTGGGACCTGTATATACACCAATAACGTAATATAACCTAACCTAACCCAACCTAACATCTCGGCGGTAATATTTGACAACATTCCTGGCGAGTTGGCTTCTCCGTCTCCGTGGGACCTTTATATACATCAATAACGTAATATAACCTAACCTAACCCAATCTAACATATCGGCGGTAATATTTGACCACATTCCTGGCTTGTTGGCCTCTACGTCTCCGTGGGACCTTTATATACTTCAATAACGTAATCTAACCTAACCTAATCCAACCTAATATCTCGGCGGTAATATTTGAAAAAATGCCTGGCGAGTTGGCCTCTTCGTCTCCGTGGGACCTTTATATACATCAATAACGTAATATAACCTAACCTAAGCCAATCTAACATCTCGGCGGTAATATTTGACAACATTCCTGGCGAGTTGGCTTCTCCGTCTCCGTGGGACCTTTATATACATCAATAACGTAATATAACCTAACCTAACCCAACCTAACATCTCGGCGATAATATTTGACCACATACCTGGCTTGTGGGCCTCTACGTCTCCGTGGGACCTTTATATACATCAATAACGTAATCTAAGCTAACCTATCCCAAGCTAACATCTCGGCGGTAATATTTGACATCATTCCTGGCGAGTTGGCCTCTACGTCTCCGTGGGACCTTTATATACATCAATAACATAATATAAGCTAGCCTAACCCAATCTAACATCTCGGCGGTAATATTTGACG